>JAPDVU010000002.1:113426122-114013622 GCA_026230045.1 Corynorhinus townsendii
CCCTGAGGGCTTCTCCACCTTCCCTTGCTCCTGAGTGGTGATCGGGGCAGCAGATGTCACTTGTACCGGTTGACAGCACCAACCCCGCTCACACCCACTGTTGGTGTCAGCCCCAATAACTCTGCACTGTCAGCTGATGCAAGTGGGGCTGGCATCATCAGCATATGGGAGCGGTAGCAGTGGGAGCAGGGCTGCAGGCAGTCAGGGGCCCAGGGCTGTGGTAGGAGGGGCCGGGTGTGGGCATGCAAGATAGGCTGAGATCCACCCCTGTGCCCACCGCAGCCTCGCAGCCCACAGTTCCTTTCAGGGTGGGCAAATTCATTCACTGGGCCCCTAGTATTTAATAACGGTGGTAGGAGTGAACATCTTTATCTTGTTCTTGATCTTAGAGGAAGTTTTCATTTTTCACCATTGAGTATGATATTAGTTGAGGTTTTGTCATATATGGCTTTTATTATGTTGAGGTACTTTCCATCTATACCAATTTGATTGAGTGTTTTAATTATAAATGGATGCTGTTATCTTGTCAAATGTTTTTTCTTCACCTACTAATATGATCATATGATTTTTATTATTTATTTTGTTAATGTAAATCAAGACTACAATGAGATATCACCTCATGACTGTTAGAATGGCTATTATCAACAAAACAAGGAATAACAAGTGTTGGAGAGATTGTGGAGGGGAAAAAAACCCACCTTATTTCCTACTGGTTGATATGTAAATTGATATAGCCACCATGGAAAACAGCATGGAGGTTCCTCAAAAACTAAGAGAGTTAATATATAATCCAGCAATCCCTCTTCTGGGTATCTACTCCAAAACATTTATTGGGAAAGATACTTTCACCCTTATGTTCACTGCATTATTATTCATGGTGGCCAAGACAGGAAAAAACCAGAGTCCTTTGATAGATGATTCCATAAAGAGATATGGTACATATAATATATACAATGGAATGCTACTTAGTCATAAGAAAAGATATCATGATAAGCAAAATAAGTCAGATGAAAAATGTCAAGAACCATATGATTTCATTCATATGTGGGATAAAACTGAAAGCAACAAATAAACAAATAAGACAAATAAAACAAACAAACAAAAACTCATAAGCACAGACAACAGTATGAAGATTACTAGCGGGAAAAGGATTGGGGAAGATAGTAAAGGGTAAAGGGAGTCACATATATAGTGATAGAAGGAGATTTGACTGGTAAACATACAATGCAATATACAGATGATGTATTATAGAATTGTACACTTTAATACCTATATAATTTAACTAACCAAAGTCACCCAAATAAATTTAATAAAAATATTTTAAAATAAATAAATAAAATGGTATAAACAAGCAGAATAATCACGGGGGAAGGGGGGGAAGAAGAATTGGTCTAGGCTTCAGGTTTCAAACTCAATGTTCAAATCCCTTGCCTATTACAATGACACTTTGGAAAAAAAGACTTAGATGTCTAGACAATAACTTCCAACTAAAAAACAAAAGAACAATAGAGTAAGTTTTTATTGGGTCATTGAATTTCTGGTCTGGGGCATATCACTCTGATTTAAAAAAAAAAAGAAAAAAGTCTATTTCTCATAGTGTTACCACATTTTCAAAAACAGAATTGGAATTTTATAATAAAAGACAATACCTATTTGCAAATAATGTATATAGTTATACATTATATAAATGTATACAGTTATAGAAATAGAAATCTTCATTACACCACCCCCCACAACAGACACATATACCCCTCAGAGAAATAGATGCCTGCCTTTTTATTCCCGAATTGAAGAAAGTTTAAAAACCTCGTGGCAGAAAGTTACTGTAGGTATGCAAAAACAAATTTTGAAATGAGAAAATTCAATATTTTGCTTCTGAGATTAAGAAAAATTTACAAACACCACACTTTTTTTGCATATTCATATGCACTTTTCTCTTTTCTACCCAGACATATGCCCTCAAAAGTACTCTAACACTACTTATACAATAGAAATACCTTATCCCTGGCCAGTGTGGCTCAGTTGGTTGGAGCATCATCCCAGGCACTGAAAGATCGCCAGTTTGATTCCTAGTTAGGGCACATGTCCAAGTTGTAGGTTTGGTCCTGATCAGGGTGCATACAAGAGGCAACCAGTAGATGCTTCTCCCTCACATTGATGTTTTTCTCTCTCTCCTTTTTATTTCTTCTCTCTCTAAAAACATTTACTTAAAAAAATATATAAAGGAGTATCTTAGTTCTACTCCAGTCTACCTTAAACCAAGGGTATCCTTTATTTTTATCTGTTTTGCTTGCTTCAAAGGACATTCTTCATTGAAACAAGGAACTTTAAATAATTCAGTCATAAGTGAATCTGTTTTGTAATAACTTTAATCATAAAGGCTAATAAGGAAAATCACCATTTAATGAAAAGCATACTTAGCACAACTAAGATTGAAATGCATAAGAATACCTTGTTTGATAACCTTCCTGCCCCTCTTATTGAAAGCCTATCATTTTTTTATTATACTGGACTTTTTGCCCCAATTGTTAAGATTTGACAGATTTTAATTTTGCTAAATGCCTCTTTCAACTTTCATATTTTGAATGTTTTCATTAAAGTGAACTGTTAGCAGAACTTTGTTAAGATAACTCACACAGTGCTGGGACTAACCAGCAGACCCTGAGCAACGATGAATGGATTACTCTGACACACATTTCTGTGAAAGAGAGGGCCAAGAGACTGCTTGGCTATAGGAACCAAACAGCCCCTATCACCTGCCTCCTTAGGCTTTTATTGTAACAACAGCTTGGACTAAAATCAATCTCTAGATACAATCAGCAGGGTAAGTATCCTTGAGAAAGCAGATGCTTCTACAAGGTCAGATCTAAAAGATTAAACATAGAGATTCTAGTAAAACACCTGGGGGTTCAGACTTCTTTGGAAAAGTCAAGGCAGGGGCTGCCGCCTCGGTAAGGTCCCCCTACTGGCCCCCAACCTTTTGGAGAATCGTCCTTATAGACTTTACAACCAAGTCCCATGCTTCCTCACATCTCAGCATCTCCTTTCATTACTATGGGCTCAGTTTCCAATAGGCCAGCAAATTACATCTGCAAAGTATGATAGCCTTCTCAAAAGATAAATTGCTTATTTTCCAAATAATAATTATTTCCACCTTGATAATACAAGAATTTATCTGCTATTTTAAAAGACTACCAACTTATTAAATCCAAAGAGTTTGTTCTTATTATTCAAGAGCTGATAGATATTTACTTTACATTTTTGGTGTGAAGTCAAAGAAGCAGAATATTTAATTTATTCTTTAGTTTTACTTGCTCCCTAAATCTAGGGCAGGCCCAAATACAGACAACCTGGAATAGGATTTCCAAACACAATGCCTACCAGGGTCAAGATGGCTGAGAACATGGGGTTCCCCCTCAGCCCAGCCTGGACCTTCTCCAATCCAGGACCCCTTGGGGGATGTCCGACTCCTGGTTTTGGCCTGATCCCAGGGATTGGGCCTAAACCAGCAGTTGGACATCCCTCTCAGAATCCGGAACCACTGGCTCCTAACTGCTTTCCTGCCTGCCAGCCTGATTGCCCCTAACTGTCCCCCCTGCCAGCCTGATCACCCCTAACTGCCTCTGCTTGCCAGCCTGATTGCCTCTAACTGCCCCCCCACCAGCCTGGTCACCCCCAACTTCCCCACCCCCACCAGCCTGGTCACCCCCAACTGCCTCTCCTGCTGGCCTGTTCACCCACAGCTGCACCCCCAGCCAGACTGGTTGCCCTTCACTGTCCCCCATGCCAGCCTGGTGGCCCTTCACTGCCCCCCCTCCTGGACTGGTCACCACCAACTGCCCCCCTGCTGGCCTAGTTGCCCCTCACTGTCCCTCTCCCCCGCCCCCGCTGGCCTGGTCGCCCCATGCAGCTTACTGCTCAGTCATTTGCTTGCCCCTTGCTAACCCCCCTGCCAGCCTTGTCACCCCACACAGCCTGCTGTTCGGTTGTTACTCTGAGGGCATCGTGACCAATTTGCATATTATACTTTTATTAGTATAGATTAGCAACTAATATTTTTAAAAAAACAACCAATAATCTCTGAAGGTTAAGCCAAACAAACAAAAAGGCTTGTGGTCTATATCCAGACACCATTTTGCTACTTCTGAAGTAGGAAACTCCTACTTGATGCAACTTTTCTCTGGCTGGGCCTGAAATTCCCACTGTACTTACTCCTTTAAAGATATAAATGATATTATTTAAATGAAACTATGCTATCTGAAAGGGAAAATATTAGTTAATACTGTATTAATAGTACAGTTATCATACTTAATTTATAAAATCAGAACATATTAATCTTAAACTAACATAAGTGAAACACAAAATAGCTAGGTTTTCATGACAGAGATGAGAGAGAGGGCCTGGTTAAGAAAATTGCAGTGGATGAAGCAGAAGCAAGTCTAGTTGTGAACAAAAAAATGGTCAGGGATTTCTCACACAAATGGGGTACATGAGCTTAAGAGGTCCTGAGATCTAGAGGTTCCACAGTCCCAAGTACTAGGGATGGGGCTGCACAGCTTCATTGATTTCTAAAAGATTCCAGAGGCCAGCTATACTCTCAAACAACTACTTCCATAAGCAATTCAGTACAATAAGCACTGAATCAAATAAGTACAGATTAAGGGGGAGAGTTGCTTATTTTTATTTTCATCAATCATGTTAAAATTAAGCATTATGCACAGTTCAAACATTTACGAATCATGTTATTAAATCATTACCAAGACTTGGCAATCAAGACACAACAAGGAATCAAAGCAAAGAAGGAATTTTAATAATGAAATTATTTAATAATAATTTTAATAATAAAATTATTTAATAATAAAAGACACTGGTGTGTCTTGCAAGCCAGTTTGTTTATAGCTGCTAAGTAACAAGACAAAAAGTTCTCATAGGACTCAAAAGAGGCACAAATAATGAGATAAGTGCACTTCCAGGTTCCAAATTCATATCTCAAGTACCGTGAGGCTAAAAAAAAACCATATCCCACTTCAGTGACCTATACTCTGCCTGCCCACATTCATTCTTCTTGTTTCTTCTGATAAAGCATAAAATTCCCATGCGCCTTTATTACACTTCCTGTAAACTGGCTTGTGCTAAGGTTATTGTCTTCACTTGAACAATTGAAGGGGCAGGAAAAGGTTGTTATTATCACTCACATATCCAACAGGGTCCATGATAGGAAATACCGGCTCCATAAACTCTGATGTGAATCTGATTGATGGTGGCATTTCCTTAGTGCTTACTGGTAGTTCTCTTTACTTCAGCTGTTCCCAGTACGCACCTGTTCTACCTTCTGATCGGGCTCTGCTGGCAGCCTTGCAAAGAATGGTGTCACTTCCCACATAAGAATCTGTCATCCAGCAACTGTTTATAAAGTTTGATTTTCATAATACTCTTAAGCAGGCTCTAACGTGTGTCTTAATGTAAAAAACTAGTGGCCCAGTGCATGAAATTTGTGCATGGGGAGGGGGAGTGTTCCTCAGCCTGGCCTGTACCCTCTCCAATCTGGGATCCCTCAAAGGATGTCCTACTGCCAGTTTACAGGGATCGGGCCTAAACCAGCAGTCAGACATTCCTCTCACAATCTGGGACTGATGCTCCTAACCACTCACCTGCCTGCCTGATTGCCCCTAACCACTCTGCCTGCTGGCCTGCTTGCCCCCAACTGTTCCCCCTGCGCCAGCCTGATCACCCCCAACTGCCTCCCCTGCCAGCCTGCTCATCCCCAACTGCCCCCCTACTGGCCTGCTCACTCCAAACTGCCCCTCCACTGTCCTGATCACCTCCAACTGACCCCCACTGATGGCCTTCTCTCCCCCAACTGGCCCCCCTGCTAGTCTGCTCACCCCCAACGACCCTGCCCCCCACTAGCCTGATCACCCACAACTGCCATCCCATCCTGGCCTGATTACCCACAACTTCCCTCCCCTCTTGGCCTCTAACCATCTCTACCTCGGCCCTGCCATCATGGCTTTGTCCAAAAGGATGTCCGGAAGGTCTCCCAGTCTAATTAGCATATTACCCTTTTATTAGTATAGATAGAGGCCTGGTGAATGGGTGGGGGCTGGCTGGTTTGCCCTGAAGGGTGTCCTGGATCAGGGTGGGGGTTCCCTTGGGGTGTGGGGCTGCCTGGGTGAGGGGCCTGTGGTGATTTGCATGGCCAGCCATGCCCTCATGGGGTGAGGGTACCCACTGGGGTGCCTGGCCAGCCTGGGTGAGGGGCTGATGGCTGTTTGCAGGCTGGCCATGCCCCCTGGAGACCCAAGCTCCCAGCCCCTCCTTTTTTTCTTTTGTTTTTTTCAGCACCTCCTTGAGCGGAGGCCAGGGCCAGCTGGAAGCAGGTATCTGGGATTTATTTATCTTCTATAAACTGAAACTTTGTAGCCTTGAGCTGAGGCCAGGGCGGGCCAGGGCAGGTAGGAAGCTTGGCCGGCCAGGGCAGGTGGGAAGTTTTCTGGGAGAAACCCAAACCTCCTGCTCACTCCAGCTCCGTGGTCACTTCCATCTTTGTTGGGTTAATTTGCATACTTGCTCTGATTGGCTGGTGGGTGTAGTGGAGGTACGGTCAATTTGCATGTTTCTCTTTTATTAGATAGGATGTTTCTTTAAAAATATTTTTTTCTTCACATTTTAAAAATTGTTCCTTTTACAAAATTCTTCCAATATCCTATAAAACCTAAAAACTGTTAAAATGGTTCTAATATAGTCAACATTCTTAAGGCTCTATGATAATAAAGACTTGAGCTCCATCACATTTACCTCTAAATTTCCCACTAACACAAATACTTATACCTTTACAACCATTATTTAACTCTCTCTTAGGACGATTTGGTCCCTAACAGGTACATTGACTCTTCATCCTAACAGTTTAAATATGCCTTCACCTATAGCAACAGGCAAGATTTAATTTTCTTTCTCTGCTGAAATAGCTGGTGAGAGAAAGGACATTATTGAAAAACTGGTCAATTCTCTATTTGGTCTGGCTATTCTGTGCTCATCAGAGGGCCCCTTGAAAGTCTGACAGTGACCTCGGAAAACCTCAGAACACTGTTTTGCTTTAATAGGACTTTGAGAGAAACAGCACATGAGACCAGGGCTTCTCATATCCTGTGTGCCGGCATGACTTGACTGGGGATCTGGGGAAATGTCCATTCTAATTCAGCAGGCCTGGGGTCCACATTTCCAGAACACTTCTAGGTGCTTCTATTACCACTGTCCCACAGAAAGTGCATTGACTAAAGAGGATTCAGATAAGATGCCTTTTGAACTCTTCCCCTGACACTTACAGATTTACTTTTCTCCACAGCACCCACCCAATGCTTCACTAACCTGTCAAGCCTGCTCCCACACATTGCTCACGTCAGACCCTTGTCCCTCATTATCCTTCCTCCATAGCTTCTTTAAGCCGGACCTCAGCAGGCTGCAGCATCACAGGAGAAAGTGGCCTGCTGGCTCACATAAAATATTAATGCCTGATTTTTTATCAATTCTGTATTTTATGAATCTCTAATTGATCTAGAAGCAGTGAGAGAAAGATTCTAGAGCAAGGGTGAGGGCTTTTTATGGAATCTTTAAACCCCAACCTGCAGAAGCTACCTAAAGTCACATGTCATTTGGTTCACTTTTGCTCTTGAATGCTGGAACTTTCTATTATCATTTCTCAAGTTCACCTGCCTAGAGTAATGATGCTTTATATTTTCTCCTAACTCTCAGTGGAGATGTTGTAACAGTGTCCTCAGGAACTAGGATTCTTAAAAATGTTAACGTGCTTCTGAAATCCTATCAAACTTCGCAATATTATAGGCATGAATCAGATACAGAAGAATGTTCAACTTTCAGGTGAAATGGGAGTTACTTTATGTAACTTCCAGTACAGCTGGCACCTTTCAGAGAGGTCTACAGAAACAAACACAGTGTCTGTAAGCCTGCTTAAGCTCCCCTATCTGAATAACCTCCAATTCAGAGCTGGCCTATATCACTTTAAGAAATTACCTGTCATTCACTTTTGTTTCTTGTGTAATTTAGGTTTTGTTATAGTCAAGTTCTGGTATTATTTACAACACTAGAGGACCAGTGCACAAAATTTGTGTATGGGGGGGAGGGGAGTAGGTGTCCCTCAGGCCAGCCTGCACCCTTTCCAATCTGGGATCCCTCTCACAATCCGGGACTGCTGGCTCCCAACTGCTCACTTGCCTGCCTGCCTGATTGCACATAATCACTTCTGCCTGCCAGCCTGATCACCCCCTGACCACTCCCCTACCAGCCTGATTGATGCCTAACTGCTCTCCTGCCAGCCCAATTGCTTCTAACTGTCCTCCCCTGCAGGCCTGATAGCCCACAACTGCCCTCCCCTGCCAGCCATCTTGTGGCGACCATCTTGTGTCCACATGGGGGTGGCCATCTTTAAACACATGGGGTGGACATCTTGTGTGATGTTAGGTCAATTTGCATATTACCTCTTTATTATATAGGATAACATTAAAGTTTCTTTATGGAAATTATTTTAATCTACATAAACCTATCTATCAATGGATGAGAAAAAGAAGAAATTTTTAAGTTGAAAAACTTAAAGAATACACAATCAATTGTTTCTGTTCCAACATAGAAGAACCACCAGCCTTGTATTTGTTCCTGAGAAATGGTTTAAAACAGAACTGAAGATTGAATTCTTTTATGCAAGTAAAGATGCCCTGTCTCTTTCATAGTTGTGTCAATAGAAACAGGAAGGATAGATCAAGTCAACAAGAAATTAACACATCATTAAGCAATGAAAACTATGAGCATTGACTCCAAGAATGGGAATCAGAGAAAGCACATTCATCATCTATGATTCCCTCCTTAAGCCACTAGAATGATTTTGATTATAGCTTCTAGATTTGCTTCTTTAAACAAAGGCTATGATGGTTATTTTTTAAAATAAATCTTTATTCAGATTATTACAATTGTTTCTCCTTTTTCTCCCTATTGCTCCCCTCCACCCAGTTCCCACCACACCTTCTGCTCTTACCTCCCCACCACTGTCCTCATCCATAGGTGTATGATTTTTGTCCAGTCTCTTCCTGCATACCCCCATACCACTTTCCCCCTAAGAATTATCAGTCCACTCCCTTTCTATGCCGCTGATTCTATTATATTCACCAGTTTATTCTGTTCCTCGGGTTTTTAATTCACTTGATTTTTAGGTTAACTTGTTGATAGATATGTATTTGTTGTTCATAATTTTTATTGTTACTTTTTTCTTCTTCCTCTTCTTAAAGAATACCTTTCAGCATTTCATATAATATTGGTTTGGTGGTGATGAACTCCTTTAGCTTTTTCTTATCTGTGAAGCTCTTTATGTGACCTTCAATTCTGAATGATAGCTTTGCTGGGTAGAGTAATCTTGGGTGTAGGTTCTTGCTATTCATCACTTTGAAAATTTCTTGCCACTCCCATCTGGCCTGCATAGTTTCTGTTGAGAAATCAGCTGACAATCGTATGGGTGCTCCCTTGTAGGTAATTAACTGTTTGTCTCTTGCTGCTTTTAATATTCTCTCTTTGTCTTTTGCTCTTGGCATTTTAATTATGATGTGTCTTGGTGTGGTCCTCTTTGGATTCCTTTTGTTTGGGGTTCTGTGCACTTCCTGGACTTGTAAGTCTATTTCTTTCACCAGGTGGGGGAAGTTTTCAGTCATTATTTCTTCAAATAGGTTTTCAGTATCTTGCTCTCTCTCTTCTTCTGGCACCCCCATAATTCTGATGTTGGTATGCTTGAAGTTGTCCCAGAGGTGTCTTACATTATCTTCAACTTTTTGGATTTTGTTTTCTTTTTGCTTTTTCGGTTGAGTGTTTTTTGCTTCTTTGTATTTCAGTTCTTTGACTTCATTCTTGCATTCTTCTAGGCTGTGGTTGGGTCTCTGTATAATATTTTTTATTTCAGTCAGTGTATGTTTAATTTCTAGTTGGTCCTTTTTCATATCTTTGAGGGTCTCATTAAATTTATCGGCCTTTTCTAGGATATTCTTGAAAAGCCTTATAACTGTGGTTTTGAATTCTATATCCAGTCGTTTGTTTTCCTCCATTTCTTTCGTTTGTGATCTGTTTCTTTGTCGCCGCATTTTCACTGCTTCCCTGAGTTGGTAGGGTAGCTTTGTGTGCTAGGTTTCTGATAGGCCCAGTGGGTCGGCCTCCCCAGTTAACCTGAGGTGAACACTGTTGGTGCACCCCTTTGTGGACTGTGTGTACAGCCTTGTTGTAGTTAAGTCTTGATTGTTGTTGGTATCACTGGGAGTAATTGACCTCCAGGCCAGTTGGCTGTGAGGATCAGCTGTGGGGAAGTTTGGTGTTGGAGACAGCCTTATAGGATTAGACTTGCCAAATTGCTAAAGCCTCTGTTCTCAGCTTGGATGGGGTGGAGTCTCAGGGTGGAGCAGACAATCTTGGCTTCCTGTCAGCCCTGCCCTTGCGTGCGCGTGCGCCTCCAGACCTTTGCCTTCCCCAGCTCCCGAGCCTCTGCCCAAAAGTCCAGATTCCCCCCACAAGAGCGTGGGTCCCCAGGGGATTGCCTGGAACTGGGGTTCAGTACAGTCAGAACTGGGGCTCAGTGCAGTCAGGAGCTTCTGACTCCCTTCTGCTAGGGAAAGCCTGTGGCAACCTCCGCAGTCTTTGTGCACATTCGCACATGTGCCTCCAGACCCCTGCCCACTGGGGCTCCCCCGGGTCTCCCCTGGATCTCCGAGTCTCCGAGTGCCTTTCTCTCTACCTGACAGTCCAGACTCCCCCTGTATGAGCCTGGGTCCATGGGGTTTTGCCCGGAACTGGGGTTCAGTGCCGTTGGGGGCTTCCTTCCCCCTCCCGCCAGAGAAAGTCAGCCAGGCTTTCAGCCACCCTTCCTCTCTGAGCGCACAAAGACCCTTTGCCATACCTCAACCCTTTGCTGTTCCTCCAAATCTCTATGAGCTTTTCTCTTTCCTTCTAGTTGTAGAATTTTCACTCAGCCAGCTTTCCTGTGGTTCTGGGTGGTGTCTGTTCTGTCTTTTAGTCGTAGTTTTGAAATTGTTGTGTGAGGCAGCAGTTTAGGTGCTTACCTATGCCGCCATCTTGGTTTCTCCAATCAATGGTGATTTTTCAACAATTATTTGGAAAAAGATTGCCTCACTTCTCAACGAGGCCAAAAAAGGTGGGGAGACAGGGAGAGACGATTCAGTTTTACAATATTGACAGGATGATCTCAGCCAACTCCCAAGATCAGCAAAGGAGAGTGATAACAGGCAGAGACCATGAATCTCCTAATTAAGTGCACATTTAGTTTCCTAACATTTTCAGTTTGGGAGCTCACTATGTCCTTCTCTGTGAGCACAAAAAAAGCTGAAAGTACCTTCACCAGGTAGCTCAGTTGGTTAGAGGGTCATCAAAATACACAAGGCTTCCAGGTCAGGACATATTCAAGAATCAACCAATAAATGCATAAATAATGTGGAACAACAAATCTCTCTCTCTCTCTTAAGTCAATAAATTTTTAAAAATTATAAAATCTAAGACTAAAATTCTGTCTGAAATGGCATATTCTAGGCAATGTAGTGCAATGTAAGGATCCTCCTATAACATTGACCATGTCTAAAGCTAAACAGTCTTAATCAGTTGCACAAAATCCCCAGCCCCCTATGTGACTTCAAATTATCAAAAAAAAAACTCTCAGCTAACTTCAAGGCTCTGTCTTGGAGAGAACAAGCAGGAAATCATCAGGTATTAAACACACAGGAAGCAAGTGCTGGGAAGTTATATAAATCCAACTAACCCTCTAAATCTCTGGTTTAGAACTAGAGTACTGGGATGGCCTCTTAGCTCCCAGAGGTGATGCAAGTTAAAGAGCTATTGTGGTGGACTAATTCCTCAGTGACCTGGAGGCTAAAAAGATAGCTCATTGGTGGAGAGCCCTGGGAGCCAGCAGCCTCTGTAATTGCCTGGCAACTGAGGAACAAAACCCCAGAGTCAGGAGTAGCCTCTGACAAGCATGAGCTATTTGCAGGTGCCCTCCACCACCCTTACAAGGTGCATAGGGCTCTGCTCAGAGAGAAAGATGAGTACAGCAAGGCACTTTCCCTGTTACCCTATTGTTTGCTTTATCTATAAGCACCACTCAACCCTCTGTCACTCAGGAAGCCCTCAGTTAGCATCTGTTGAAAAGGCACACAGCCCAGAACTGAAGATGGAAACATTTCAATAGATTAAAGAGCCAACAGATTCACTTATGAATTTAAAAAACTGGAATACAGAACTGTAGACAGAGGTTGGCTTGGAGTTTGGAAACTAATCAAGCTATTGTCAGTATTATCCAGATTTTAAAGATGTGACATTTTCAGAAATTGACTTCTCTTAATTATATAACATCCAAAGTTTTACTTTCTAAAAATTATTATTAACTCATGAAATAACAGATGTTCTAAATGCAATATTAAAAAGCATGTATTTCTCTTCTATTCTTGCAATAACATGAAATCTGTTCTCTTCTGTTTGAAAACACACTACCAAAATGCAGCTTTGCAAATATTACTAAAAATGTATTATCTTATATCAGTATCAGAAAGTGGGCCTAGAAGAAAATCACAGAATATTCTTCATTGCTCACTCAGCAAAGGCCATTCATGCCTAAGACAGTCTCAAAATAATTATTTGTTAGACTAAACTATTACAATGTTTCATAACCCAGAACCCATTGTCAACAGTATAATACAAATATTTTAGAAAGCTTGATTACATGAGACTAGCTCACTAATGAGAACTTCAAAGTCTATTTATGTTTTAAATGTCATAAATATGTATGTTGATCAATAAAATATTAGAGGTGGATTAGATTTTTTAAAGTATTTGTATTTTGAAAAACAGAACTATAGCTGTTGCTATTATAAGGCATTTTCTCTTCAATGTCCTCAATCTGTTAGTAAAGTATGACATTACCCAAATATATGGAAAGAGATAACTTAAAGCAGGGAATGCCAGGTGTCAACAAACCTTTTCTGTTAGAAGCCACATCAAAAATATTTTAGTTTTTGTGGGCCACCTGGTCTCTGTTGCCACTACCAACTCTGTAGTTGTAACACAGAAACAGCCATAGATAATATACAGAAAAATGAACATGGCAGTAAACCAATAAAATTTTATTAACTACTAGAGGCGTGGTGCACTGATTCGTGCACTGGTGGGATCCCTCGGCATGGCCTGTGGGAATTGGGCCAAAACTGGCAGTCCAATGCCGCCTGCCACTCCCGCTCATCCTGGCCTTGCTGCACCTGCTGCAGGCTCGCACCTAGTCAGTCCTCACTGGGAAAGCAGTGAGCCCTGTGTCTGGTGACCATCGGTCAGCTGAACTGTGCTCCCACTGTGGGAATGCACTGACCACCAGGGGGCAGCATCTGTATTGAGCGTCTGCCCCCTGGTAGTCAGTGCGCATCATAGCAACGAATCATTTGGTCATTCGGTTGCTTAGGCTTTTATATATAGAAATAACAGGTGATAGGCCACATTTGAAAACCCATGGACCATAGTTTGCTAACTCCTGAGTAAAGCCAAACCCCACTGTAGTAATCGGATCCAGTGTTGTTGAGTAATTAGCATTTTATAATTACACTAAGCTCATGTTTTCACAAATATGTAGGGAATGAAAAATTCTGATTAAGTATATAATCAAGTTAACAGTTTTTCAATGAATCTGTATTCATTAAATCAGAATGTGTCACTAATATGTAATATGCTATTAGATTATATAGAAAATTGCATGAAAAGCCCATATTCAGCACTAAAGCCCTTGGTTGTGAGGACTGCACACCTGTGTCCTTGGGCTTTGCTATTCTAGGAGTGTGTATTTATGTGGCCAACAATGGACAGCTGAATACTAAATTAGTACCATGAAATAATGCAGTTGTTGCCATAATGTTGTGGAAATGTTTTCTGGCATGAAAATATTTTCACAGTATATTCATAAGTTAAAAAAGTAAGCTACTATATGGTATATATAGGCACTTCTTTCTGTGTGTACACTTTTTTAGTTTTCTATATTACTTTTATAGTTTTAAAAGTTTAAGATTCTCTCTTCATTCTGATGTAGGCATTCAGGGGTTCAGGGACTCAAAGGTCCATGACCCACTGTGAGTTTTTGGTTTTAAACAAGAAAGAATTCAAACTCAAGCCAGCAAAGAGTTTAAAGTGAAAGAGAGTTTATTATTGAATGAGTGGGACAGAGGGAGGGCTACTCCATGGGCATAGAAGCCCCAGCCTGTGGGATTTATTTCTTTATTGGGGACCCTTTAATCAATGGGCAGAGCATTCAATAAGGAGGAGCAATAGTCAGAGGTTTTCCAGGAAAGAGGTGGAGACATCTTGGAAGAACCCCAGCAGCTAAGCTGTGCCCTTATATGAGCTTTCCATTTTCAATCATGGGAGCATGGGTTGTGTAATTTAGTATGCTAATGTATTACAATGAGCATATAATGTGGTGATAACCAATAGGGCTACAAGGACTACCAAGGCGATAGCAAGATTTATAGCAGAAGACCAGCTTCAGCTTGATCCAACACAGAGATTAATTGCAATTTGTGGTAATCCCTTTGTTTTTCAAAGTGTTACAGATGTTCCCTTTCCCCCTCTTTGACCCCTTCAACCCTGCCCCTGGCAGTCCCAGGCCTACCGAACTACTGTCTGTGTCCATGAATTATTCATATATGCATATAGGTTCTTTGGTTAATCTCTTTTTGTTCCCCACTCCCCACTCCCTCTGAGATCCATCCATCAGCCTATTCCATGCTTCCATGTCTCTGGATCTATTTGGTTTGTCAGTTTATTTTATTCATTAGATTCCACATATAAGTGAGATCATGTGATACTTGTCTTCCACTGTAGTTTAATTTTATGTGTTTACAGGAGGGGGGGTTAGTGGTTATACAAGAAAAGTCATGAGAAAATGATATCAGCTAATTTTAATTTTATAGGAAAAATAAAAGAGCTAATAAAAAATTAAACCTGTTTTTTAAAATCTCAACTTTTAAACCAACTTCTCTCTCCCCACCTCCAAGTAATAATGATAAGGCAGTCCCTTTGGAGGCATATGGGATAGGGGTAAAGAGAAAAGGTTCTGGAGTTAGACTAAAATTCTTGAAGAAACTTATAATTTTTGGTCCTAAGTAGTTAAGGTCACATAATAATTTTTGTTATTTTCTTCATAAAGATCTGTTGCTGTTTTATTTCTCACAGATCCAGGACTCAGAAACTCTTTTAACTGTCTACACAGAAGGAGAAATGGGCAGAAAGCAGTGATGCTTCTCAGATGAACATAAAGTTCCTGGGGCGTCCTTTCTCCTTCTAATCCAAAAACAATAACTTACTACTCATAAAAAGAAGATAAATAAAATGATATTATTTTTCCCAAGCAGAAGTTTTAGCAATAGCTGCTGGTTGATTTAGTGAAGTTTAGAAATTATGGGTTTCCCCTTCAAATGGGGCTGCCACTGACAGTGATTTCATTTTGCCTATATTTCAGCTTGGTAATGTTTCAAAAATGACATCTCGATAATCTTGTATCCTTAACAGAAACAAAGAGATTTAAACACTGCAGAAAAAAAAATGTAGTTTCACAGTTAGTATTCCATAGCAAACACCACTGCTAGTAAATGCCTACTATGTGTCAGGTCCTGCACTCCTCAGGGGAAACCAAAATAAGTCATGGAACACATTTTAAAACTGGTCCCACAGCTGTGGGAAAATCATAGGAGTGAATAACAACAGAACAATGTGACTTGTAGTATGACAGGCAAATAAAATATTGTGGAAACACTTCAGTTGAACAGCTCAATCATTTTGGGGAATTACTGATGACATGACCTTTAGTTTTGCCCTTAAGAGCAGTCGAATTTTAATAGGTGAAGAAGGAAGGCAGAAGGTATCAATATTTCAAGGAGAAGGAACAGCAGGAGAAAGGGCATAGAGGAATGAATGGCAATAATTTACTTGTGAGACTGATGATAATTCTTAGTGGCTGGAGAACATATCTCATGGGAGAAGGCTGGTGGAAAATGAGTCCAAAAAAGAGTGTGGGCATGACTCGAAGAACCTTGTAGGTCATTTTAAAGAGTTTATATTTTATCCCAAAGACAAATAGGAGGTTTCTTTTTTTAAGTTTAAAATCAAGCCAAATAACACTTTTTTTTAATTGTTATTTTTAAAGTTCACTCTGGTTGCAAAATGCGAGTGGATGTAGACATGGGAAGACCTGCCAGGAGAGTGCTGTAGTAATCCTAATGGAAGATAATAAGGGAGCACCCAATATGGTTAAGATGAATTCAGTAGCACTTTGTGATGCAGAATCAATGGGAACTGATGGCTGTTTGGTTAGTTGAGATGAGAGAAAGGATGACTCACAGGTTCGTGCATGGTTTTGGTCATTGATAACATTAGTTAAGCTAAGAAGTATAGAAAGAGATCAATTTACCCACAAAGAAAAATCTAAAAACATGCCTGGTACTCATGAAAGAAAGTGACAATGGGGAGTAACTGAATCCAATTGTTTGAATGCAAAGCACAGAGAGACTGGAGTGGGTAGCAGAATCAAAAGTGGAGAGACACCCAGAATGAAAACAGCAGGAAGAGTTACATGTCTGTAGAAGTCATGAGATGGCATAAAAACCATGCTTCTGAGAATAGAGAAAAGTCAATAGAAGCAAGAGTAGTGGAAGCAGGGATGGTGCTGGACATATCAGTGTCCTGTGGAGCCCCTCAGGGTAAAGATGCTGACTTGTAGGCCATGGCTTCTAGAGCTAGATTCTGTGTCCAAGAGTGCTGAGGTCAAATGCAGGACCACTGCTGTACCCAGAGTCCTGACCAGAGGGCTCTTCCAAGGATTGCACAAAGAGATTTTGTTTCTTCACTCTTTGCATGTATCTTGACAAGCTCCTATCACCAGAACCAGCATGAGTGCTTCCTTTTTCCTTGAAAAAACAAAAATAATAAAGTGAAATAAGAACATGGATGTAATGTGCAAAACCTTTGACAGTTTCAGGATGATATTTTTCAAATAGTAATTTATTTTATTTTTTATTGAATTTATTGGGGTGACATTGGTTAATAAAATTACATAGGTTTCAGGCGTACAATTCTGTAATACATCATCTGTACATTGTATTGTGTGTACACCACCCTAAATCATATCTCATTCCACCAGTTTGTTATTTTTTGTGCTATTTTGTTTTGTCTTTATGTAAGCTTGCAACACACATAAGAACAGCAACGACAAACTATGAATATTATTGATTCTAAGCTCCTGGCATTGATTTTCTTAGCAAGCACTATGAGATATGATATAGTAGTGTATGCTATGGCATTCTTATAAATTAATTTCTGAAACTGCTCATGCATTTGTGTTTCAAATTTCATGAGCATGTGCATACACTTTTAATGCCAATGAAACTTCAATATATAAAAGTTATCCTTTAGACACTGTACATGGCTTGCTAATTATACCTGCCCATAAATTATAATTCTTTTTATTTTCACATTAGATCAGAGTAACTATAAGCTCTGAGGTTTTATTTGAATCAAAATTAATAAAGAACATGCTGTAGGAAAGTATAAAACAGATTATGTGGTTTCTTCAACAAATAAATCACAAGGGGAAAAAAATAAATCTATGTAAAGCCCTTAGATTAAGAGAGGCTTAAAATCATGTTAATCAAAGTGTGTGGGTCTTGGGGGAGAAACCAAGATTGCGGCATAGGTAAACACCTATACTGCTGCCTCACACAACAATTTCATAACTGCAACTGGAAGACAGAGCGGACATCATCCAGAACCACCGGAAAGCTGGCTGAGTAGAAATTCTAAAACTAGAAGGAAAGATAAAAGGACATTGAGACCCAGAGGAGCTGTGGAGGACAGAGGTGCTGAGACCAGCGCACAAGGAAAGGGCAGGCAGCTGAATACGCAGCTGGCTTACTCGTGGAGAGGGCGGGCAGCAAGTGCTAGCTGTCTCTTTCAGGAGGGAAACAAAACCTCCCGACTGCACTGAAATCCAGTTCCAGGTTAGACTTTTGGGTACCCAGACTCATTCGGGGAGAAACTGGACTATCTGGCAGCGGGCGAAACTAGAGGGCAGCCTTCTCTCAGAGGTGCATGCAGCCATTACCTTGGGACACTGAGACACAGGGGCCTTGTAGGGTTGGACCAATGGAAAACCAAGGCTGTCTGCTCCACCCTGATACTCCATCCCATCCAAGCTGAGCACAGAAGCTCTCCCAGCTGAGACACAGCTAATCCTCACAGCCAATTGGCCTGGAAGTCAATTCCCCCCAGTGATTCTAACAACAATCTAGGCTTAACTACAACAAGATTGCAAACACAGCCCACAAAGGGGCACACCATGAGTGTCCACCTCAGGTAACTGAGGAGGCTTGAGCCACTGGGTCCTGCTAGGACACCTAGAACACAAAGCCACTCCATCAACTCAGGGAAGCAGCCATAATGCACAGACAAAGAGGCAGGTCACAAATGAAGGAAATGGAGGAAAGTAAATGACTGGATATAGAATTCAAAACCACGGCTATAAGGTTTTTCAAGAATTTCCTAGAAAAGGCCGATAAATTTAATGAGACCCTCGAGGATATGAAAAAGGATCAACTAGAAATTTAAGCATACACTGACTGAAATAAAAAATATTATACAGAGAACTAAAAGCAGACTAGAGGATTGCAAGAACCAAGTCAAAGATTTGGAATATAAAGAAGCAAAAAACCCCAACTGGAAAAGCAAAAAGAAAAAAGAATCCAAAAAGTTGAAGATAGTGTAAGGAGCCTCTGGGACAACTTCAAGAGTACCAACATCAGAATTATGGGGGTGCCAGAAGAAGAGAGAAAACAAGATACTGAAAACCTATTTGAAGAAATAATGACAGAAAACTTCCCCCCATCTGGTGAAAGAAATAGACTTACAAGTCCAGGAAGCGCAGAGAACCCCAAACAAATGGAATCCAAAGAGGACCACACCAAGACACATCATAATTAAAATGCCAAGAGCAAAAGACAAAGAGAGAATATTAAAAGCGGCAAGAGAAAAACGGTTAATTACCTACAAGGGAGCACCCATATGACTGTCAGCTGATTTCTCACCAGAAACTATGCAGGCCAGACGGGAGTGGCAAGAAATTTTCAAAGTGATGAATAGCAAGAACCTACAACCAAGATTACTCTACCCAGCAAAGCTATCATTCAGAATTGAAGGTCACATAAAGAGCTTCACAGATAAGGAAAAGCTAAAGGAGTTCATCACCACCAAACCAGTATTATATGAAATACTGAAAGGTACTATTTAAGAAGAGGAAGAAGATAAAGATAAAGATAAAAATTATGAACAACAGGAGAGAATCCAAGATGGCAGCCTAGGTAAACACCTAAACTGCTGCCTCGCGCAACAATTTCAAAAATACAACTAAAAGACAAAACGTCTATCACCCAGAACCACGGGAAAGCTGGCTGAGTGGAAGTTCTACAACTAGAAGGAAAGAGAAAAGAGCATTGAGACGTGCACGAACGCTGAAAAGCTGAGGTACAGAGGCACGTGATCCGGGCTGGCGGCGGGCATTGCTTTTTTCAACCCAAAGGGAGACAAGCCCCTGATTACTCTGAAATACAGTTTCTGGGGAGACGCAGGGGACCCAAACTCCTACGGGGAGAAGCTGGACTGTTTGCCAGTGAGGGTGGCTTGCTTGCAGAGCTGCACACAGGAATAATTGTTTACGGCACTGGGGCACGGGACTCGCGGATACCGTCAGAGATGCAGAGCCGGCTAACTAGCAGCCATTGCTGTTTGCCACACCCTAGCCTAGTGACACCCAGAGACCCTGCCCTGCACAACCTACAAACCCACCCAAGCTCCAAGCAGCGGATTTAGCATAAGAAAGCCCTGCCCTATCGCAGCTTAACCTAGCAAACTTGCAGCTCAGGTCAGACAGCTCCAAAACCTCCAAACCACAAGCAAAGAGGAGAAAATTGTAACTCTCACTGTAGCTCCTGCTGGGTGGCCTCAGACAGTAGCTGACCTGCACCCCACTGGAGATCCAGAAGCCAGTGTACCTAGTGGTCAGTGTGAGACACCAGATTTCAACTCCTCACATCCATAAGTGACACATTCAAGAGGCAGACTCAGTGAGCACCAAAGCCCCACTGAAACAAGTCCTGCCCCATCAGCGTGTCTTCAGCGCAGCAGTTCTTCCATTATAGACACAGCGAGTGCTCACAGCTAATTGGCCTGGAGGTCAATTCCTCCCAGTGTACCAACAGCAATTAAGGCTTAACTATACCAAGACTTTGCACTCAGCCCACAAAGGGGTGCACCAAGAGCATCCACCTCATGTGATTGAGGAGGCTGAGCTACTGCCCCCAATAGACCACCTACAACACAAAGCTACTCCATCAACACAGGGAAGCAGCCAAAATGTGGAGACAAAGAAACATATCACGAATGAAAGAAACGGAGGAAAGCAAACTACTGGATGACATAGAGTTCAGAACCACATTTATAAGGTTACTCAAGAATCTTCTTAAAACTGCTGAGAAACTTGATGAGACCTTTAAGGATATTAATGAGAATGCCAAAAAAATGGAAAAGGATCAGTCAGAAATGAAGCATACACTGTCTGAAATAAAGAATATACAGAAACTCAACTGTAGATCAACGTACCCCAAGAATCAAACCAAAGATCTGAAATATGTGGAAACAAAAAACATCCAACCAGAAAAACAAAAAGAAAAAAGAATCCAAAAAGTTGAAGATAGTGTAAGGAGCCTCTGGGACAACTTTAAGCGAACCAACATCCGAATTTCTGGGGTGTCAGAAGAAGGGAGAGAGCAAAATATTGAAAACCTATTAGAAGAAATAATGACAGAAAACTTTCCCCACCTGGTGAAAGAAATAGACTTACAAGTTCAGGAAGCGCACAGAACCCCATACAAGAGGAATCCAAAGAGGACCACACCAAGACACATCATAATTAAAATGCCAAGGGCAAAAGACAAAGAGAGAATATTAAAAGCAGCAAGAGAAAAACATTTAATTACCTACAAGGGAGTACCCATACGACTGTCAGCTGATTTCTCAACAGAAACTATGCAGGCCAGAAGGGAGTGGCAAGAAATATTCAAAGTGATGAACAGCAAGAACCTACAACCAAGATTACTCTACCCAGCAAAGCTATCATTCAGAGTTGAAGGTCAGATAAAGAGCTTCACAGACAAGAAAAAGCTAAAGGAGTTCATCACCACCAAACCAGGATTACATGAAATGCTGAAGGGTATTCTTTAAGAAGAGGAAGAAGAAGAAAAAGGTAAAGATAAAAATTATGGACAAAAAAATGACATCAAATACATACCTACCAACAAGTGAATCTAAAAATCAAGTGAATAAAAAATCTGAAGAACAGAATGGACTGGTGAATATAATAGAATCAGGGACATAGAAAGGGAGTGGACTGACGATTCTCAGGGGAAGCAGGTGTGAGGGGTGCGGGAAGAGATTGGACAAAAATCTTACTCCTATGGATGAAGACAGTGGCGGGGGTAAGGGCATGGGGTGGCGTGGGGAATCAGGTGGAGGGGAGCTATGGGGGGAAAAAAAAGAACACCTGTAATAATCTGAACAATAAAGATTTATTTAAAAAATATTTAAAAAATAAAAAATTATGAACAACAAATCCGTATCTATCAACAAGTGAATCTAAAAACCAAGGGAATAAAAAATTTGATGAACAGTTTTAACTGGTGAATATAATAGAATTCGGGGCATAGAAAGGGAGTGGACTGACAATTCTTGGGGGAAAAGGGGAGTGAGGGGTGCGGGAAGAGACTGGACAAAAAGCATACACCTATGGATGAGGACAGTCGGGGTGAGGTAAGGGCAGAGGGTGGGGTAGGAACCTGGTGGAGGGGAGCTATGGGAGGAAAAAAGAGGAACAATTGTAATAATCTGAACAATAAAAATTTAATACATTTTTTTAAAAAGTGTGTGGGTCTTATTTAAGTAACTAGAGGCCGGTGCACAAAATTCATGCACTGGTTGGGTGGTCCCTCAGCCCACCTGCACCCTCTCCAATCTGGCACCCCTAGGGGAACATCCTTCTCACAATCCAAGACTGCTGGCTCCCAACCACTTGTCTTCCTGCCTGCCTGATTGCCCTTAACCGCTTCTGCCTGCTAGCCTGATCACCCCCTAACCACTCTCCTGCCAGCCTAATCGATGCCTAACTGCTCCCCTGTCAGCCCAATCGTACCCAACCACCCTCCCTGCCAGCCAGGTCGCTCCCAACTGCCCTCCCCTGCATATTCCCTCTTTATTAGATAGGGTTTTTTCTTTAACATATTGGACACTGAACCTGCCGTGGTCTTGACAAACCAGTAAAAATGTAAACCCAAACTAAAAGTGTCATAAAATAAACTGCTTAAAAAGGAATTTCATGAGACCTTGGAAAGGTGATATCGTGGTTGTTTTCTCCTTTTTTCCTTCCCTTTTTCTTGATGTTTCATCTTTTATCCTTTTTTTCTTTTCTCCTTTTATTCCTTTTCTGTCCTCTCTTTCTCTTAACTTTTCCATTGGTAGAATTGTCAGTATTTGAATCTGTATCACTTCCAGAAGATGAAGAAGAGGGAAACACACCATCATCTGAAAAAAAAGATGATCTATGTTGGGATCAGTGGTGTTTCTGGTTTTGCTCTTTTCCCCGTTTGTCATTTCTGCCAGCCCCAGTATCTTCAGGGCTTGTGTATGGGCACTTCTTATTCATGTCTACAAAACTTGCCTGCCTTGGTGAAAACTATAGAGGAAGAGGCCTTCCTTTGTGGGCTCAAGCCTGGCCAGAGGTGCTGAGGAACCAGGGTGGTGAGCACCCGGAAACATTGCTGCAGAGCCGGACCTCCAGACCACTCTCCAGTAATGTAACTGCAATGTAGCAGTTTGCCTTCAGAAATTGGTTGTAAGTTACTTCTAATGTGAAACCCTACCTCAGACATTTTTGCAGTTTGTAAATATTTTAAACAAAATCCATTTACCTTCCTAAGCTGGTCACAAGTTTCTGCCCAATGGGAGAGGATTGTTGGGCAGCATGGCCCAGATACCTCCCTGCCCTCCCTCTGTGCCCCCCCCCCCCACGGCTCCAATCACTTGGCTAGGGGTGAGGGAAGTTCCGAGACTGACTCCCTGAGGCTGTCAGTGGGGCAGGATTATTCAATGGGGGCACAGACGCTTCCAAGGCTGAGACCCTGAGGCTGCTGGTGTGTGTGTGTGGGATCACTCACTGGGGACACACAAGGTTCCAAGGCTGAGACCCAGAGGCTACCACTGGGAAGGGATTGCTCCATGGGGGCATGGGTGCTTCTGAGGCTGAGATCCTGAGGCTGCAGGTGTGTGGGGGGGGGATCACTCCGTGGGGAGTGAATTTGTTTTTGTTTTTGTTTTTTTATAAAGGATCAGGAGGGCCTCTGGGCAGCATTCTGCCAGGCCGCTCATGCTGCCCACTCTCAGCAGCAATGCCTCCCTCCCCCATACTGGGAGACTCCTGAGGGGCTGAGAGGACTGGGTGCCACCATCTTTGTCACAGAGTGATGGTTAATTTTCATATTATCCTTTTATTATATAGGATTAAAATGAATTCAAGTAAAATGTAAACAAGTACAGTACTAAAAACTATGACATGTATGAGACACTTGGAAATTTGAACAATGCTTGGATTTTGATGGCAAGAGTAGTATTGTTAATTATATTTACTTGTGATAATGCTTTGTGGTTATTCTTTTCAAAAGGAATTCTAATATTTTAGAAATATATACTAGTATCTAGTATTTGTTTCAAAATACTGGCAGAAGGGGGAAATGAGTGAGGGCTGGGGATGGAGATTTGTACTATTATGACTTCATTTACACATAAATATTTCATAATAAAATTTTAAAAAATCAATAAAGACCTTGAGCATCTGCCCTTTCTTAGCTTTGATATTATATAACCTAGATGAGAGAATTTTGTCTTTCTCCAAATGTGTGTTTATGCATCTGTGTATATAAAAATGTAATAGGAAAAAAATGCCAAAATAATAATAGTAACTATATGCAGATGGCATGTGCTTTAGGCAGAATGTGTCATCCCAGAGCTCATATGTTGAAGCTTCTTCTCCACTCTGGTGGGGTTTTGGAGATGATTAAATCATGAGGGTGGACATATAATGATGTTGCACACATAGCCATTATGCCTGAGATAATATCTGAATTTATGGTGCTTAAATTACATTGCAAAAATTGATGATTTCCCTAAACTGAAACATATACAGTATTTCTGAGAATTACTAAGCCAATAAGAACCCTGCTAGGGCCTTAACTGGTTTGGCTCAGTGGATAGAGCATCAGTCTGCAGACTCAAGGGTCCCAGGTTTGGTTCTGCTCAAGGGCATATACCTTGGTTGCGGGCACATATCCAGTAGGGAGTCTGCAGGAGGCAGCTGATAGATGTTTCTCTCTCATCGATGTTTCTAACTCTCTATCCCTTTTTCTTCCTCTCTGTAAAAAATCAATAAAATATATATTTTTTTAAAAAAGAACCCTGCTAGGTACTTATATTTTTAGCCCTGGTTATTTCTTATTCTCTGAATTTCACATTGAACATGGTATTGTTCCAACTGCTTTCAATATATACTCTTTTTTTCATGATTTACTCTAAACTACTACATTCTCACAAGTCCAGTTCTAAATTTTCTGCCCAAATAAAACATTTTTTCAGCTACTTTATATTTCAGGTATCAAGTTAATTCTTGTAGCTAGTTGCAATTCCAGAAATCTATAACTTTACAAACATTCATTGACCATCTACTATGCTTAAGATACAATGCTGAGTACTACAGAAAATAAATAGATGAGCAACTTATGTCAATTCTGTCATATATATTTAAATTGTGCAGATCCATGTATACACGGATTTTTAAAATAAATATGTTATAAAATGTTTGAACATTTATGACAATTTGAAAAAACTTGCAAATGAACTGTGTAGCCTAGAAATATCAAAAAATTAAGAAAAAGTTCATCATGTAATGAATGCATAAAATACATGTACATATTTTCTCTTCCTTATGATTATCTTTTTAAAAAATAATTTTTTAATCCACCCAAGGATATGTTTTCATTGATTATTTTTAAAGAAAGAGGAAGGGAGAGAGAGAAAGAAACATCAATATGAGATAGAAACATCAAGTGGTTGCCTCCCAAATGTGCCCAGACCGGGCATCAAACCTGCAATCTTTCGGTATAGGGGACAATGTTCCAACCAACTGAGCCACCTGGCTAGGGCATGATTTTCTTAATAACATTTTTTCCCTCTAGCTTACTGTAAGAATATAGTATATAATACATACAACACAAATTTTGCGTTAATTGACTGCTTATGTTATCAGTAAGGCTTCTTGTCAACAGTAAGGTATTAATAGTTATGTTTTGGGAGAGTGAAAAGTTATATGTGAATTTTTTTACTATGCAGAAAGTTGATGCCCCTAGCCCTGCATTGTCGGAAGGTCAACTGTATATAATCTTTAGTGAGACCATATATATATACTGTATGTATATATCCTTTGTTAGAATTAAGACAGAAACATAAGCAACTATAAACAGAAGACAAATGAAATGTGATACAATAAAGATATTAAAATACAATGGGGAAGGCAAACACTCTGGGGGCAGCCAGCATGGGCACAGAGACAATGCCATCTTGAATAAGAGAACTGCTTGAGACTAGAATCCTGACCTTGCCACTACTCAATCTGGTCTCAGGCGCAAACCAGGATCCTACAGCCACTCAGCTAAAAGACCTGCAACCACAGCTGCAGACCCATGGACACTAAGACCCCAGGCACCCCAGCCACAGATTTCTGTGAGTCACAGAGCCAATTCCTAACCCCACTGACCCCACAGCAGTGGCATAAGAACTGCCATACTATCTCCACTCAAACAGGTCTCCAGCCCACACACAGCAGCAGCAGCTCTACCTGAATTTGAGCCTGGGTGTGCAGACACAGGAAGTTTGTTTCCCATGACCAGACCCCGCACCCATGCAGGAAGGCTGTGCTGAATTTGAGCCTGGGTACAGGACACGGGGAGTTTGTTTCCTGCAGTGCATACCCATGGGACCAGACCCCAGGCACACACAGGATGGCAGAGCCACCTGACCTTGATTCAGGACAAGTGCACATGGAAGGCTGTTTTCCACAGGGAAGGAGTAGACCTCCTGCTGACACAGTGCGACTGTGAAACTTGGTCCCCCAAGCAGACCAGGGACCCTGATTTACCATGTGAGAGGCAGTACTGAGCACCAGTGACTTGACTCTGTTTCTCATTGTGCACGCCTGGAATCCCCAATTCCCAGTGCATTCACACTAAGAGCCAGTGACTCCAAATATTGGCACATGCACACACAGGGATTCTAAATCTTGGCACAAGGCCGCACCAAGCAACACAGACTCTTATACTCAATTCTCTGACAGGGGGTCTCTGACTCCTGATACATGCAAGGGGACTCTGACTTTTGGCAAATGCCAGCTGGGTCTCTGTTTCAGCATGGTGCAGGTGGGGTCCCTGATTCTAGGTGCACACATGAGGCTACAATAAGTGCCTGTGACCCTGATCCTGGGTGAGCGTGGATCCCACCAACCCACGGCAGTCACATGTCTTGATGTCAGGACTCTTCAGTGACACTCGGGAGGTACAAATCTCTCACTGCACATGGCCAAGGGGCAACAAAGAAACAATCCCCAGAAGAAAGAAAATGAGGAATCACCAAGAAAGGAAATAAGTGAAATGGAAGCATGCAACAAGATAGAAAAAGAATTCAGAGTAATGCTCATACAGATCATACACCAGATGGATAAGAAAACCAGGAAGAAATCAAAAGAGCTACAATCAAAAACACCATGGAAGGTTTCAACAGTAGACTAGAAGAAGCAGAGGACTAAATTAGTGAGTTAGAAGATAAGATAGAGAAACAAGCCCATCTGAACAGCAACTGGAGAAAAAAAATTAAAAAGCAAGAGCTTTGAGACGATGCAAAACAAAGTAACATATACATAATAGGGCTGCCAGAAGGACAAGAAGAACAGCAAGGATTAGAAAATCTATTTGAAGAAATAATGACAGACTACCTGATATGGGGAAGAAAAAAGTTAAACAAGTACAAAGAGTCCCAAGCAAGATAAATTCCAAAAGATACGCACCAAGATACGCCATAATTACAATGGGAAATATTAACAACAAAGAGAGAATCTTAAAGGCTGCAAGAGAGAGACAGAGAGTTACCTACAAAGGATCTCCCATCAGATTGTCTCACAAGACCAGGTTGCCTTATTGACATCTTTAGAATATTCCAACGCAAATCTATAGAATATACATTCTTCTCAAGCACACATGGGACATTTTCAAAGATAGACCACATATTGGGACACAGACAAAGTCTCTCCAAATGATTTCTCAACAGAAACACATCAAACTAAAAACAATGAAAGGAGGTATACAAAGTGATGCAAAGCAAAGGACTGATTCCAAGAATACTCTATCCAACAAGACTATCCATCAAAATTGAAGGGGAAATGAGGAGCTTTGCAGACAAAAAAAGCTAAGGGAGTTTATCACTACCAAGCCAGCAATACAAGAAATGCTAAAGGGAATGCTATAAAAAGAATAAATAGAAAGGGAGGAAGGAACACAAGCATAAAGTACAACAATGGCTACAAACAAGTACCTATCTACACTAATAAAAGAGTAAGATGCAAATTGACCATACCTTCACGATTCCCCACAGCCTATCAAGAGTGAGTATGCAAATTAAACTAACAAAGATGGTGGGTTAATTTGCATATGCAGGCGCCAAGCGGCTGAGGGCAGGGCGGGATGCTTGTGTCATTGCCATGGCGACAACACAGGCGTTCCACTCTGTCCCAGCTGCTCTGGGCCTCTAGGAAGCATGGGAAGGCAGAAAGGCTGCTCCAGCCAGAGCAAAGGCGGTGCCATCAGTCAGAGGAAGGAAGGCCCAGTCTTCCATGAATCTTTGTGCATCGGGCCTCTAGTCAATAATAACATAAAATATAAATGGATTAAATGCTCCAATCAAAAGACATCAAGTGAATGAATGGATAAGAAAACATGATCCATATGTATGCTGTCTACTGGAGACCCACCTCAGAACAAGGGACTCACACAGACTGAAACTAAAGGGAAGGAAAAATATCTATCAGGCAAATGGAAATGAAAAAAAAAGCTGGGGTAGCAATACTTATATATGACAAAATAGACCTCAGAGTGAAGACCATAACAAGAGACAAGAGAGGCCACTTCATTATTCTAAAGGGATCGATCCAAGAAGAGGATATAACTCTAGTAAACAATTATGCACTCAGTGCAGGAGCACCCAAATACATTAAAAAAAAATTTCTGGAAGATATCAGTGGTGAAATTTGACAACAACACAATCATAGTAGGAGACTTTACTACCCTATTAACATCACTGGATAAATCCTCTAAATATAAAATTAGTGAAGAAATTTCAATCCTAAAGGACTCACAAGACCAGGTTGCCTTATCGACATCTTTAGAATATTCCACCCCAAACCTACAGAATATACATTCTTCTCAAGCACACATGGGACATTTTCAAAGATAGACCACATATTGGGACACAGGCAAAGTCTCTCCAAATTCAATAGGATTGAAATCATATCAAGCATCTTCTCAGATCACAATGGCATAAAATTAGAAATCAAGTACTGTAAAAACAATCACAAAATTTCAAACACTTGGAGACTGAATAGCATACCATTAAACAATGAGTGGGTTACCAAAGAGATCAAAGAAGAAATAAAACACATCCTAGAAACAAACAACAATGAAAACACAACAATCCAAAATATTTGGGACACAATGAAAGCAGTACTGAGAGGGAAGTTCATAGCATTATAGCCCTACCTCAAAAAAAAAAAAAAAAAAAAAGGAGAATCTAAGATGGTGGTATAGGTAAACACCTAAACTGCTGCCTTGCACAACAATTTCAAAACTACAACTAAAAGACAAAACGTCTATCACCCAGAACCACGGGAAAGCTGGCTGAGTGGAAGTTCTACAACTAGAAGGAAAGAGAAAAGAGCATTGAGACATGCACAAGCGCTGAAAAGCTGAGGTACGGAGGAGTGGGATCTGGGCTGGCAGCAGGCGTTGCTTTTTTCAACCCAAAGGGGAAACAAGCCCCCGATTACTCTGAAATACAGTTTCTGGGGAGATGCGGGGGACACAAATTCGTACGGGAAGAAGCTGGATTGTCTGCCAATGGGTCGGAAAGTGAGGGGGGCCTGCTTGCAGAGCTGCGCGCAAGAATAATTGTTTACTGCGCTGGGGCACAGGACGCAGTTAGAGACACAGAGCCAGCTAACTAGCAGCCATCACTGTTTGCCACACCCTAGCCTAGTGACACCCTGAGACCCTGACCCACACAACCTACAAACCCACCCAAGCTCCAAGCAGCAGTTTTAGCATAAGAAAGGCCTGCCCTATCGCAGCTTAACCTAACAAACTTGTAGCCCGGATCAGAAAGTTCCAAAACCTCCAAACCCCAAGCAAAGAGGAGAAAACTGTATCTCTCGCTGTAGCTCTTACTGGGTGGACTCAGACAATAGCTGACCTGCACCCCATTGGAGATCCAGAAGCCAGTATACCTAGTGGTCAGTGTGAGAAACCAGATTTCAACTCCTCACATCCATAAGTGACACATTCAAGAGGCAGACTCAGCGAGCACCAAAGCCCCACTGAAACAAGTCCTGCCCCATAAGCGTGTCTCCAGCACAGCAGTTTATATAGACACAGCGAGTCCTCACAGCCAATTGGCCTGGAGATCAATTCCTCCCAGTGTACCAACAGCAATTAAGGCTTAACTACACCAAGACTTTGCACTCAGCCCACAAAGGGGTGTACAAAGAGCGTCCACATTAGGGGATTGGGGAGGCTGAGCTACTGCCCCCTATAGGTCCCTACCACACAAAGCCACTCCATCAACACAGGGAAGCAGCCAAAATGCGGAGACAAAGAAACATGTCACGAATGAAAGAAACGGAGGAAAGCAAACTACTGGACAACATAGAGTTCAGAACCACATTTATAAGGTTACTCAAGAATCTTCTAAAAACCACCGAGAAACTTAATGACACTTCTGAGGAGCTTAGTGAGACCTTCAAGGACCTTAATGAGAATGCCCAAAAAATGGAAAAGGACCAGTCAGAAATGAAGCATGCACTGTCTAAAATAAAGAATATACAGAAACTCAACTGTAGATCAACGTACCCCAAGAATCAAACCAAAGATCTGAAATATGAGGAAACAAAAAACACCCAACCAGAAAAACAAAAAGAAAAAAGAATCCAAAAATATGAGGATAATGTAAGGAGCCTCTGGGACAACTTTAAGCGAACCAACATCCGAATTTTTGGGGTGTCAGAAGAAGAGAGAGAGCAAAATACTGAAAATCTATTAGAAGAAATAATGACAGAAAACTTTCCCTACATGGTGAAAGAAATAGACTTACAATCCAGGAAGCGCACAGAACCCCAAACAAAAGGAATCCAAAGAGAACCACACCAAGACACATCATAATTAAAATTCCAAGAGCAAAAGACAAAGAGAGACACTTGAAAGCAGCAAGAGAAAAACATTTAATTACCTACAAGGGAGTACCCATACGACTGTCAGCTGATTTCTCAGCAGAAACTATGCAGGCCAGAAGGGAGTGGCAAGAAATATTCAAAGTGATGAACAGCAAGAACCTAAACCAAGATTACTCTACCCAGCAAAGCTATCATTCAGAGTTGAAGGTCAGATAAAGAGCTTCACAGACAAGAAAAAGCTAAAGGAGTTCATCATCACCAAACCAGGATTACATGAAATGCTGAAGGGTATTCTTTAAGAAGAGGAAGAAGAAGAAAAAGGTAAAGATAAAAATTATGAACAACAAAATGACATCAAATACATACCTACCAGCAAGTGAATCTAAAAATCAAGTAAATAAAAAATCTGAAGAACAAAATGGACTGGTGAATATAATAGAATCAGGGACATAGAAAGGGAGTGGAGTGACAATTCTCAGGGGGAAGCGGGTGTGAGTGGTGCGGGAAGAGATTTGACAAAAATCTTACTCCTATGGATGAAGACAGTGGCAAGGGGTAAAGGCATGGGGTAGAGTGGGGTGGGGAATCAGGTGGAGGAGAGCTATAGGGGGAAAACAAAAAGAGGAACACCTGTAATCCAAACAACAAAGATTTATTTAAAAAAAGAAAAAGAAAAGGACTGCTAAAAAAAAAAAAAAGAAAAGAAAAGAAATACTGATAATAAACCATCTAACTCTGCAACTTGAAGAGTTACAAAGAGAGCAACTACAAAAGCCCAGAGTGAACAGAAGAGAGGAAATAATAAAGATCAGAGCAGAAATAAATGACATAGAGACAAAAAAAAAAAAAATACAAAAGATCAATGAAACCAAGAGCTGGTTCTTTGAAAGGACAAACAAGATTGATGAACCTCTAGCCAGGCTCACCAAGAAGCAAAGAGAGAGGACCCAAGTAAACAAAATCAGAAATGAAAGAGGTGAAAAAACAACAGACCCCACAGAAATACAAAGAATCGTTTTTTAAAAAATGTTATGAGCAACTTTACTCCAACAAACTGGTCAACCTAGAAGAAATGGACTTATTCCTAAAAAAAATACGACCTTCCAAAACTCAGCCAGGAGGAATCAAAAAATCTGAATAGGCCAATAACTATGGAGGAAATTGAAGCACTAATCAAAAATCTTCTAATAAACAAAAGACCTGGACTAGACGGCTTTATAGGGGAATTTTAAAAAACATGAAAAGAAGAAATAAAACCTATCTTCCTCAGACTATTGCAAAAAATTCAAAAGGAAGGAGTACTTCCAAGCTCTTTTTACGAAGCCAGCATTACACTAATCTCAAAACCAGATAAAGACAATACAAAGAAACCAGATAAAGGCCAATATCCCTCATGAACATAGATGCCAATATCATCAATAAAATTCTAGCAAATCAAATCCAGCAATACATTAGAAAGATCATACACCATGACCTAGTGGGATATATACCAAGAATGCAAGGATGGTATAATATCCACAAATCAATAAACGTGATACACCATATAAACAAACTGAAAGATAAAAACCATATAATCATATCCATTGATAGAGAAAAAGCATTTGACAAAATCCAACACCCTTTGTTGACAAAAACCCTCATCAAGGTGGGAATAGAAGGATCATATCTCAACATAATAAAAACCACATATGACAAACCAACAGCCAACATCATACTCAATGGGCAAAAACTAAAACCATTTCCCCTAAGAACAGGAACAAGACAGGGATGCCCACTCTCACCACTCCTGTTCGACATAGTACTGGAAGTACTACCCATTGTGATCAGATAAGAAGAAGAAATAAAAGGCATCCTTATTGGAAAAGAAGAAGTTAAACTGTCCTTATTCTCAGATGACATGATGTTGTACATAGAAAACCCTAAAGACTCCATCAAAAAAATACTAGACTTAATAAATGAATTCAGCAATGTAGAAGGATACTAAATTAACACCCAGAAGTCTATATCTTTCCTATACACCAATAATGAACTCACAGAAAGAGAGGCTTAAAAAATTATCCCATTTACCATCACACCAAAAAAAAATTCAGATACCTAGGAATAAACTTAACCAAGGAGATAAAGGACCTGTACTCAGAAAATTTCAGAAAGCTGAAAAAAAAAGATAGAGGAAGACATGAACAGATGGAAGAATATAACATGTTCATAGATTGGTAGGATCAATATCATCAAAATGTCCATACTACCCAAAGAAACCTATAAATTTAATGCAATACCCATTACAATACCAACAGCATATTTCAAAGACCTGGAATTAATTCTCCAAAAATTCATCTGAAATTTAAAAAAAAAAATACCCCTAATAGCTGCAGCAATCTTGACAAATAAGAACGATGTTGGAGGGATCACAATACCAGATATCAAGCTATACTACAAAGCCATTGTTCTCAAAACTGCCTGGTACTGGCACAAGAACAGACATATAGACCAGTGGAACTGAACAGAGAACCCAGAAATCGACACAAGCCACTATTCACAATTAATATTTGACAAAGGAGGCAAGATCATACAATGGAGGCAAGATCATACAATGGAGTCAAGAAAGTCTCTTCAATAAATGGTGTTGCCAAAACGGGAAAGATACTTGCAAAAAAATAAAACTAGACCACCAACTTACACTATGCATAAAAATAAACTCAGAATGGATAAAGAACTTAAACATAAGATGGGAAACCATAAAAATCTTAGAAGCCATAAGCAGCAAAATAGCAGACATTTGTCATAGCAATATCTTTGGCGATACTAGGACAATGGAAACTGAGGAGAAAATAAACAAATGGGACTACATCAAAATAACAAACTTCTACACAGTAAAAGAAATCATTGACAAAACAACAAGAAAGCCCACTGCATGGGAGAACATATTTGTCAATGTTATCTTTGATAAGGGTTTAATCTCCAACATTTATACGGAACTCATACAACCTAACAAAATGAAGATAAACAACTAAATTAAAAAATGGGCAAATGACCTAAATAGACACTTTTCGAAAGAGGACATTCAGAAAGCCAAGAGACATATGAAAAAATGCTCAAAGTCACTAATCATCTGAGAGATGAAAATCAAAACAACAATGAGGTACCACCTCACATCTGTCAGAATGGCTATCATCAACAAATCACCAAAGACAAGTGCTTGAGATCATGCAGAGAAAAGGGAACCCTTCTTCACTGCTGGTGGGAATGCAGACTGGTACAGCCACTGTGGAGAACAGTATGGTGTTGCCTCAAGAAATTAAAAATGGAACCGCCATTTAACCCAGCAATACCACTTCTAGGAATATGTCCCAAGAATACAGAAACACCAATCAGAAAGGATATATGCACCCCTATGTTCATAGCAGCACAATTCACCATAGCTAAGATTTGGAAGCAGTCTAAATGCGCATCAGCAGATGAGTGGATTAAAAAACTGTGGTGCATCTACACAATGGAATACTACGCTGCTATATAAAAGAAGGAATTCTTACCATTTGCAACTGCATGGATGGAACTGGAGACCATTATGCTAAGTGAAATAAACCAGTCAGTGAGAGAAAAATACCACATGATTTCACTCATCTATGGATAATAAAGAACATTATAAACTGATGAATAAAAATAGATACAGAGGCAGAGAAGCATCAAACAGACTGTCAAACGACAGTGGGAATGCTAGGGAGGGTTGCGGGGAGCATGTGCCAGGGGCTAGGGAATGCTGGGGGAAGGTCAATTGGAAAAAAAAAGAGACATATGTACTACTATTTGTAATACGTTGAACAATATAAAAAAAGAAAAACTACAATGGGGAAATAAAAGAGGAATAGTTTACTTCTGATTAAGTGTTTTTTAAATCTTCATGGAGTTGGTGACATTTAAACTCAGTTTTCAAAAGTGGATGGCATATAACAAGCAGAAATGCACAAAAACACAGAAAAAGTTATTATTCCCCATTTTATATGAAATACACTTTTGTGTTTTCCTTTACTAACACATTTAAGACACCAACACCAGATATGTGCATTTTTGCACATCAAGCAATTCTCTACTACACTATCTGGATGTTTTATAATTCAATTCAACTCTGATACTACCTCCCTGGCATCAATATCAGGTCCCACAAGTTAAGGGTTCAAGAGCACAAGACTGCCCCCACATCAGAAGTCCTGGATTGTCACCTGTGCTTCCACCCACTGTCTAAAGATCAAGGTTCCCACAACCCTCCTTTGGTTCGATAATTTGTTAGAATGGCTCACAGAACTCAGGAAAACGCTTATTTACCTACATTGGTTTATTATAAATAATATATTTAAAAGGATATGAATGAGCAGCCAGATGGAAGGAGATATATATATATATAAAGTTCAGGAAGGGTTCCCAGTGAAGGAGCCTCTCTGTCCCCACTGAGCTGGACTGTGCCTCCTCATCCTCCTGAATGTAGATGTGTGCACCAACCCAAAAGCTTCTTCAAGCGCTGTAATATTAGGATTTCTATGCAGGCTTCATCAAAAGGGGCTGATGGAACATTAACTAAGTCTCCAGCCTCTCTTCCTTCTGAAGAGGGTAGGAGTAGGGCTTAAAGTTCTAATCATGGGATAGTTTTTCTGATGACCAGCCCCCATTGGGCTCATTCCCACAAGCCTACCAAGAGTCACCTCATTAGGACAAAAGACACTTCTGTCATTCAGGAGCTCTGTGTCAGGAACCAAGGTCAAAGATCAAATATTAGACCAAAAGATGTTCCTAGTGCTCTTATCACTTAGGAAATTATAAGTTTTAACAACTCCACTTGTCTAGTTAATGATTGTAATCAATAGTATTGAAAATTTTACTCAAATGGGCCTCTCAGAATGCTTGAGACCCAATGACCTGTGTGAATTAACTTAGTTTTTCACTGAGAGTGTGACTATATATAAAAAGTCTTGGGAATGTCTACACATTTCGGAAGTAGGTAAAATGGAAGGAAAAAGTCAATTAATTAACTCCCTAAATTTTTCTTAAAGTTCATGCTCTTTCTCTCTCCACCATCACATGGGCTTCTCCATGTTCCTCTGCATGCCCTTCTCTGACCTCCCAGTTCACACTTCCACTCTGTACTGGAGTCTCCACAGTCACTCAGGCACAGAAGGCCTAACCTGCCTGTGCTAGCTCTACATGGATGCACTTCAATAGCTATGCGTTTTTCCCCAGGCTTTCAGAAGCAATAAATGTTCTCCACTCAGGACACTATGTCCATATTACTAATATTAGGTTAATGAAATCCCATTACCACACATCCACAGAGATAGAAAGAAAAGGATCACATATGATCCCACCTTGAGTTGAGCCAAAGGAATATATTTGATCTGGTTTGTCTACATTCATTGCTCAGCCTGCAGAACCAACTTGGGGCAAAATGGGAAAGCCCAAAGTGAGAACTTTATGATTAAGAGGTTTCTAGAACTATGAATTTTATGAAGCAGCCTTAGGCAGTTGTACTGTGTATAAAAACAGTGGGCAGTTTTAAAAGAAACCAAATGGCAGGCATAAAAATGCATTTTTCTTACTTTGTTCTGAAAGAATGCACTAGGGAGAAATTCAGTAAGTAAAAACCTGTTGAAAATATGTACATTCCTGTAGGCTTATTTCCAGTGGGATGTTAACACAAGCTTGTATTAATACCTCAATTAGTGAAGAGAAAGTGTTGCAATGACATACTTATTTATCAGGTATTTCATAAGCAAGACAGAAAAAATACAAAAGATTGAGGTGTTTGCTTTAGAATTTCATGTAGAAGGGTAAAAAACATGACATATAATATAAAAATATGACAAAATACTAAAGAAAATAGCATCAAAGCTAGTGGAAAACATAAAATAGGCCCTGCAAGATTTAGTATAGAAGTAAATAAGAAGATACCATGCTAAAAGATATTAGGGAAGAAACTCAGTATCTACCCTGTAGTAAACATGGGTCAAAGGTTTGGGGAAGAAGAATGGGAGAAGGGTCACTAGCTGACCTGTTGAAGGGCAGACAGCAGAAGCTTCAAGAATGAAGGAGAAATTTTCACTCAGTTTCAGCCACCACTGTAGCTGCCATTGTTGACCAGAGGAGTAGGTGAGGGAGAAGACTGGGAGGAGTATTCTAGGAAAAATGAAGTATTATTGTTACTTGCCAATTTCTAATAGAGGACCTCTCCTTTCATAGCCTAGAGACCCCATGACTTGAATCTGTTATATACTTGCTTCCCAAGGTCTGGTATTCTTTTAAGAGGAAACCAAATCTTTCTCTTCACAATTTGAATAAACTGGTATAACACTTAAGTTCATAAGTGCTATTTAGGGTAAGATATTCAATAAGTATAAGAGTTGAAACAGAGAGTCAAGATGGCAGCCTGCAGGATGGCAGTGAGGAAGAGAGTGTGAGTGAAAGAGAGAGTGAAGGGGGAGTGTGTGGACGTGTGTGGTATGTGTGTGAGTGACGGACAGCTGGATCATGCAGAAGTCTCAGGCGCCAGTGGACTTGGCTCTTCTAGATGGGGAGCCCCTGCTACCACTATGTGCACTACCAGGACAGCTGGCTCTGGCACAAAAACAACGCCATCTTGAAGGAGAGAGCTGCAATAACTGGTAGCCCAGCCTCACACCACCCAACAAACTAAAACCATTTCCCTTAAGAACAGGAACAAGACAGGGATGCCCACTCTCACCACTCCTGTTCGACATAGTAATAATGGAAGTATTAGCCATTGTGATCAGACAAGAAGAAGAAATAAAAGGCATCCAAATTGGAAAAGAAGAAGTAAAGCTGTCCTTATTTACAGATGACATGATGTTGTACGCAGAAAATCCTAAAGACTCCATCAAAAAATTATTAGACTTAATAAATGAATTTGGCAATGTAGTAGGATAGAAAATTAATGTCAAGAAATCTATGGCATTTTTTTACACCAACAGTGAACATACAGAAAGAGAGACTAAAAAAGCAATCCCATTTTCCATTGCACCAAAAAAATTAAGATACCTAGAAATAAACTTAACTAAGGAGGTAAAAGACCTATATGGAAAAAAAAAAAAAACTACAGGAGACTGAAAAAAAGAGATAGAGGAAGACATAAACAGATGGAAGAACATACCATGTTCATGGACTGGTAGAATCAACATCATCAAAATGTCCATGCTACCTAAAGCAATCTATAGATTCAATGTAATCCACATTAAAATACCAACAGCATATGTCACAGATCTAAAAATAACTCTCCAAAAATTCATCTGGATTTAAAAAAGACCCAGAATAGCAGCAGCAATCCTGAGAAAGAAGAACAAAGTAGGTGGGATCTCAATACCAGATTTCAAGCTGTATTACAAAGCCACTGTTCTCAAAACAGCCTGGTACTGGCACAAGAACAGACATATAGATCAATGGAATAGAATAGAGAACTCAGAAATTGACACACAAACAACTATGCCTATTAGGATTAGGCAAAGAAGGCATGAACATACAATGGAGTCAAGACAGTCTCTTCAATAAATGGTGTTGGGAAAATTGGACAGATACATGCAAAAAAAATGAAACTAGATCACCAACTTACACCATACACAAAAATAAACTCAAAATGGTTAAAGGACTTAAACATAAGACAGGAAACCATAAAAATACTAGAGGAATCCAAAGGCCGGGAAATCTCAGACATATGTCAAAGCAATTTCTTCACTGATACTGTTCCTAGGACCATGGAAGCTAAAGAGAAAATAAATAAATGAGACTACATCAAAATAAAAAGCTTTTGCACAGCAAAGAAAACCATCAACAAAACAACAAGAAAGCCCACTGTATGGGAGAACATATTTGCCAAGGATATCTCTGAAAAGGGTTTAATCTCCAAAGTTTACAGGGAACTCATACAACTTATCAAAAGGAAGATAAGCAATCCAATCAAAAAATGGGCAACGGACGTAAATAGAAACTTTTCGAAAGAAGACAGAAGGAAGGCCAAGAGACACATGAAAACATGCTCAAAGTCACTAATTATCCGAGAGATGCAAATCAAAATGACAATGCGGTTTCATCTCACACCTGTCAGAATGGCCATCATCAACAAATCAACAAACGGTAAGTGTTGGCGAGGATGTGGAGAAAAAGGAACCCTTTTACACTGTTGGTGGGAATTCAGACTGGTGCAGCCACTGTGGAGAACAGTATGGAGTTTCCTCAAAAAACTAAAAATGGAACCCTCATTTGACCCACTGATCCCACTTCTAGGAATATATCCCAAGAAGCTAGAAACACCAATCAAAAAGAATAAATGCACCACTATGTTCATAGCAGCACAATTCACCATAGCTAAGATTTGGGAATAGCCTTAAAGCCCATCAACAGATGAGTGGATTAAAAAAGTGCGGTATATCTATACAATGGAATACTATGTTGTGGTAAAAAAGAAGGAATTCTTACCATTTGCAGCAGCATGGATGGAACTGGAGAGCATTATGCTAAGTTAAATAAGCCAGTCAGAGAAAGATAAATATCACATGACCTCACTCATTTATGGAATATAATGAACAACATAAACCGATGAACAAAAATAGATCCAGAGACAGAGAAGTCGAGCATACTGTCAAACCTCAGAGGGAAGGTAGGTGAGGGTGGGGGTAAGGGGAAGAGATTAACCAAAGGACTTGTATACATGCATATAAGCCTAAGCAAAGGACACAGACAACTGTGGGGTGAGGTCATGAATGGGGGAGGGTGTTGGGAGTTAATGGGGAAATAAGGACACATATGTAATACCTTAATCAATAAAGAAATTTAAAAAAAATAAAAAATAGAAACACAGCAATCCAAAATCTATGGGACACAGTGAAAGCAGTCCTGAGAAGGAAGTTCATACCATTACAGACTTACCTGAAAGAAATAAAAAATAAAATTAAAATTTAAAAAAAAACACTGAAAAACTGGTAATAAATTATCTAGCTCTACAAGTTAAAAAAATTAGGAAGAGCTCAACAAGAAAAGCCCTAAGTGGCCAGAAGGAAGGAAAGAAAGATAAGAGCAGAAGTAAATGACATAGAGACCAAAATAATGCAAAGGATCAATGAAACCAAGAGCTGGTTCTTTGAAAGGATAAACAAGATTGATGAACTCTAGCCAGGTTCACCAACAAGCAAAGAGAAAGGACCCAAATAAACAAAATCATAAATGAAAGGCAAAATAACAACAGATCCCATAGAAACATGAAGGATTATTTAAAAAAATACTATGAACAACTCTATTCCAACAAACTGGTCAACCTAGAAAAATAGACATATTCCTAGAAAACTACAACCTTCCAAAACTCAATCAGGAAGAGTGAAAAATCTAAATAGGCTGATAACTATGTAGGAAATTGAAGCAGTAATCAAAAAACTTCCAGCGAACAAAAGCACAGGGCCAGATGGCTTCACAGGGGAATTTTATCAAACATTTAAAGTAGAACTAAAACCTACCCTCTCAGACTATTCCAAAAATTGATGAACAGTAATCCCAACAAATGCCAGCATCAAATGAACAGAACTAAACAGATGAACAGAATTAAAACCTACCCCCTCAAACTATTCCAAAAAAATTGCAGGATGCAGTTCCACTGACTAGGCAGCCTCCATTGCTGCTGGGATCCTTCCCAGAGTGACTGGTTCTGATGCGAAGACCACGCCATCTTGAAGGGGAGAGTGGATGTTGTTGGAAGCCTGAAAATCCTGGGAATTTACAACAATGGCACCCAGCGAACAGCTGTGAACCCAGGAACACGGGTTCCCACGTGGCGCGAGCACACAGATTCAGAGGAGCTCTGTATCTTCTCATGGAAAGGTCAGATTTCACCTCGGATAAGGTGAGGTCTGTGGTCCAGGCAAGAGAGAGAAACGTGCACTGTAGGAGCTGGAAGATCCTTTTGAAATCTCCATCCAGAAAAGTCCGTGGCCATTGGGACTGGTGTGACCCACGAATGTGGAAAGGGACCTGCAGGGTTGCTAACAGAAGGGAACTCTAAAAAGCAGCCCATAGCTGAACTGGGGCAGCCTAAAAATTTTAAGAGTGTGCTGGCTGCTTAGACCCAACAGGAAAAAAGACTGCACAGACTTGACCGCAGTGCCGGAGTTCATGCAGTTACTCTGGCCCTTTTGTCTCTCTCTCTTTTTTTTCCTCTTTAAATCCTTGCTTTTGATTACTAAGCCCAATACTTAGGATCACCCAACTGGGGACACTCTAAGAGACTGCAGGGGAAAGTTGTTTTTGTGGAACCTGGGGATCAGAGTGGGGAATAACAATCAGAGAACCAGCTCTGGAGCAGCCTATTCTCCCAAACCGATATTAAGTGCCACAGGGAAAACATAATCTAAACACTAGCTAGAGAGGACCTATAGACCCAAAGGTCAATCCAGAAACACTGCCATTCCGGGGTTGAATCACAAATTGACTGTTGTGTAAACACAAATAAAGGAGAATAAGAAGCAAAGAAATACTGCCTACTTGAAAATCATGACTGTGGCCTACAACACTGAGGAGCAGTAAAATGCAGAGAACTTCAATACTGTCCTGACTAGGAAACAGGCATGCCAAACAGAATAGTAGAAGAAGTGAATGACCTTCAAAACTGCACATTTTTATTTGTATTTTTTTCATCTTTTCTTTAATAAACTAATTTTTTTTCTTTTTTCCTCATTGATTTTACCTTTTTATTTATTACATTTTTTATTTTTAATCAATATTATTACTACTACTATTTTACCAGTTTTTAAAGTGTCATTTTATTTTCTCTTTATTTTATTTTGAAATCACTGGACTACATTCTATTTTCATCTTTCCTTTAGCATCATTTTACTCTATCTCAATTTTACCTTTATGCCAACACTCTCTTCTTCACTTTTCCCCTTTTGTTGTCCTGTTTCTCTTACCCTATTTCTGATTTAGATTTTCCCTATTCCTTCTTTTCACCCTCTGTTAAAATTCCACCCTATTTATATATCTAATTTCCAATCCCCTGCTCTAAGTCCATACACACCTCTCTCTTCTCTTTCTTCACTATCCAAATTTTTTTCTCTCAGTCCTTTTGTTTTGTTTGCTTGATTGTTGATTATATTGGTTTTTTTATTCTTGTTTTTGAGATTGTTTCACTTTTTTTTGTGTGTTTTTTTGTTTTGTTTCTGTTTGTTTTTTGCTTCTGTTTTCCCTCTCCTCACTGGATATTAGTTGTTCTTTGTAGTTTGCATTCATCTCTAGGTATTTGATGCTGGCATTTGTTGGGATTACTCGCTGTTCTATTGGAGTTTTCTCCCCATAAATAGTTTTTTCCCCTGTCCTTTTTTATTCTCTTTCCTTTCTCTCTTACTTTTTTTTCTTTTTCCCAATTTAATTTTTGCACTCCTTTTTCCCCCCTCTTCTTCTTTCTTTCTTATGCCCTAATTCTCTTTTCTCTAATGATCACCTATATTTGGGGTTATTAGTATGATGAATACATTTGTGTTCAGTGCCTTGTGCATTGTGTTATGTTGTGTTGTATTTTGTGCCTTTAAATCAATGCAGGAGAGAGATAACTACATAACCAGACACGCAGAGAAGAGAGATATGGGGAGACAAAGAAACAGCCTGCTTATGAAAGAAAAGCAGGCATTACCAGAAAAAGAAGTAAATGAAATGAGGCAAGAAACCTGCCAAAGAAATAACTCAGAGAAATGGTCATAAGGTGGATGAAAAAAATGGAAGCCAAATTCAACAATATGTGTAAGAACCAAGAGGAAATGAAGAAGAACCAAGAAGAAATGAAAAATGACATTGCTGCTATAAATAACTCAATAGAAAGCATCAAGAATAGACTAGAAGAAGCAGAGGACAGCATCAGTGAGTTAGAAGACAAGGTAGAAAAAAATACCCAAGCAGAGCAGCTTCTAGGAAAAAAAAATTTAAAAAGCAGGAGGAGAGCCTAAGAGGACTATAGGACAACACAAAATGCAACAATATCCGCATAATACCTGTGCTAGAAGGAGAGGAAACTGAGCAAGGAATAGAAAACCTGCTTGAAGAAATAATGACAGAAAACTTCCCTGATATAGGGAAGAAAAAACACACACAAATCCAAGAAGCTCACAGAGTCCCAAGCAAAAGGAACCCCAAAAGACCAACACCAAGGCACATTATAATTAAATTGGCAAACACCAACGACAAAGTAAGAACCTTAAAAGCAGCCAGAGAGAGACAGAAAGTTACCTATAGGGGATCCCCCATCAGACTAGCAACTGATTTCTCAACAGAAACACATCAGGCAAGAAGGGAATGGAAAGAAATAATACAAAGTCATGCAAAGAAAGCATATGAATCCAAGAGTACGGTACCCAGCAAGGCTATCAATCAAAATTGAGGGTGAAATCAGGAGCTCCACAGACAAAAAAGGACTAAGGGAATTTATTACCACCAAACCAGCAAGAAATGCTAAAGGGTCTGCTGTAAAAAGAAGAAATAGGAACAAAGAAGGAACAAAGGGATAAAGAATAAAAATAGCAACAAAAAAGAACCTATCAATAATAACTATAAATTTAAATGGATTAAATGCCCCAATCAAAAGACATAGGGTAACTGAGTGGATAAGAAAACATGACCCATATATCCACTGTCCACAGGAAACTCACCTCAGAAAAAAGATGCACACCAACCGATGGTGAAGGGCTGTCCAAAGGTCTTTCAGGGGAATGGAAATGAAAAAAAAAAAAATCTGGGGTAGCAATACTTATATCTGAAAAATTAGATCTCAAAGTGAAAGACATAGAAAGAGATAAGGAGGGTCACTTCATAATACTAAAGGGAGCAACCCCAAAAGAAGAAATAACTCTGGTAAACATATACGCACCCAATACAGGAGCACCCAAATACATAAAAAAAAACTCCTGGAGGATATCAAGGGAGAGATTGACAGCAATACAATCATAGTAGGGGACTTTAATAACCCACTATCACCATAGAACAAATCCTCTAAACAAAAAATCAGAAAGAAACATCAATCCTAAATGACTCACTAGATCAGATGGAATTGGCATCTTCAGAACATTTCACCCCAAAGCCACAGAATATATATTCTTCTCAAGTGCACATGGGTCATTTTCAAAGATAGACCATATATTGGGTCACAGGCAAAGTCTCTTCAAATTCAAGAAAATAGAAATCATATCAAACATCTTCTCAGATCATCAAACATCTTCATATCAAACATCTTCTCAGTTTTAATGGCATAAAACTGGAAATCAAATACAATAAAAACAATCCAAAAAGATTAAAAACATGAAGACTAAATAGAATGCTATTAAACAATGACTGGGTTACCACAGAGATTAAAAAAGAAATAAAAAATATCATGGCAACAAACGACAATGAAAACACAACAATCCAAATTCTGTGGGACACAGTGAAAGCAGTCTTGAGAGTGAAGTTCATACCTCTACAAGCCTACCACAAAAAAACAAGAAAGAATGATAATAAATTACTTAACTGTACAGCTCAAAGAGTTAGAAAGAGAGCAACAAGAAAAGCCCAGTGTAAGCAGGAGGAAGGAAATAATAAAGATCAGAGTGGAGATAAATGACATAGAGACAAAAAAAATACAAAAGATCAACAAAACCAAGAGCTGATTCTTAGGAAGGATAAACAAAATTGATGAATCTCTAGCCAGGCTCACCAAGAAGCAAAGAGAGAGGACCCAAATTAACAAAATCAGAAATGAAAGAGGAGAAATAACAACACACCCCACAGAAATACAAAGGATTGTTAAAAGATACTATAAACAACTCTACTCCAACAAACTGGACAACCTGAAGGAAATGGAAATATTCCTAGAAAAATAGAACCTTCCAAAACTCAATCAGGAAGAATCTAAATATCTCAATAGGCCAATATCTATGGAAGCAATGGAAGCAGTCATCAAAAAGCTTCCAGCAAACAAAAGCCAGGGCCCAAAAGGCTTCACAGGGGAGTTTTACCAAACATTAAAGGAAGAATTAAAACTATTCTCCTCGGACTATTCCAAAAAATTCAAGAGGATGGAACACTTCCAATCTCATTCTATGAAGCCAGCATCACCCTAATACCAAAACCAGATAAAGACAACACAATGAAAGAGAATTACAGGCCAATATCTCTCATGAACATAGATGCCAAAATCCTCAACAAAATTCTAGAAAATCGGATTCAGTGTTACATCAGGAAGATCATACACCATGACCAAGTAGGATTTATCCCAGGGATGCAAGGATGGTACAATATCCGCAAATCAATAAACATGATACATCACATAAACCAACTGAGAGATAAAAATCACATAGTCATATCAATTGATGCAGAAAAAGCATTTCACAAAATCCAACACCCATTTTTGATAAAAACTTTCAGCAAGGTGGGAATAGAAGGATCATACCTCAACATAATAAAAGCCATATATGTCAAACCCACAGTGAACATCATACTCAATGGGCAAAAACTAAAACTGTTTCCCCTAAGAACAGGAACAAGACAGGGATTCAATGCACTGCCCATTAAAATACTAATGGCATATTTCACAGACCTAGAAAGAACTCTCCAAAAATTCATCTGGAATGAAAAAAAAAAGACCCCAAATAGCCACAGCAATCCTGAGAAAGAAGAACAAAGAGGTGGGATCTCAATTCCATATTTCAAGCTGTATTACAAAGCCACTGTTCTCAAAACAGCCTGGTACTGGCACAAGAACAGGCACATTATATGCTCACCTGTCAGAATGGCTATCATCGGAAGGTGGGGGAGGGTGAGGATAAGGGGAAGAGATCAACCAAAGAACTTGTATGCATGCATATAAGCCTAACCAATAGACACAGGCAACAGGGGGCTGAGGGTATGAGGGAGGGACGGGGCAGGGGATGGGGGAATAGGACACATATGTAAACCACAATCAATAAAGAAATTTTTAAAAATAAATAAATAAATAAAAGAAAAAAATAAAACAACAAATGACAAGTGCTGTGGAGGATGCAGAGAAAAAGAACCCTCTTGCACTTCTGGTGGGAATGCAAACTGGTGCAGCCACTGTGGAGAACAGTATGGAGTTTCCTCAAAAAACTAAAAATGTCAAAGGAGGGATAGTAGAAGAATATCATGTAAGGAAAAATATCCTCTAAGTTAATTACATCTAGAAAACTTTAGAAAATTAACTTTCATTTGTAATGATAATAGCAAGACACCCATGAAAAACACACATGTTGTCAAAACAAGCGAAAGGAAAATCATTTGGGCAAAAAATGAGAAAGGATCCCAAGTCAAATTTATAGAAAAGATTCCTTTATTAACCTTTGGTTGAGAATATGTTTGTATATTTTCAGAAAACACCTCCAAGACCATGTGGATTCCTGCAACAGAGAGGAATTGACAGGACTGCTTCAGCCATGAAGACAGAAGAGAAACAGTCCAGAGATGGAAGACGCTGACGACGCCTTGCCATACTAGCAGTCAGCAGCTGTGCGCCACCCAGGACCAAACCAGAGAGGGTCGGACCTGCATTGACACCATTTGTCCACCATCCAGAACTGAAATATCATTGCTGACATGTACACATAAGGAACGGTTTGACATTGAAATTGGGACTCAAAAGAACTGTTGGCCCAGAAAGAAACTCACTACACACTGATTCATTTGCCTCCCAGCATAACCATTATTGCTTGTCTCATTTTCGGTTCTTATAAGGGTATTTCTAGTATCACATGATCTCACTCATCTAGGGGAAATAATAAATAACATAAACTGATGAACAAAAACAGACCCGGAGACAGGGAAGCATCGATCAGACTATCAGACTTCAGAGGGAAGGTAGGTGAGGGTGGGGGTAAGGGGGAGAGATCAACCAAAGGACTTGTATGCATGCATATAAGCCTAACCAGTGGTCATGGACAACAGGGGCGTTGGGGCATGCATGGGGAGGGGTTTGGGATGGGAATGGGGGGATGAGGACAAATATGTGATACCTTAATCAATAAAGAAATTAATAAAATTTAAAAAAACTAAAAATGGAACTCCCATTTGACCCAGTAATCCCACTTATAGGAATATATCCCAAGAAACTAGAAACACCAATCAGAAAGGATTTGAGGGAAGGTCAATGGGGGGGAAAAAGGAGATATATGTACTACTATGTGTAATACTTTAAACAATAAAATAAATTTTAAAAAAAAAGAGTCGAAGCAAATGCCAGATTACATAAATGAGTCAAACAATTGAAGAGGGGTAAGTTGTGGGGGCTTACTGCAGTGGATATACCCTGTCTGTAGGGGACAGACATCACCCAGCTTCAACAGCAGGTGGCCACGTTGAGGTCTGGGTGGTGATAAATATTGTCAAAGTTTCTTATATTTCAGGAGAGAAGCTGACCCCTATTTTTATGTAAAATGCTTGTATTTTTAAATGTTGGTAACTAATTCATTAAAACAAAGCAAAACATTGTGAAGACAAACAAAACATTTTGCAGGCTAAACTCAAGACATAGATTGCCCGTTTATAACTTGTACATCATAAAGTATTCATAAACTGAGCAAGCTGGCAGGAGTGAAAGTTACTAGAATCTTTGTTTTGGCAAAGGTGAGAGTAAAGAACAGAAGGCAATAAATGAGTTGGGGTAAGGCAAAAGGGTGGTGAAAAATATTTTGAAAGCTTCACAGTTTTGCTCAACGCAGTCCTGTCTGCCTATATTTAGACAGGACAAGAAGCAGCTGCGTACTGCCATTTGTTAAGCCAAACTGAATACAAACTTCACTTCCAAGTTTTAATGCTGCCAATTTCATCATAAAAGAGATTAGTTCCCAGAGTATTCACTAATCAAGTACCACACTATATTTCATCTATAAGGATAATTTCTCCAAGGCGCTGCAGATGGACTGTGGTTTGGAATTCTGCAGCCCAAGCACCAACAAGAGAATAATGGCACTTTTAAGGAATTAAACAGTAATTTGAAATGCAGCAGTAATTTACTACAGAGCTTTGGGCAAGAAGCCTACTATAGATCATCACTGTAAAATGTTATTAACACAGCACCAAAGTAACCAACACTACCATAGACATTTCTTATGACAGGGTCCGTGAAGCGTGTTAACTGCTCCAGTTCTTATTTTACAGACTATAAGAAAAAAACAAAAAGAGCAATGGTTAGTTATCTGGAACGCATGGATTGAGTACGCTCCAATAATTGCTCAGCCTCTACCATCAGCTTCATCATTTCCCAGGTTATCTGGAGGCCATCTGGGTTTGGGGAAGGTACAATGTTCGGTCCTATGGAGTCCCAGGCTCAGATTCTTCATTTCTGGAAGAGGGTTGGTCCTGTGCCATGCCATGATAGGATTTAATCTGGTGAGCTGGAATCGGCAGTGGCCTGTGGGGGTAGAAACACACTCATATCCTCTCCCCCATGTTAATAATAAATTGGGTCCCCTAGATATTAGTGTCCATATCTCACCACAAGATTTGTGGTTTCTAAGGTGAGGTTATTGAGAATTGAAACTCATTTTTAAAATTAAGATTAAAGAGTGCTTTGGATAGTAGTATAGCAGGGTCCTTGAGTCCCATATTCCCCCTTTTTTGTTTTACTAGCATACCCTTCAGAGTAGCATGGGCACGTTCAATGATGGCCTGCCCTTGTGGATTGTAAGGGTTTCCCACGGAATGCGGGATGGGCCAAGTTCTACAAAAGGCAGTGAAAGCCATGGCTGCTATAAGAAGGCCCAATTTCAGTTTATCTTGGTTAATATAGCTACAATTGGAAATAGGTTTTATTGAATTCATGCAAAGAAAAGCATTGTCACTTATTAAGAATTGCCAAATACTGGATGGACAGGTGGGGAGAATATATAATTTACCAAATTGCTTTAAAAATGCTTCCTTATATCTGAAAAATAAAAAGTTCAAGAATCAGTAATACTTGCAAATAACACGGAATCTTATCTTTTCTGCAAAACACAGTATTTCAGAATAACAAGTAGAGCTATAAATTAAAGCATAATATGGTTATTATTATTTGACAAAGCTTTCCATGTACCTTAAGCAGAAAATTTTCCTTTATGACAGAGAAAACAAATACTTTAGGAATTCCAGGGCCTAGCTGAGTGACCTAAAGCCACTTCTAGGTCAAGAAAAAGTTTCTTAAAATTCAAACCCTGGAAAGATTTTTAATCTTATTTTACCAAAAGATCATATATCAAAGTGTATTAGACACAAATATAGGCTAGTAAACTTCAGTTCCCATGATTAAAAGATGGCCTTTTTGTAAAAAATACCTGATTAATATAACATATAACCTTTTTAATAATTTATAGAACTAGAAAAGGACTAACTAAAATAAGGTTTATTCTCTAACTTCATTTGTTCTTAGATGTGGTTAGCAAATGACAGTAATTGGGTTTCTGCTATCAGTCTCCCTGAATACATTGATATATGCTATTTCCCAACTTGTTATACCCTCTGGTTAGGGAAACAAAATGCAAATCATTTACTCTTAAGTGTCCTTGGCTTTGGGAAGAAAGGATTTACTAGATGGCTCCAAATTGCTGTTTAACCTTCTCAATTTCCCTATTCCACTTGTCCTGGCTTACTGGCCTGTGCAATTTACATAATTTCCTGTCAACATTTCTCCTCACAAAATTCTAGAACTTTCACAAAATTTCTACAACTTTCACAAATTTTCTACAACCTTCACAAACTTTCATCAGAAACCTTACAACATTCAGAAATAACCAGCTCTAGAAACCACCTTCTTTTTCCTTCAAATGCATCTCCATGCCTCATGTTTTCTATTGCATCAAAACCATAATCTCCCTCCCATTAGTTAGAATTCTTGACCCTTAGAAACCTTAATTTTTAAGTAACATATAAATAATGAACATTCCTCATATTAGCAATACATTCACATTTTAAGAGCTATTTCAAATAAAATGTAAGACATTCATTAACAGATTCAAATCCACCCTCTAGATTTTCCATATGAGGCAAATTCAGATTAATTAATATTTCAGTATCCTGTTATTTCAAAATACCTAAATATTTAATAATTTTACTATCTAATTCAGTGAACCCCAAGGGTTTTTTTCTTTTTTTCATTTTATATTATTGTTTAAAGTATTACATATATTAGTAAATATATCTCCTTTTTTCCCCCCATTGAGCTTCATCCAGCCTTCCCAACCCCATGTCTCATGCCCTCATCCCACCCCCTCAGTGTCTTCTATCCATTGGTTGTGCTTATATGCATGCATACAAGTCCTTCGGTTTATCTCTTTCCCCCCTTCCTCAACACTTTCCAGACTTCCCGCTGTAATTTGACAGTCTGTTTGGTGCATTACTGCCTCTGTATCTATCTTTTTATTCATCAGGTTATAATGTTCTTTATATTCCATAAATGAGTGAGATCATGTGGTATTTTTCTTTCATTGCCTGGCTTATTTCACTTAACATAATGCTCTCCAGGTCCATCCATGCTGCTGCAAATGGTACGAACTCCTTCTTTTTTATAGCAACATAGTGTTCCATTGTGTAAATGTACCATAGTTTTCTAATCCACTCATGTGCTGATGGGCATTTAGGCTGTTTCCAAATCTTAGCTATGGTGAATTGTGCTGCTATGAACATAGGGGTGCATATATCCTTTCTGATTGTGTATCTAGTTTCATGGGATATATTCCTAGAAGTGCAATTACTGGGTCAAATGGAAGTTCCATTTTTAGTTTTTTGAGGAAACTCCATACTGTTCTCCACAGTGGCTGAACCAGTCTGCATTCCTACCAGCAATGCGCAAGGGTTCCTTTTTCTCCGCATCCATGCCAGCACTTGTCCTTTGTTGATTTGTTGATGATAGCCATTTTGATAGGTGTGAGATGGTACCTAATTATTGTTTTGATTTGCATCTCTTGAATAATTAGTGACTTTGAGCATGCTTTCATATGTATCTTGGTCTTTCTTCTGTCTTCTTTCAAAAAGTTTCTGTTTAAGTCTGTTGCCCATTTTTTGATTGGGTTATCTTCCTTTTGTTAAGTTGTATGAGTTCCCTGTAAATGTTGGAGATTAAACCTTTATCAGTGATAACATTTGCAAATATGTTCTTCCATACAGTAGGCTTTCTTGTTGTTTTGTTGATAGTTTCTTTTGCTGTGCAAAAGCTTTTAGTTTGATGTAGTCCCATTTGTTTATTTTCTCTTTAGTTACCATTGCCCTAGGAGTGGTATTGAAGAAGAAATTGTTTCCATATATGTATAAGATTACTCTGCCTACGGATTCCTCTAGTATTTTTATGATTTCCCGTCTTATGTTTAAGTCTTTATCCATTTTGAGTTTATTTTTGTGTATGGTGTAAGTTGGTGGTCTAGTTTCATTTTTTTGAATGTATCTGTCCAATTTTCCCAACACCATTTATTGAAGAAATTGTCTTAACTCCATTGTATGTTCAAGCCTCTTTTGTCAAATATTAATTGAGCATAGCGGTTTGGGTCGATATCTAGATTCTCTATTCTATTCCATTGATCTATATGTCTGTCTTGTGCCAGTACCAGGCTGTTTTGAGAACAGTGGCTTTGTAATACAGCTTAAAATCTGTAATGAGATTCTATCTACATTGCTCTTCTTTCTCAGGATGGCTGTGACTATTGGGGGTCTTTTTTTATTCCAAATGAATTTTTGGAGAGTTCTTTCTAGGTCTGTGAAATATGCCCTTGGTATTTAAATGGGGATTGTATTGAATCTATAGATTGCTTTGGGTAGTATAGACATTTTAATGATGTTGATTCTACCAATCCATGAATATGGTATGTTCTTCCATCTGTTTATGTCTTCCTCAATCTCTTTTTTCAGTGTGCTGTAATTTTCTGCGTATAGGTCTTTTACCACCTTGGTTAAGTTTATTCCTAGGTATCTTAATTTTTTTAGTGCGATGGTAAATGTGATTGCTTTTTTAGTCTCTCTTTCTGTAAATTCACTATTGGTGTATAGAAATGCCATAGATTTCTTGGTGTTATTGTTGTATCCTGCTACATTGCTGAATTCATTTATTAAGTCTAATAGTTTTTTAATGCAGTTTTTAGGGTTTTTTTATGTATAATATCATGTCATCTGTGAATAAGGACAGTTTTACTACTTCTTTTCCAATTTGGATGCATTTTATTTCTTATTCTTGTCTAATCGCAATGGCTAATACTTTCAGTACTATGTAGAACAGGAGTGGTGAGAGTGGGCATCCCTGTCTTGTTCCTGTTCTTAGGGGAAATGGTTTTAGTTTTTCCCAGTTGAGTATCATGTTGCCTGTGGGTTTGTCATAAATGGCTTTTATTATGTTGAGGTATGATCCTTCTATTCCCACCTTGCTGAAAGTTTTATAAAAAATGGGTGTTGGATTTTGTCAAATGATTTTCTCCATCAATTTATATGACTATATGATTTTTATCTCTCAATTTATTTATGTGTTGTATCACATTTATTCATTTACGGATATTGTACCATCCTTGCATCCCTGGGATAAATTCTACTTGGTCATGGTGTATGATCTTTCTGATGTACTGCTGGATCCGATTTGCTAGAATTTTGTTGAGGATGTTGGCATCTATGTTCATGAGGGATATTGTCCTGTAATTCTCTTTCATTGTGTTGTCTTTATCTGGTTTTGGTATTAGGGTGATGCTGGCTTTATAGAATGCGCTTGGAAGTGTTCCATCCTCTTGAATTTTTTGGAATAGTCCAAGGAGAATAGGTTTTAGTTCTTCCTTTAATGTTTGTTAAAACTCCCCTGTGAAGCCTTTTGGGCCCTGGCTTTTATTTGCTGAAGCTTTTTGATGACTGCTTTCATTGCTTCCATAGATATTGGCCTATTGAGATATTTATATTCTTCCTGATTGAGTTTTGAAAGCTTGTATTTTTCTAGGAATATTTCCATTTCCTTCAGGTTGTCCAGTTTGTTGGAGTAGAGTTGTTCATAGTATTTTTTTAACAATCCTTTGTATTTCTGTGGGGTGTGTTGTTATTTCTCCTCTTTCATTTCTGATTTTGTTTATTTCGGTCCTCTCTCCTTGCTTCTTGGTGAGCCTGGCTAGAGATTCATCAATCTTGTTTATCCTTTCAAAAAAACAGCTCCTGGTTTTGTTGATCTTTTGTATTGTATTTTTGGTTTCTAAGTCATTTATCTCCACTCTAATCTTTATTATTTCCTTCCTTCTGCTTACACTGGGCTTTTCTTGTTGCTCTCTTTCTAACTACTTGAGTTGTAGGGTTAGGTAATTTATTACAATTCTTTCTTGTTTTTTTGCAGTAGGCTTGTAGAGCTATGAACTTCCCTCTCCAAACTGCTTTCACTGTGTCCCATAGATTTTGGATTGTTGTGTTTTCATTGTTGTTTGTTGCATGATGTCTTTTATTTCTTTTTTGATCTCTGTGGTAACCCAGTCATTGTTTAATAGCATGCTATTTAGTCTCCATATTTTGATTTTTTTGGATTGTTTTTATTGCAGTTGATTTCCAGTTTTATGCCATTGTGATATGAGAAGATGCTTGATATGCTTTCTATCTTCTTGAATTTGAAGAGACTTTGCCTGTGACCTAAAATATGGTCTATCTTTGAAAATGACCCATGTGCACTTGAGAAGAATGTATATTCTGTAGCTTTGGGGTGAAATGTTCTGAAGATGTCAATTATTTCCATCTGGTCTAGTGACTCATTTAAGATTGAAGTTTCTTTGCTTATTCTTTGTTTACAGGACTTGTCCAATGGTGATAGTGGGGTATAAAAGTACCCTACTATGATTGTATTGCTATCAATCTCTCCCTTAATATCCTCCAGGATTTTTTTTCATGTATTTGGGTGTGTATATGTTTACCAGAGTTATTTCTTCTTGTTGGGTTGCTCCCTTTAGTATTATGAAGTGGTTTCTTTATCTCTTTTTATGTCCTTCATTTTGAGATCTAATTTGTCAGATATAAGTACTGCTACCCCAGCTTTTTTTTTTCATTTACATTTGCCTGAAAAACATTTTTCCATCCCTTCACCATCAGTCTGTGTGCATCTTTTTTTCTGAGGTGGGTTTCCTGTAGGCAGCAGATATATTGGTCATGTTTCCTTATTCATTCAGTTACCCTATGTATTTGATTGGGGCATTTAATCCCTTTATATTTAAAGTTCTTATTGATAGGTACTTGTTTGTTGCCATTTTTATTCTTTACCCCTGTGTTCCTTCTTTGCTTCCTATTTCTTCTTTTTACAGCAGACCCTTCAGTATTTCTTGCATTGATGGTTTGGTGGTAATAAACTCCTTTAGTCCTTTTTTGTCTGTGAAGCTCCTGATTTCTCCTTCAATTTTGATTGACAGGCTTGCTGGGTATAGTATTCTTGGATTCAGTCCCTTGCTTTGCATCACTTTGTGTATTTCATTCCATTCCTTTCTGGCCTGTTGTGTTTCTGTTGAGAAATCAGTTGATATTCTAATAGGAGTTCCCTTTTAGGTAACTTTCTATCTCTCTCTGGCAGCCTTTAAGATTCTTACTTTGTTTTTGGTGTTTGCCCATTTAATTATGATGTGTCTTGGTGTTGGTCTTTTGGGATTCAACTTGTTTGGGACTCTATGTACTTCTTGGACTTGCATAGTTTTTTTCTTGCCAATATAAGGGAAGTTTTTTTGTCTTTATTTCTTCAAACAGATTTTCTATTCCTTGCTTCTTTTCCTCTCCTTCGGGTACCCCTATTATGCAAATGTTGTTTCATTTTGTGTTGTCCCAAAGCTCCCTTAGGTTCTCCTCTTGCTTTTTAAGTCTTCTTTCCAGTTGCTTCTGTCTTTGTGTGTTTTTTCCTACCTTGTCTTCTAATTCGCTGATGCGGTCCCCAGCCTCTTCTAGTCTATTGTTTAAGCCTTCCATTGTGTTCTTTATTGCAGCTATGTAGTTCTTCTCCTCTTGGTTCCTTTTTATGTTGGTGACATTCTTGTTCAGCTTCTTATAGTTCTCTTATGTGTGTATTTGTCATTGAGTTGTGTTATTTGTCATCCAGCCGTTTAAACATCCTTATAACCATTACTCTGAATTCTTTCTCTGATATGCTGCTAGCCTCAATTTAATTTAACTCCCTTTCTGTGGGGGGATTTTTCTTTCCTTTGGGGATTGCTTTTTTGTCTGCCCATGTTTTGCTGTAACGTTTTATTGTAGGTCTGATTGGTTTGATGCTCAGGTTCTTTTGGGGATGGTGCTACAGGTGTGATCTCTCAGGTCTCCTGGGATTGGTAATCTAGTGTAACTCCCTACCTGAGCTATTTGGGTTCTCTTGATGTAGGCCTGTGAGCTGGAAAGGTACAACTGTAGTGTCTAGCAGTCAGCAGCCATGAAGGGAGTTGTCCCAATTTTTTGCAGTCTTGTGCCCTTGATTGGAATCTCGTGTGCCCAGCAGGGATTCACAGTGGCACCCAGGATCTGTCTGTTGCGTTGATGGGTCTCAGGAGGACTGCACTCAGTGGTGTGTTTGTGGTGTCCAGAGTTCTGTAGTTGTGGGGTGGGCAGACTCAGCTTTTGCTGCTGTACCTTTGGTGGATATGCGCACGCTCCCAGTGGAGACTCACAGGGGGACCTGTGGTGCATTTGGCAGCAAGGGGCGCTAAAGCTCTCTGAAGAGCTCTGGCACTGAAGCCGTATAATTGAGGTGTCTGTGGGCAGGTATCCAGGATGAGTGAATTCAGAATTTCTACTGCCAGGAGGAGTGCATCCCTATTTGTCCAAGATCACACTCAGCAAGGACTCACAGCAGCTCCCACAAGTGCCTTGTAGATAGATGGGCTCAGGGTGCCTGCCCATTGGAAATGTGCATGAAGACTGTGGCTGTTGGTGCATTTGCCTGCTCAGAGCTCTGATGCACTTTGAGGGTCCCTTGGTGCTGAAGTTAAGAAGCTGGGGTGTATGTGGGCAGTTATTCAGGAAGAAGGAATTTAGAATTTCTACTGTGGGGCAGCATGCCCTCGTCTGTAAAAAATCACACCCAGCAGGGGCTCAAAGCAGCTCCCCAGAGGACCCAGTGGATATATGGGCTCAGGGTACCTGCCCTTTGGAAATGTGTGTGTCTGTGGCAGTGAGTTTGCTGGCACAGAGCTCTTAAGCACTTTTAGGGGCCCTGGCACTGAAGTTACACAGCTGGGGTGTCTGCGGGCATTTATTCAGGCAGTGGAAATTCAGAATTTCTACTGCGGGGCAGCATGCCCTCATATGTACAGAATCACACCAACAGGGGTTCCCAGTGGCTCCCAGGCACTGCCTATGGAGTGTTGTGCCCTGGATGCCTGCTCCGCTGGAGATACGCAAATGTGGTGTCTGGAGTTCTGCCGCTGGGGAGGGGAAAGTTGCACTTACTGCTGCGGGAACGGTGCACCTTTGGAGGTCCTAGGGTCTGTGGGTCTGTAACTGGAGTAGCAGGATTTTGGCTAGAGTGGCTGCTAGGTCACAAGCAGTGTCAAAGTCCTGACTGGGTCATGGTGCTGATGAGTTCCTAGTAAAGGCCGCTGTCCCCTTCAAGATGGCGTGGGTTCCGTGCCCGAGTCCTGCAATCCAGGGGGTGCCCACAGTGGTAGTAGTCTCTCCTTGTCCAAGAGAGCCTGGTCTGCCAGCCCCTGCTGTTCCTGCGAGATTTAACTATCCCTTACTCACACACACACCACACACATCCACACTCTCCTTTCATACCCTCACTCACTCACTTCCTCTCCCTCACCTCTATCCTGCCAGCCACCATCTTTTCACCCCGCAAACCTCAAAATTTTAAGTTACCAGAGCCTTTGGAAAACTAAGTTTAGGCATCTATAATGAAAGAGCTTTATCATATACCCTTCATTTTAGTTTTATTTATTTTGACTAGACAACTTTGAGATTTTAAAGCCAATTATTATTACCCGAGGCATTTTCTTGGCAAATTTTGTAACAGAGATATCTCACTGACCTTCAGTGGCTTTAATGTTAAAGTACTATTTATTTTTTTTTTACAAAAATGGGAGTGGTCTCCACACTGCTATTTCTGCAGCCTGCTGGAGGGCACCTTTATAAGTCTAATTCTCCAAGTCCCAATGTGAAACCTTAGCTGGAAAACAATTCCCTTGAACTTGGAAACCCCAAGCGGGCTCCAGTGACTTACTGTGCAGTTACTTTCATTTCCTTCCTCTTCCTTTTCGAGAGTTCCACCGTGTCTCATTGTGTTCCTTGGTCCTCACACAAGGGCACCACCAGCCAAGATGTTTTCCCGAGGTCATGTCTCGCAACACCAAAGAATGAGCTATGCAGACCAGAAGATTTAAGCAAAAGTGTGGAAAATTTATTACAAGCAGATTCAGACTCCCTGCAAGGGGAAGGGGACCAAGAATGGGCTGCCCATTAAAGCCTTGTAGTCCAGGGGTATATATTTGCTTCAGGCCTTCTCTATGTCTACATGTGTCAACATCTGATTGATTCCCTCAGTTGTTTTTGCCCAGCAAAGGACTTGAACTTTCCCTGTTTCTATGTGTTGTTTCTCTGTTCCTATGCTGAACTTTTTCTGTTTCTATGTGTTCATACATCTTGTTTACTGCCCCTCCTTTGGTTTTCCATATCTCCTGTTTTGAGTCCAGAAACATTTTATTATTTCTGCTTGCTTGGTTCCTGTGGTTAGGCTGGCCCAAACTGCCATGTCTGGCCCTGCCTATGTTTCACCTGCCTTTGTTTTCCTCTGGACCCCTGCCCTATCTGTCTGTGTCTCAAGTTAACCTTCTCACTAGGGCTGACCAGCAGCCCCTGAATGACTGATGAACAGATTACTCAGACACAGTTTGACTGTGAAAGAGAGGGCTAAGGGGCCCCTGGCTTTAGTAGCCAGAGCAGCCTCTACTGCCTGCCTCCTTAGGCCTTTATTGGAATTTTTATCTTTAGATACAATCAGTAGGGTGAGTAATCTTGGGAGGACACATGTTTACATTGTCCTCTAGGCAAGGGCATCCAGGGATTAAGCATAAGGATTCTAATAAATACGCAGGGGTCTGCATATGTACAGGCTTGTTTGAAAAGGTCAAAGAATAATTAGGGGCGCTGCCTTCAATGACACTCCCCTAAGTTGGAATTCCAATAAACAGGTCAGGTGGCCTTCCACACACTTCCCTTTTATCAGAATGTCCTCCTTACAACTTTTCAACCATGTCTCGTGTGTTCCCCAACAGCGCTTTGTTTTAAATTTATTTTCTACGTAAATAAATATTATCTCATTGCCAGCCATCTCCTTTAGAATCTAGCAGACCATGAAATTGGCTTTTCAAGATCAAGCAAAGCACTTAGGCCCCCAAAAACATTGTTTTGACTTCTAGCTTAAGAACTCCTAGAGAAATAAAATTTTACAGAACATTTTGGAGAAAACACACTATATAATCCTTTTCAGTGAAAGGCAGTTCTAAAAAGGAAAGCAGATTACTTATAAGTGTGAAAAATAAATGCTTCTAATTTTACTTCTTTGTCCAACTTTCTAACTTTCACAGTTTTTTTAATAATACATATTTAAAAGAGTATATTGTCTGTAATGCAAAAATAACCCAAGAAGAAAGCATCCTGAGTTTTGAGTCTACTAAATTAAACTCTTAGTAAGTAATCAATCTACTCCCTCCCTTTGTTTTACACACATCATTTTCAAGGATAATGTCAGTAAAATATAGTGAAATTCAAGAGGGAGTCAATGGCTACATCCTAGATTCCATTCTGAAATGTAGCTAAAATATCAATTACTCTAGTTGTATATTTAATTAATTAGACAAATAATATCCAATAACACTCATAAAAGCACACAGTTTATTATGTTTATAAGCATTCATTTAAATAATTATTTACATTGTATAAATTTTAGAAGCTTTCATAAAGTGCATGAGTCCAGAGTTCAATATTTAAGTACATTCCAAAGAAACACTAAAGAGCTACATTTTTCCCCAGAATTTAAAGTGAGTATGAAATGTCACAACACAAACTTTTGTAGCACAAGTCTATTGCGAGGTTTAGGAACTGGCAAACATTCAGGAACCTGCAAGAGCCTGGCACAGCAGGAAGTGCAAAAGGTGTGCCTTGAGAGGCACAGCAAAGCACAAAAAGTCCAAGGGAAGAGGCAGTGTGAGGGCCTTGGATGTTTACAGCAAAGCTAGGGTCTGCAGCATGAATGAAACATGGTAATATTTTTATTTAACAGGAAACAAAATTTAAAAGAACTGAGCTTACAGTTGAGAAAAAATTAATTCATTAAATTATGCAGTCTAATACAGTGTTTCTATTGCTTATGATAGAATTTGATTTGGGGTGGCCATATATCAAAATAGGTCATTTTTACATCTCCAAAGGATGTCTAAAATTATTTCTAAAATATGAACTGACATAGAGAACTCTATTTTCAAAAAAGTAATCAGTCTTAAAATTCAACTACCCAGTAGTGCTAAGGTATTACTAGGTGCCTAGGATGTACCAGAGATCAACCTAGTCATAGCAGAGAGTATATTCTGAGGACATTTCAAAGATAATTTTTGTAAGTAATATTAAACCAATGATAAAAGACCCTGAATGATAGTCAAATTCAATTAGATTAAAACTTTAAGCATTGTAATTACTGTGAGTTCTCAAGCCAAAGAAATGCCCAATGAAAGCAATGTTTTTAGATAGATTAATCTGGCAAAAGTGTGTAATGAGCTTTGAACTGGAGATAAATAAAATCTGAGAAATAAGTGAATGTCTATGACAGCAAGTCAGTTCAGGGTCTTAGCTGTGGGACTATGAAGAATGGGACATTATAAAGGAAGATTAGACAGCACTCTATGGTGGAGAGGCAATAGTCAATGATGACTCATGATATATCCCTTAGTGGATGGGAGAAAGATCTGCAACCCACTGTAAAGTGGGGTGGGGAGATGGAAGGAAGATCTGGATGAGAGGGAGGCTTAAGGTGAGATACCTGAATTTGAGCTAATAGTGGATGTGCATGTGAAAATGTCTTATTGGCATCTGGAAAGAGGAAGCTGAAAGTAGAGTGTGCAGTGAAACATGACAATAAAGTAATTTGAAAAGTTTCATGAGCAGCTGATTTGTAGAATTCAGTATCTTATCTTTATAGAACTTACTGTAAAGGCTAATAGCTACAGTGGTCACTGAAAGGAAGGTAAAAATAATCTTCACTTATTTACTCAAAAAAATTTTTTATCATGAATGACATATTGCATTTATTCTATCTCAATTACATCTAATCCCACTCCAGTTAAGAAAGTTTACAAGTAAACTTTAAAGTATGTGATAAAGACAATCCAGGATATCTAGGGCATGTGTGCTGTCTTCCTTTGTTCGAAATTAGTTATATATTGAAAAATAAAGACAAGCTGCTTTCATATCATGGAAAATATCAGTGTAATTTGATTACACATTTTGTACCTCCATAAATTTGATAACACATTTTATCCTTGAAAAATACCTGTTCCAGCCCTAGCCGGTTTGGCTCAGTGGATAGAGCATCAGCCTGCAGACGGAAGAGTCATGGGCTCAATTGCAGTCAAGAGCATATCTCAGTTTCAGGCTCCTCCCCAGTCTGGGCCTGGTCAGGGCATGTGCAGGAGGCAACGAATCAATGTGTTTCTCTCACATTGATATTTCTCTCTGTTGCTCCCTCTCCCTTCCACTCTTTCTAAATATCAATGGAAAAATGTCTTCAGGTGAGAATTAAAATAAATAAAAAATACCTGTTCCAGCCCTAGGTGGTTGTTCAGTGGTTAGAGCGTTAGATCACACACCAAAGGGTGGTGGGTTCAATTTCCAGTCAAGGGCATATACCTGGTTTGTGGTTCCCTCCCTTCCCTGGTTGGGACATGCGTAGGAGGCAACCAATCGTTGTCTCTTACATCCACATTTTCCTCTCTCTCTCTCCCTCTACCCCCTCCCTTTCACTCTCTTTGAAAAAAAAACTGGTATAACCTCCCACCTGTCAGAACAGCTATCATCAACAAATCAACAAGTGCTAGGAAGGATGTGGAGAAAAGGGAACCCTAGTACACTCACTGCTAATGGGAATGCATACTAGTACAATCATTATGAAAAATAGTATGGAGTGTTCTCAAAAAATTAAAAATAGAACTGCCATTCGACCCAGTGATCCCACTTCTAGGAATATAACTTAAAAATCTGGAAACACCAATCAGAAAGAATATAAGCACCCCTATGTTCATAGCAGTGTTAGCTAACACCTGGAAACGGCTCAAGTGCCCATCAGTAGATGAGTGGATAAAAAAGCTGTGGTAACTAACAGACTTAATAAATGAATTCGGCAATGTAGCAGGATAAAAAATTAACGCCAAGAAATCTATGGCATTTCTATACACCAACAGTGAACTTACAGAAAGAGAGACTAAAAAAGCAGTCACATTTACCATCGCACCAAAAAAATTAAGATACCTGGGAATAAACTTAACCAAGGAGGTAAAAGACCTACACGCAGAAAACTACAGGACACTGAAAAAAGAGATAGAGGAAGACGTAAACAGATGGAAGAACATACCATGTTCATGGATTGGTAGAATCAACATCATTAAAATGTCCATACTACCCAAAGCAATCTATATATTCAATGCACTCCCCGTTAAAATACCAATGGCATATTTCACAGACCTAGAAAGAACTCTTCAAAAATTCATCTGGAATAAAAAAAAAAAAAAGACCCCGAATAGCCACAGCAATCCTGAGAAAGAAGAATAAAGTAGGAGGGACCTCAATACCAGATTTCAAGCTGTATTACAAAGCCACTGTTCTCAAAACAGCCTGGTACTGGCACAAGAACAGACATATAGATCAATGGAATAGAATAGAGAATCCAGATACTGACCCAAACCTCTATGCTCAATTAATATTTGACAAAGGAGGCATGAACATACAATAGAGTCAAGACAGTCTCTTCAATAAATGGTGTTGGGAAAATTGGACAGATACATGCCAAAAAAAAAAAATGAAATTAGACCACCAACTTACACCATACACAAAAACTCAAAATGGATACAGGACTTAAACATAAGAAGGGAAACCATAAAAATACTAGAGGAATCCACAGGCAGCAAAATCTCAGACATATGCCGAAAAAACTTCTTCACTGATACTACCCCTAGGGCAATGGAAGCTAAAGAGAAAATAAACAAATGGGACTACATCAAAATAAAAAGCTTTTTCACAGCAAAAGAAACCATCAACAAAACAACAAGAAAGCCCACTGTATGGGAGAACATATTTGCAAATGTTATCACTGATAAAGGTTTAATCTCCAACATCTATAGGCAGCTTATACAACTTAATAAAAGGAAGATAAATGATCCAATAAAAAAATGGGCAACGGACCTAAATAGAATCTTTTTGAAAGAAGACAAAAGGAAGGCCAAGAGACACATGAAAACATGCTCAAAGTCACTAATTATCAGAGAGATGCAAATCAAAACAACAATGTGGTACCATCTCATACCTGTCAGAATGGCTATCATCAACAAAGAAGTGACAGTGAGGATGTGGAGAAAGAGGAACCCTCGTGCACTGCTGGTGGGAATGCAGACTGGTGCAGCCACTGTGGAGAACAGTATGGAGTTTCCTCAAAAAACTGAAAATGGAAATCCCATTTGACCCAGTAATCCCACTTCTAGGAATATATCCTAGTAAACTAGAAACACCAATCAGAAAGGATATATGCACCCCTATGTACATAGCAGCACAATTTACGATATTTAAGATTTGGAAACAGCCTAGGTGCCCATCAGCAGATGACTGGATCAGAAAACGATGGTACATCTACACAATAGAATACCATGCTGCCATAAAAAAGAAGGAATTCTTACCATTTGTAGCAACCTGGATGTAATTGGAGAACATTATGATAAGTGAAATAAGCCAGTCAATGAAAGAAAAATATTTGTGGATAATAAAAAACACATGATAAACTGATTAACAAAAAGATAGATACAGAGGCAGTAAAGCATCAAACTGACTTTCAAATTACAGCGGGAAGGTTGGGGAGAGGTGGGGGAAATAAGAGATCAACTGAAGGACTTATATACATGCATATAAGAATAACCAACGGATGCCAAACATTGGGGGGTGAGGTCATGTATGGGAGTGGGGTGGGAGGGGGGGGGAAATGGTAAGATATGTACACATATAATACCTTAATAAAAAAATGAAAAAAAAAAAAGCTGTGGTACCTATACACCATAGAATACTATGTAGCTGTAAAAAAAGGATCTCTTACCCTTTGAGACAGCATGGAGGGACCTAATTTTAAAAAGCCAGGCAGAGAGGAATCAAGATGGTGGCATAGGTAAACACCTGAACTTGATGTCTCGCACAACCACATCAAAACTACAACTAAAAGAAAAAACAGATATCATCCAGAACCACAAGAAGGCTGGCTGAGTGGAAGTTCTACAACAAGAAGGAAAGAGAAAAGTGAATCTAGACCAGTAGGAGGTGCACAGGTGCGAAAGAGCAAAAGGTAGGGAGTGTGCCCAGAAATGGGCTGGCAACTGGGTAAGCTGTGGTCTTTTTCAATCGGGAGAGAGATACAAACTCTCCACTGCTCTGAATTCCAGTACCAGGCGAGACTCATTTGGGGAGAAAATGGACTGTCTGGCATCAGGCCAGAACACGAGGGTGGCTTTCTCTCAGAGGTGCTTGCAGTGTTCATTGTTCCTGCACATAACTGTGGGACACAGAGACCCAGGGACCTATCTGGGGCAGGGCCAATGGGAAACCATTGTTGTTTGCACCACCTGTGATTCCCTGAGACCACACCCCACCCAATCTACAACCCCACCCAAGCTGTGTGCAGAAGCATTTGCATATGAATGGCCTGGCTTTTTGCAACCTAACCTAACAAACTTTAGCTGGGTCAAAGAACCCCAGAGCTTCCAAAAGAAGGCCTAAGGCTCATCAGCAGCCTGTATTGCTTCACAGCTGTGCCTCACCTGGCACCTCCAAACCCCAAACAAAGAGGAGGAAGCTGCAGATCTCTCCATAGCTCCTGCTGGGTGGCCTCAGGCAGTGGTTGACTTTGTACCTCCTTGGAGATCCAAGAGCCAGTGTACGCAGAGGTCAAAGTGAGACCACACCAGATTACAACTCTTCAGATCCTTAAGAGACACACTCAGGGAGCAGACTCAATGAGCACCAAAGCCCCACTGAAGCAAGTCCTGCCCCATAAGAGTGTTTCCAGCACAGAAGTTCTCCCATTGTAGACACAACTGGTCCTCACAGCCAATTGGTCTGGAAGTCCATTCCGCCAGTGATACCAACAATAATCAAGGCTTAACTACAGCAAGACTGTGCACACAGCCCACAAAGGGGTGCACCAAGAGTATCCACCTCAGGTAATTGGGGAGGCTTAGCCACTGAGCCCTATAGGACACCTAGCACACAAGGCCACTCTATCAACATAGGGAAGCAGCCAAAATACAGAGACAAAGAAACAGGTCACAAATGACAGAAATGGAGGAAAGCAAACTATTGGATATAGAGTTCAAAACCACGGTTATAATGTTACTCAAGAATCTTCTAGAAACCTCCAAGAATTTTAGTGAGACCCTCAAGGATATGAAAAAGGACCAACTAGAAATTAAGCATACACTCATTGAAATAAAGAATAATATACAGAGATGCAACAGCAGACTAGAGAATCCCAAGAATCAAGTCAGAGATTTGAAATATGAAGAAGCAAAAAACACACAACCGGAAAAGCAAAAATAAAAAAGAATCCAAAAATATGAAGAAAGTGTAAGGAGCCTCTGGGACAACTTCAAGTGTACCAACATTCAAATTATGGGGATGCCAGAAGAGAGAGAGCAAGATATTGAAAACCTATTTGAAGAAATAATGACCGATAACTTCCCCTACCTGGTGAAAGAAATAGACTTACAAATCCAGAAGTGCAAAGAACCCCAAACAAGAGGAAACCAAAGAGGACCACGCCAAGAAACATCATAATTAAAGTGCCAAGGGCAAAAGAGAAAGAGAGAAATTAAAAGCAGCAAGAGAAAAACAGTTAGTTACTTACAAGGGAGCACCCATATGACTGTCAGCTGACTTCTCAACAGAAACTATGCCAGCCAGACGGGAGTGGCAAGAAATATTCAAAGTGATGAATAGCAAAAACCAACAACCAAGATTACTCTACCCAGCAAAGCTATCATTCAGAATGGAAGGTCAGATAAAGAGCTTCATAGATAAGAACAAGCTAAAGGAGTTCATCACCTCCAAACCAGTATTATATGAAATGCTGAAAGGTATTCCTTAAGAAAAGTAATAAGAAGGTAAAGATAAAAATTATGAACAACAAAGTGACAACAAATACATATCTATCAACATGTGAATCTAAAATTCGAGTGAATAAAAAATCTGATGAACAGAATAAACTGGTGAATATAATAGAATCAGGGGCATAGAAAGGGAGTGGACCGACAATTCTCAAGGGAAAGGGTGTGTAGGGGGTGTGGGAAGAGACTGGACAAAAATTGAACACCTATGGATGAGGACAATGGAGGGGGGGTAAGGGCATGGGGTGGGTTGGGAACTGGTTGGAGGGGAGTTATGGGAAGAAAAAAGAGGAACAACTATAATAATCTGAACAATAAAGACTTATTTTAAAAAAATCCAGGCAGCAAAATATAACTATTACATGATCTCACTCATGTGGAATCTAATGAACAAAATAAACTGATGAACAAGATAGATCCAGAGACATAGAAGCATGGAACAGACTGATGAATCTCAGAGAAAAGGTGGGGGTAAGGGGTTGGGGAGAGATTAACCAAGGAATGTATATGCATATGTGCATAGCCCATGGACACAGACAATAGTGTGGTGGAGGTCCTGGGAGGGGAGGATGAAAGGTGAAGGGTGGGTCAATGGGAAAAAATACTTTCCCATTGAAAGTATCAATAATACTTTCAACAATAAAGATAAATTTATAGAAAAGAAAAGCAATGTAAAAAATATTCTCAGGTGAGGATTAACCAACTAAAACAAAAAATATGGTTCAAAAACCTAGTCCTAAAATGCTTTTGCATCTAGATTCAATGTTGCATTAAACCCACATAAAAAATTCCCTGCCATCAATTTTGCTATAACTGTCAGTATTAGCTCTTACATCCTATAATATGATAAAGTTGCATTAAATCTATTCCACTTTTCTTACATACTTATTCACAGTGTTTCTGTTATGTCTCTAATCCAGATGGATATGAGATCACATAACAAATTACTATTCTGTCCAAAAAAAGTGAATTAAAAAGACATTAGTGTAATAGCTTAGTCATTAAAAAATGAGTGGTGGTAGCTTCAGACATGCAAATCAGCTGCCCTTTGAGAACTCTTTTTCCCAGGCTATCAAATTCCTGATTATCTTTATTCTGAACCATGTTTTTAAAGGTCTTACCACATCTTTGTTAAAATTTTCATTCACAATAATAAAAGACAACATGCCAGAAATAACCATTAGTTGGCTGATATTAACTAGAATGCTTTCAGCTACAAATAAAATCCGACTTACACTGGCTCAAATGAGGATACACCTAGAATCTCAGAGGAAGGCACAGTATAGGTTTGGGACAAGCCAATAACTACAGTCTTATTTCTCAATAATTCCTGCCATTGAGTCCTCATTGTGAATTAATTTCATCCTTAGATCCTTCTGCATGGTGGAAAAGGAGCTGAAGCCATTCTGAGCTCTGGTTTACATCTCTGTAATGACCATAGAAAGAGAGAATATCCCTTTCAAGTGGCTCTTTCTTGAGAGAAGGGGAACTCTTTTCCTAAAGCCCCTAGCACACTTTCCCTCATGTCTCATTGGTACAGAATGAGTCATATCACAGCACACTTGTGAAACAATCACTGGCAAAGAAGAGGGATTATCTTAAGTCAGTGACACCAATTCCTAGAACTGAGGAAAAGCCCACAGGCTGGAAGGGGAGAAGGGATATATTAAAAAAGAAGAGGGGAAGAAAAGAGGAATGGGCATTGTGGCAGACCAACAAGCTCTACCATTAGGCATTATTTTTGTTTTTTAAGTGGGAATTTTTGGTGTGAGATAAAGGAGAAAATGGAGAAGCCATTTGACAGTTTTTTATGGTTACCCACTCCTTTCAAATGCCTTAATTTTTATTTTTGAATTTCTCAATACACCTGCCCTGTCCTTGCTGTCACTATTTATGCAGCTAATTGCAAGTTTTATTTCTCAATAAGGTTAGTGACTAGGATCCAATATACCAAAACTACTTCTTCCTAATAATTATTTTCATGCTAGAGGCCTGGTGCATGAAATTCGTGCATGGGAAGGGTCCCTAGGCCTGGCTGGTGATCAGGGTTGATCAGGGCCTTCCAGCTGCCAGCTGGGACCTCCCTTCCCTGGCTGCCAGCCAGGGCCTTCCTTTGTTCCGCACTGCCCCCTGGTGGTCAGCATGCATCATAGTGAGCGATCGAACTCCCAGTCTCCCAGTCGAACTCCCGAGAGGACAAATTGCTTATTAGGTTTATATATATATATAGAGAGAGAGAGACTAGAGGCCTGGTGCATGAAATATGTTCATGGGGGCGGGGGGGGCCTCAGCCTGAACTGCACCCTTTGCAATACTGGAGGCCTCAGGAGATGTCCTACTGATGGCTTAGGCCCGCTCCCCCCGCAGGAGACAAACAGAATGATCAGGGGAAGGCACTGCCCCCATCACCTTGCTGCTGCTGCTACTGCTGGCTGCTGCAGCTGCCAAGGTGTTTTCATCAACATGGACTCCAGTCCCTTCACTATGAAAAAATAACAATGTTCCTTAGGCATTTTCAAGATGTCTTCTTCATAGGATATGACAGTTATTTATTTATTTATTTATTTTTATCCTCACCTGATGATATTTTTCTATTGATTTTTAGAAAGCATGGAAGAGAGAGGGAAAGACAGAGAGAAACATCAATGTGAGAGGGACACTTCAATCGGTTGCCTCCTGCATGAGCCCTGACCTGGGCCCAGCCAGGGAGGAGCCTACAACCTAGGTACATTCCCTTGATCAGAATCAAACCCAGACCCTGCAGTCGGCAGGCCAAGGCTCTATCCACCGAGCCAAACAAGCTAGTGCAGGATATGACATTTCTTAGCCCCTTCAGCAGTGGACCCTCGTTTTATCCTCCAGGAGTGAGATGGAAAATCCCTAGATCACCTTCTTGGATTCACATTGCACAAGTTACCAAGAACACTGCGAATGGCGTACCAGGAGCTTAGCCAATGAGCAGTCAGAAAAGGTGTTTCCTCTGCAGCTCAAATGCAGAGGAGGGACTGCTGGCACACCCCAGCAAGCAGACAGGCCCGCCCTGCTCCCTGCTCTCTGCAGGCAGGCCTGCCCTGCTCCCCACTCTCTGAAGGCCCTGCTTTGCCCTGCTGCATGGGTAGCCTCCTCCAGAGCTGGTTGTGAATGTTATGGCATTGTGATAATTTGCATATTATCTCTTTAAATATATAGATATGTATATTTATTTATTCTATTTTGGAAATATTATTCAAGTTTCTAATATTTGAAGGGAAATATCATCAAAATGAAGACTTTCTATGTCCAATACTAGGTTATTTCCAATACTATTTTAAGTATCCATGATACTTTCAAAAATAGCATCAGTTTTTGTAAGGAGAGCTCACATTATTGCTGCTAGAATAAAAGGTAAAATTTTAAAATGCAATGTATTTGAGACTGATCAGATTTAAATTTTCTCCATCTCCTGTATACTGCTTTTGAAAGGGTTTATCTATTGCCTTCTGAGGGGCTTTAGGCCCTACAACTCTCCAGCAGTGGGAAGGCCTCCTTGTTCTCCCAATGGTATAAAGACTCAATCCCTTGGCCCCAAACTCAAAGACATTACAAATAACAGCTGCTAATTATTGAGCATGTAAGAGGCATTCTTTTTAATTTTGGGGGGATATTTTTCCATTTTTTTTCTTTATTGGTCCAGGTATTACAAATGTGTCCTTATCCCCCAATTGTTCCCCCATTCCCCCAGTCCTACCCTCACCCTCACCCCCTGTTGTCTGTGTCCATCGCTTATGCTTATATGCATGCATACAAGTCCTTCGGTTGATCTCTCCCCTTACCACCACCCCCCTACCTTCCCTCTGAGGTTTGAGCATCTGATCAATGCTTCTCTGTCTCTAGATCTGTTTTTGTTCATCCATTTATGTGGTTCATTATAATCCACAAATGAGTGAGATCATGTGATACTTATCTTTCTCTGACTGACTTATTTAACTTAGCATAATGCTCTCCAGCTCCATCCATGCTATTGCAAATGGTATGAGTTCCTTACTTTTTACAGCAGCATAGTATTCCATTGTGTAGATGTGCCAAAAATTTTTAATACACTAATCTGCTGATGGGCACTTAGGCTGATTCCAAATCTTAGCTATTATGAATTGTTCTACTATGAACATCAGGGTGCATATGTCCTTTCTAATTGGTGTTTCCAGTTTCTTGGGATATATTCCTAGAAGTGGGATCACTGGGTCAAATGGGAGTTCCATTTTTGAGGAAACTCCATACTGTTCTCCACAGTGGCTGCACCAGGCTGCATTCCCACTAGCAGGGCATGAGAGTTCCTTTTTCTCTGCATCCTCACCAGCATTTGTCACTTGTTGATTTGTTGATGATAGCCATTCTGACAGGTATGAGATGGTACCTAATTATTGTTTTGATTTGCATCTCTCATAAGATTAGTAACTTTTAGCATGTTTTCATATGTCTCTTGGCCTTCCTATGTCTTCTTTCAAAAAGTATTTATTCATGTCCATTGCCCATTTATTGATTGGGTTGTTTGTCTTCCTTTTGTTAAGTTGTGTGAGTTCCCTGTAAGTTTTGGAGATTAAACCCTTATCCGAGACATTGTTGGCAAATATGTTCTCCCATGCAGCGGGTTTCCTTGTTGTTTTGTTGATGGTTTCTTTTGCTGTGCAGAAGCTTTTTATTTTGATGTAGTCCCATTTGTTTATTTTCTCTTTAGTTTCCATTGCCCTGGGAGCTGTGTTCGTGAAGATATTGCTTCAACATATATCTGAGATTTTTCTGCCTATGGATTCATCTAGTATTTTTATGGTTTCCCAGCTTATGTTTAAGTCCGTTATCCATTTTAAGTTTATTTTTGTGTATGGTGTAAGTTGGTGGTCTACTTTCATTTTTTTGCATGTGTCTGACCAAATCTCCCAGAACCATTTATTGAAGAGACTGTCTTGAACCCATTGTATGTTCTTGCCTCCTTTGTGAAATATTAATTGAGCTTACTGGTTTGGGGTGATTTCTGGGTTCTCCATTCTGTTCCATTGGTCTAAATGTCTGTTCTTGTGCCAGTACTAGGCAATTTTGAGAACTGTGGCTTTGTAATACAGCTTGATATCTGGTGTTGAGATCCCTCCTACTTTGTTCTTTCTCAGGAACACTGCAGCTATTCAGGTGTGTGTTTGTTTGATTTTGTTTTTTTATTCCAGATGAATTTTTGGAGAGTTCTTTCTAGATCTGTGAAATATGCTGTTGGTATTTTAATGGGGAGTGCATTGAGGCTATAGATTGCTTTGGGTAGTATGGACATTTTAATGATGTTGATTCTACCAATCCATGAACACGGTATGTTCTTCCATCTGTTTATGTCTTCCTCTATCTCTTTTTTCAGTGTGTTGTAGTTTTCCACGTATAGGTCTTTTACCTCCTTAGTTAAGTTTATTCCTAGGTATCTTATTTATTTTTGTGCAATGGTAAATGGGATTGTCTTATTAATCTCTCTTTCTGTAAGTTTACTACTGGTGTATAAAAATGCCATGGAATTCTTGGCATTAAATTTTATCCTGCTACATTGCTGAATTCATTTATTAAGTCTAATAATGTTTTGATGGAGTCTTTAGGGTTTTCTATGGACAGTATCATGACACTTTCACTTCTTTTCCAATTTGGATGCCTTTTATTACTTCTGCTTGTCTGATCACTTTGGCTAGCACTTCCAGTACTATGCTGACCAGGAGTGGTAAGAGTGTGCATCCCTGTCTTGTTCCTGTTCTTAAGGGAAGTGGTTTTACTTTTTGCCCATTGAGTATGATGTTGGCTATAGGTTTGTCATATAAGGTTTTTATTATGTTGAGGTATGATCCTTCTATTCCCACTTTGCTGAAAGTTTTTATCAGAAAAGTGTGTTGGACTTTGTCAAATGCTTTTTCTGCATCAATTGATCACATTATGTGATTTTTGTTTCTTAATTTGTTTATGTGATGTATCACATTTATTGATTTGCAGATATTGTACCAGCCTTGCATCCCTGGAATAAATCCTACTTGGTCATGGTGTATGATCCTTTTAATGTAATGCTGGATCCGGTTTGCTAGAATTTTGTTGGGGATTTTAGAATCTACATTCATCAGGGATATTGTTCTGCAATTCTCTTTCTTTGTGGTGTCTTTATCCGGTTTTGGGATTGGGGTAATGCTGGCTTCATAGAAAGAGCTAGGAAGTGTGCTTTCCACTGGAATTTTTTGGAATAGTCTGAGCAGGATTTGTTTTATTTCTTCTTTGACTGTTTGGTAAAACTCACCTGTGAAGCCATCTGGTCCAGGGCTTTTTTTTTTGCTGGAAGCTTTTTTATTACTGTTTCAATTTTATCAGTGGTTTTTGACCTATTCTGTTTTTTTTATTCTTCCTGCTTGAGTTTTGGAAGGTTGTATTTCTCTAGGAATGTGTCCATTTTGTCAAGGTTGTCCAGTTTGTTGGAGTAGAGTTGTTCCTAGTATTTCAGTGGGGTCAGTTGTTACTTTGTTTATCAGTGGGGTCAGTTTTCACTTCACCTCTTACATTTCTGAATTTATTTATATGGGTCCTCTTTTGTTTCTTGGTGAGCCTGGCTATAGGTTCATCAATCTTGTTTATCCTCTCAAAGACCCAGCTATGGTTTTCATTTATCTTTTTTATTGTTTTGTTTTGTTTTGTTTTTTATTGTTGTTGTTTTTGTCTCTATGTCATTTATTTCTGCTCTGATCTTTATTATTTCCTTCCTTCTGTCACTCTGGGCTCTTCTTGTTACTCTCTTTCTAATTCTTCAAGTTGCAGAGTTAGATGGTTTATTACCAGTTTTTCTTGTTTTGTTGAGTTAGACCTGTAGAGCTATGAGCTTCCCTCTCAGGATTGCTTTTAATGTGTCCCATAGATTTTGGATTGTTATGTTTTCATTTTCATTTGTTTCCAGGATGTTTTTTATTTCTTCTTTGATCTCTTTCATAACCCAATCATTGTTTAATAGCATGCTATTTAGCCTCCAAGTGTTTGATTTTTTTCATTGTTTTTATTGTAGTTGATTTCTAATTTTATGCCGTTGTGATCTGAGAAGATGCTTCTTATGATTTCTATCCTCTTAAACTTGAAGAGACTTTGCCTGTATCCTAATATGTGATCTATCTCTGAAAATGTCCCATGTGCATTAGAGAAGAATGTATATTTTGTAGCGCTGGAGTGAAATATTCTGAAGATGTCAATTAAGTGAAACTGATCTAGTGAGTCATTTAGGATTGCTGCTTTTTTGCTGATTTTTTCTTTAGAGGATTTATCCAGTGGTGTCAGTGGCATATTAAAACCCCTACTATGACTGTATTGCTATCAACCTCTACCTTGATATCTTGCAGAAGTTGTTTTATGTATTTGGGTGCTCCTGTATTGGGTGCATATATGTTTACCAGAGTTACATCTTCTTGTTGAATTGCTCCCTGTAGTATTATGTAGTGGCCTTCCTTATCTCATGTTATGGCCTTTACTTTGAGATCTATTTTGTCAGATATAAGTTCACAACCCCAGCTTTTTTCTCATATCCATTTGTCTGAAAATTTTTTTTCCATCCCTTCACTCTCAGTCTGTGTGAATCCTTTGTTCTGAGGTGGGTCTCTTTCAGACAGGAAATATATGGGTCATGTTTTTTATCCATTCAGCTACCCTATGTCTTTTAATTGGGGCATTTAATCCATTTATGTTTAATGTTATTATTGATAAGTACTTTTTTGTGATCATTTTTTTTCTTTATGTTTGTGTTTCTTCTTGCCTTTCTATTTCATCTTTTTACAGCAGTCCCTTTAGCATTTCTTGCATTGCTGGCTTGGTATTAATAAACTCTCTTAGCCCTTTTTTGTCTGTGAGGCTCTTAATTCCACCTTCAATTTTGAATGATAGCCCTGCTGGGTATAGTATTCTTGGATTCAGTCCCATGCTTTGCATCACTTTGTATATTTCATTCCATTCCCTTCTGGCCTGTTGTGTTTCTGTTGAGAAATCAGTTGATATTCTGATAAGAGCTCCCTTGTAGGTAACTTTCTGTCTCTCTCTGGCAGCCTTTAAAATTCTTACTTTGTTTTTGGTGTTTGCCAATTTAATTATGATGTGTCTTGGTGTTGGTCTTTTGAGGTTCAACTTGTTTGGGACTCTATGTGCTTCTTGGACTTGCGTAGTTTTTATCTTGCCAATATCAGGGAAGTTTTCTGTCATTATTTCTTCAAACAGGTTTTCTATTCCTTGCTTCTCTTCCTCTCCTTCTGGTACCCATATTATGTGAATATTGTTTAGTTTTGTGTTGTCCAAAAACTCCCTTAGGCTCTCCTCTTACTTTTTCCAGTTGCTGCTGTGTTTGTGTGTCTTTTCCTACCTTATCTTCTAAATCACTGATGAGATCCTCAGCCTCTTCTAGTCTACTGTTTAAGCCTTCCATTATGTTCTTTATTGCAGCTATGTCATTCTTCATTTCCTCTTGGTTCCTTTTCATGTTTGTGAGATTCTCATTCAGCTCCTTATAATTCTCGTTGAGTTGTGTGTATTTGTCATCCAGCTGTTTGAGCATCCTTATAACCATTACTCTGAATTCTTTCTCTGATATGCTGCTAGCCTCAATTTAATTTAACTCCCTTTCCGGTGATTCCTGTTTTTCTTTCCTTTGGGGATTGCTTTTTTGTCTTCCCATGTTTTGTTGTAACATTTAATTGTAGATCCAATTGCTTTGCTACCCAGGTTCTTTTGGGGATGGTGCTACTGGTGTGATCTCTCAGGTTTCCTGGGCTTGGTAATCTAGCATAGCTCCCTACTTGAGCTATTTTGGTTCTCTTGATGTAGGCCTGTAAGCTGAAAAGATGCAACTGCAGTGTCCAGAAGTCAGCAGCCATGGAGGGGGGTGTCCCAATTTTTGCTGTCTTGCTCCCTTGGTTGAAATTGTGTGTGCCCAGTGGGGACTCACAGTGGCACCCAGGATCTGTCTGTTGGGGTGATGGGGCTCAGTTGGCCTGAGTTCTAGAAAGGTATGACTGTGGTGTCCAGAGTTCTGTAGTTGTGGGGAGGGCAGACTCAGCTTTTGCTGCTGTCCCCATGATTGGATACACATGCCCCCAGGACCCCAGTGGAGGCTCACAGGGCACCCGCAGTGCGTTTGCCAGCAGGGTGTACTGATGCACTCTGAAGTGCCCTGGCGCTGAAGCCATGCAATCATGGTGTCTGTGGGCAGGTATCCCAGAAGAGGGAATTCAGAGTTTCTACAGCCCAGCATTGCGTCCCTGTTTGTATAAGTGCACACCCAGCGGGGGCTCACAGTAACGCCCAAGGGCTCCCTATGGAGCGGTGGGCTTGGGAGTCTTGAGCACTTGAAAAGAATGTGACTATAGTGTCCAGAGTTCTGCAGCTGTGGGGTGGCAAATCTCAGTTTTGGCTGCTGTGCCTATGGTTGGGTACACGCGCTCCCAGTGGCAACTCACAGGGGCACCTGTGGTGCGTTTGCCAGAGCACTGCACTGAAGCACTCTGAAGGGCCCTGCCACTGAAGCCATGCAATCGAGGTGTTTAAGGGTAGGTATCCAGGATGAATGAATTCAGAATTTCTACTGCCAAGGGAGTGCATCCCTGTTTGTATAAGATCGCACCCAGTGGGGGCTCACAGCACCTCCCAAGTGCGCCCTGTGGATTGATGGGCTCAGGGGGCCTGCTTGCTGGAATTGAGGATTTCTTAATTACTCCTTATTCCCATACTGCAAGGTAATTATTCACTTAATTAATTATTCACTTAATTTGTTCCTGAGAAAACTGGGGTCCAGAGAAGTTAAATTTCAGTTATCAGACTAATGCATGGTAGAGTTAAGATTCAAATGATATTTCTCTGATTCAAGGGCCATGGTATTTCCAATGTGTTTCAAATGGTTTCTCAATCCCAAATGCCTGCCAATTTTTGTTAATTAATAAGCACTTTTGAGGGGGAGAAATTCTAGATATACAGAAAAACCGAGCAGAATCTAATGAAAAGTACAGAGTTCCCAAACACTTTCTCCCATACATGTGCACAGCCTCCTGCTATCAATATCCCAACCAGAGTGTGTATGTATTACACCTGAATTACTTTTGGTACTGTACATTCCATGGGTTTTGACATGTGTATTACAAGAACCTATTACTGTAGTACAAGCATACCAAACTTGTGGCCTGTGGGCTGCATGTGGCCCACAACAAATATTTTTGTGGTCCAGCCAATATAACGGTATGTAATAAATGTTTTAATAAAAATTTCGTAACTTAGTTTTTATAATATCCTGTTATACATAATCCTATATAATAAAAGCCTAGGTGACATTGTCACAAGATGGCAACCATGACATCATTACAAGATGGCAGCCACAAGATGGCCACCACGAGGTGGTCACCACAAGGTGGTTGGCAGGGGAGGTCAGCTGTGAGCGATCAGACCAGCAGGGGAGGGCAGTTGGGGGTGAACAGGCCAGCAGGGGAGGGCAGTTGGGGGCGATCAGGCTGGCAGGGGAGGGCAGTTGGGGGAGATCAGGCTGGCAGGCAGAAGCTGTTAGGGACAATCAGGCAGGCAGGCAGGCAAGTGGTTAGGAGCCAGCAGTCCCGGATTGAGAGTAGGATGTCCTACTGCTGGTCTAGGGCTGATGCCACCAGCAGTTGCACATCTCCCAAGGGGTCCCAGATTGGAGAGGGTGCAGGCCAGGCTGAGGGACACCACACAAATTCCGTGCACTGGGCCTCTAGTTATTAATAATGAACTATATTGTTTGCTAATGACTGATTACTATAATCATCTTCTATTCATTTCCCTTACGCAACTTACCCACAAGCACACCATTTTTCTCCTCTAATACTAGCAGTTAATAATTTAGCAGCTGATTGCCACATCATTAATCTTGTGCTGACTTGTTTGGTGTGCACAACAGAAAATTATTTCACTTTCGGAGAACAAGAAAAAATAGGTTTATTTGTGTTACACTTATTAATTTGTGCAGTTATTCAGTGTCTGGTAAGTTAATGTTCAAGAAAAAAATATTAATTTTTATTAAAATGTTCTATTATTTTATGTTAACAATTATTTATTTCAGCCCTTTGTATTTACCATGTCTCTATTGAAATAAACTTACATTTCTATGAAAATTGAAGCTTTTGTTTTTTTGTGGCCCACATAAACTTAAACCATGTTTATTTGGCCCATGTTAGCCTTTGAGTTTGACATGCTTGCTGTAGTATCACACAGATTTTCCTGAAAAACCTATGATCTGTCCATTCATCCCTGCCACCCTCATACCCTGGTCTTTTCACTGTCTCTTTAGTTTTGTCTTTCCCAGAATTGCAGATAGTTGGAATCATAGAGCATGTAGCCCTTTCAGATTGGCTTCTTTCACTTACTAATAGACAGTTAAGTTTCCTTCATGTCTTCTCATGATTTGATAGCTCATTTGCTTTTAGTGTTGAATAATATTTCATTGTCTGGATGTACCTCAGTTTATCCATTCACCTACCAAAGGCAATCTTGGTTGCTGCCAAGTTTTGGCAATTATAATTAAAGCTACCATAAACATCCCTATTCAGTTTTTTATTAGACATAAGTTTCCAATGCCACCTACAATTTTTAATCACTTCCAACACCAATAATCCCTTAGAGCTATGACAATGGCCACAAAGATATACTCCAGATTTGTCCCCCCAAGTGGTGTTTCCTAGGGATATAAAGAAGTCTCTACAGAAAAGGAAAATGTTTTACAAATATAAATTTGTAGTTAGAATTTTATGTGAGTTTAGATAAAATTTACACAAATGTTTAATATGTATTTCTTAACATAAATTAAACTGCTGAAATGTTGTAAAAATGCAACATGAAGAATATTAATTAAGACTAGTGACCCAGTGCACGAAATTCATGCATTCAGAATGGGGGGGTCCTCCAGCCTGGCCTATGCCCTGTCACAGTGTGGGAGCTCCACGATACATCATCCCAAAGAAGTAGGCCCCACCCACCCATCCAGGGCTCCTCAATGGATTTCCCCAAAGAGGTAGGCCAGAGCCAGGGGAGGCCTGTGGACCCCCAGTGCAGGCGCACAGAGGCCTCCACTGTGGCCCCACCCACAGGCCGGGCTGCAGCCATGGTGGAGGCCTGCAAACCCAGGGTAGGTGCGTGGAGGCCTCCGCCACGGCCCCACCCCCATTCCCAATGCTGCAAGTTCCCACCCACCTGCACCTGCTGCACACACAGCCTCCAGCTGATCTATCCTTATGCATGAGGGCATCCCGACCATTTGAACATTACCCTTTTATAAGTATAGATTAGTTTTCACTCTTCAATTGATAGAAAATGAAATCTCAATGAAAATGACAAGGTTGAACAATTTTTTAGAAATTACATATTCATACCTAACCCATTCTTGACACGTTTTCTAGAGTGAATATATTAAAAGAGAGAGAGATAGAAGGTAGGGTAAGCAAACACGAGAACCTTATTCTCAGAGGCCTTGGATCCTGCACTCCCTTGAAGAAGGCAGAGGGCATGACATCTGCAGCATTAGAGAGAATATAGTTAATTCCAAATTGTAAATTCCACTGAGGGCTTAATATTCAATATGGGCTAAAACAGTCATTTCAAAATAAGGACACATAAAATAAATTCCATTTTCAGTACAGTCTTGGGAAGTTAATTTGAACCTGAGGAATTATGTATAATAATAAGACCATAATATATTAATTAGACTGGACAGCCCAATGACCTTCCAGATGTCATTCCGGACACCCTTCTGGATGAAGCTGCAGCAGTAGGGGCTGAGGCAGAGGTGGTTAGGGATGATCAAGCAGGCAGGTGAGCAGTTAGGGGCAATCAGACAGGCAGGTGAGTGGTTAAGGGCGATCAGGCAGGCAGGCAGAGTGGTTAGGGCAATCAGGAAGGCAGGCAAGCAGTTAGGGGCAATGAGGCAGGCAGGTGAGTGGTTAGGGTGATGAGGCAGGCCTGCAGACCCCCAGTGCAGACTGGTTAGGGGCAATCAGGCAGGCAGGTGACCAGTTAGGGGCGATCAAGCAGGCAGGAAGGATTGGGCCTAAACCAGCAGTTAGACATCCCCCACGGGGTCCCAAATTGCAAGAGGCCTGGCTGAGGCACCCTCCCCCCATGCACAAATTTCATGCACCAGGCCTCTAGTATATAATATAAATTGTTTTATTATAGATTTCATGTTATTTAATATAGTTATCCTATCTAATAAAAGGGTAATATGCAAATTGACCATCACTACAACACACAAGATGGCTACCCCTATGTGGTCAAAGATGGTTGCCTCCATGTGGACACAAGATAGCCACCACAGATGGCCAGCAGAGAAGGACAGTTGTGGGCAATCAGGCCAGCAGGGGAGGGCAGTTGGGGCAACCAGGCCTGCAGAGGAGGGCAGTTAGGGGTGACCACGCTGTCAAGGAAGGGAAGTTAGGGGTGACCAAGCCAGCAGGGAAGGGCAATTAGGGGCACTCTGGCTGGCAGGGGAGTGGTTAGGCAGTGATCAGGCTGGCAGGCAGAAGCAGTTAGGGGCAATCAGGCAAGGAGATGAGTGGTTGGGAGCCAGCAGTCCTGGATTGTGAGAAGGATGTCCGACTGCCCATTTAGGCCCAATGGGCTCGGGCCTAAATGGGCAGTCGGGTGTGCCTTGAGGGGTCCCAGATTGAAGATGGTGCAGGCTGGGCTGAGGGACACCACCCCCCATGTATAAATGTTGTGCACCAGGCCTCTAGTTTTTATTATAATTAAGAACAGTCTATAGGAAAAAAAGTGTTTAATCAAACCCTTACAATGGAGGACTTCAGAGTCATGGTGGATAGCATGCAGCTGTGTAAGCCAGCCAAGTGGTCCCCTGTGAAAGCTGGGTCTGGGGAAAGGGAAGAAGGAAGGGAACGGACTCACCTCTAAATAATAATGTAAAATACAAACCTGATAGTGACAAAAGCAGTCTGGCAAATGAAAATAGATTCTTTATCCGTAATTACAATACTTTCCCCCAGAATGAAGTATAAATAATACATTCATAAATATAGGAAGGAGAAACTGTGATGAATGCCATGAGTTACTAAAGTTAGACTCATTTGTTTAGTCTGAGATTGCTGAAACTTGACAGTTAGAGAGTAATGTTTCCTGTTTGTGCAAAAACAAGTTTATTCTTAGAGTAAAACCATTAAAGAAATGACCATTCCAGAAAAAACAATTTTCTGGGTAGAATATAGACCAATATGCAGCATATATTTTAATGCAGTGTTACCAAAAATCTGTGTTAAGTTCTAATGAAAAAGTTAATGCTTATAACTGATCAGCTTCTCTGCCTCCTTCCACACTTCACTCCAACTTCTTTCTCAGAGAAACTCTTCCTGCTTAAATGAACTCACATTTAAGTTCATTCCTCAGAAAGATAGCCTCAGAGGAAGAGAAAAAGGAAGAAACTTGTATACTTATATTACCTTGTTGACTTCCATGATATCAAAGACATTGAGAAACTTTATGAGAAAACCATGATGTCCTAACACCAATATTCATGCATAACTGTAATATCCTACCTTTTGATAGAATCTAATTCAAGTCCTTCAAATGCATATTATACTTGAAGCCACTTCTTCCTTTCTCAAAGACCCCACTTGTATTCCCTTAAATCTGGCAGAGATTCAATAGCTGTGAAAACAATAATCTGTAAGAGATGGTTCAGCCTTCCTCATGGATCATAGAGGTGCCTGATGTAGCCAAGGCCCCTTTATACTCTGAGCACCTAATCCTCTCTTCTGTACTAAGATTGGACCCAAATTAGCTGATACATCTTGATTTCCCAACCTCACTGAAGTGTAGCTATAATAATTAAGTACTTTAAGGCCTTCTGCTACCATGAAAGGGCAGATTCTGTCTCTGGTAGTGCTAGAAAAATCTTCACTCTGCTCCAGAATGTCAAGACACCCGGTTCCTAGCACCACATACAGCTCTTAATTCCACTTCTACAGTAGCACTTTATCTTCCTAGTCATTTATACTAAAGATGTGTACAGTGCACCTGTTAGACATTGTGCTAGATAATAAGGACACAAAGGACAATGGGCCAAAAAGATGTCTTGGATAAAATAAAAAAGTTAGAACAAATAATAAATAAGTAAACAAAAAATATAATTTCAGAAAAAATAAGTGCTTTAAAGGCAATAAAACAGGGTAGTCAGTACTTTGAATGTGATGTGGGGTTACTTTAAATAGAGTGGTCAGGAAGGCCTGAGTAGGTGACATTTGGGCTGAAATTGAATGCAAGCCACACAAGGAGCCCAAGTAAGACCACTCTCCCAATTAAAATCATAAGAAGGGCAAGGGAAGTTTCTGTAAGACCCTAGGCAAGCCCACAGTCCTTCCCTGGAGCCTCTGCCTCCCAGACATCTGATCTCATGAATTCTGATTTTCTGACCTGCCTACACCTGCCCACTCACAAATTCCTCCCACGTTGAATGCAAGCCTTAAGGATTCTCAGCATTGTCAGAAGAGTCAGCACCCAGGTGCAACCATCAGCTATTGATCAATACTCTAAGAACCACATTAGCATTATCCTACAAGTTGATGTAGAAATGGTCTTTGGGTGTCTTCCCAGCCAGAGGTTAGATCTGTGCTCAAATTACTCTTACAGCAAGACACTGAAATAAGAAATGGGGAGAAACTGGTATTTACCAGTACCTTGGAATTCACTCCTTGGCTACATTCATGCTGTTGGAGTATGAGACACATAATAAATACTTTCTTTTGTTTTTTAAATAAACTAGCATGAGTCACTCTCTGTTCCTTATGATAAAAAAATACTAGCTATAATACTCCCTCTACTTGTCCCAGTACCATGAAAGTATTTCCACTTAATGCTAGTTCTGAGCTATGTACACAGTGATTTAATATAATGATGGGGGACCAAACTTGGTCAGCTTTCCCACCCATTTTCTTCCTGATGGTAGAGAAGTTTCACTAGACACTTTGCCTTTTCTTACATGCTAGTGGCTTATACTGTTTTCCAAATATAATACTAGAAGCATCTAGATCTCAAATTGCCCTGCTGCTGTTTATATCATACCTTTCATCTGATGACTGTGATCTTTGATAATAATGTGTTCATTTTCCTGTTTCTGTCATGTTTGTGTTTTTCTTTCTTTTTATTTTATTTATTTATTTATTTATTTTTTTTTTTGCAAGGTAAATGTCTTTACTCCTGCAGGAGGATGTGCAGCACATGGTCTGAAAGCACGTGCACACTGAGCAGGTAGTCTGCTCAGCTTTTTAATCCTAATGCACATGACCTGTTCCTTACTCTTGATTAGAGCTCAGACTCACAGTCTTTCACAATTGGCTAATTCAAAGGAAGGGGTTGACCTTTGCTGTTTCAAGATGGCAGCCCCCAGGGAGCTACAAGTCATGTGGCCAACATGGTGGCTGCCTAAACTGTTCTTTGACAGAAAAGATGACTTGTTTATTCTCACAATTCCCCCCTTTTCTTTATTTAAACTCTTTTCTTCAAATTCAGCTAACATTCATTGACTTTCATGCTCTACAGTGTCTAGGAGAAGACTAATTTGCTGTTTGGTCAATGCAGATTCAATTAACCTTTGAATAACATATGAGATGATGTAACATCCCATCACTGTAACTCTTAATCAAAGGGGTGAATGTGGATACCATCATCCCCTTCCACCTTCCAAACCATTGCTCTAGTGAATCAGAGAAAGGATTCTCAATCTCAGGTTCCAGCTAATGCATTAGCTAAAGCTGCCATTGCCTTAGGGCCTCAGTGACTGTCTGTCTGCTGTGTTTTCAGGTATAAATGTACAACACAGACTCCAACATTACACATATTACTCCTTTTTCTGCCAGAATCAGATCCAAAGCCAACCTGTTCTTCCAGGTCATCCTGCTGGTGGCGTCTAGCTGTTCAGCTATTCCTTTATCTGCATCTCGAGTACAGTTAACAAGACTTTTCTGGTTATAGTAAATACTAGAGGCCCGGTGCATGAAATGCATGCATGGAGGGGGGTTGTCCCTAAGCCCAGCCTTCACCCTCTCCAATCTGGGACCCCTCGAGGGATGTCTGACTGCCTGTTTAGGCCTGATCCCAGCAGTCAGACATCCCTCTCACAATTCAGGACTGCTGGCTCCCAACTGCTCACCTGCCTGCCAGCCTGATTGCCTCTAACCGCTTCTGCCTGCCAGACTGATCACCCCATAACCACTACCCTGCTGGCCCAATTGCCCCTAACTGCCCTCCCCTGCTGGCCTGGTTGCCCCCAACTTCTCTCCCTTGCCAGCCTGGTCACCCCTAACTGCCCTCCCCTGCCAGCCCAATTGCTCCAAACTTCCCTCCCCTGCCAGCCGGGTTGCTCCCAACTGCCCTCCCCTGCCAGCCATTTGTGGTGGCCATCTTGTGTCCACATTGGGGTGGTCATCTTTGACCACATGGGGGCAACCATCTTGTGTGTTGGAGTGACAGTCAATTTGCATATTACCTCTTTATTAGATAGGATCATTAATCCAACCACATTCTTGTTTACAGTGGGCCACCAGCACAGGACAGATTCTAACCCTGTGGCAATCTGATTTCTAACCTTAAACTCCTTGGCACTCCTCCTGGAATCCCAGTGGGATCTGTGTATATGGGGATCAAAGGAGCCCTCTGAACTCTCTCTCCTTTTTGTAGTCCATCTGTCCATTGAAAAAGGTTTATGATATGCCAATGTGAAAGGAATAGCCAATTGTATTAGAGCACAAGTTTTGCTCCATTTGCTGGGCAAGGCCACAAGTCAGGGTCCCCCATAACACCACTGGACATCAGCATGGGGTATCAACAGTGTAGCATGATTGGCTTCTGAGGATACTCAGCATTTACGCATCTGGATAAATTTCTCATAAACTCTGAGCACTGTTTCCTCCCTTGAGAGGCAGAAGGTATAGTTTATGTCAGAGGATGGGGCCGGATGGTTTTGGGGCAGTCCTTGCTCTTTACGTCCGTTGAATGGGAACCATAGGGAGAGTCTTACAGGAAGCGTTTTTCCAGGCAGTTTCCTCCTGGTACAAGGTACACATTCCATCCCATTACTGTCTGAGGTCCATCCGAATGGGAATGGGACCACTTGGGCCTCTAGCCTTCCCACTGTGCAAGCATAACAGTTGCTTTTATTTAGAGAGCATACAGAATATTTAATCCATTCCACCTAATCATTTGCTCCCTCATACCCTACTTATATTTGCATTGTGGTAGCAGAGGCTAGAGGATCTGATCCTCTGACCTCTACTCCTAAATCTAGTCTTAACCAATCTTTTGACCTAAAGGCTAAAATATCCAAGTCATTCAAGTTATCTATAATCAATAACTTAACTGGGTAAGCATGATCCAGATTGCACACATTTCTCCAGCCCACATTGTAAGCCCCTGCAATTTTCCAGATTACTAAAGCAAATAGAGCCCAGTACATCATGGTTATTAAGACAGCTCACAGTTCTTAGCATCAATTCAAGGGGATATGTTCTGGTATGGCTGTTCAAGTTAAGGTGTATCTGCCCTTAACCCGGGTGTGATGGGTCCAACCTCACTCTGCAGTCCAAACAGCAGTCTCTGTGGTAAGCAAGACGGGTAAGGTTCTTCCCAGGAGGGTTCCAACTTGTTTCCCTTCCAAGTTTCGATTAGAACAAACATAATCTTCTGTTCGATGATGATGAATCGAAAACTCAAGAGGAGGGCCTTGGGTCAGGCCTTCTAACCTGAGAAAGATTAAATTAGAAGAGATACCCAGTACATAGTTCTTAAAAAAATTGGTCCATAGTCTCCATTGTAGGAAGGTCTTAAGGCATTCCAGGGCCTATTGGAATCACCTACAGCCAACTCTAGGTAAAAAAAAAACAACAAACAAACAAACAAAAAAACCCTTCTTAAAATTCAATCCCTAGAAGGTTGTGAAAACCATTCTACCAAAAGACTATATATCATTCAAAGTGACAAAAGGGTATTAAACACAAACATAAACTAGTAAAACTTCAGATCTCACAATTAAGATCACTCTTTTCTAAGCAATTAAGTACCTGATTAAAATTTCACAATATATAATTACTAGAGGCCTCGTGCAGGAATTCATTCACCAATGGGGTCCCTCAGCCTGGCCTGTGGGATTGGGCTGAATCTGGCTCTCCGACATCCCCCGAAGGGTCCCGGATTGTGAGAGGGTTCAGGCCAGGTTGAGGGACCCCCACTGATGCACCATTAGGGCTGGAGAGGGACACGGGAGGCTGGCCAGCCAGGCAGGGACTGCGGGAGGGCTTCAGGGCATGTCTGGCCTGTCTCGCTCAGTCCTGATCAGCCAGACCCCAGCAGCAAGCTAACCTACTGCTCAGAGCATCTGCCCCCTGGTGGTCAGTGCACATCATAGCAAGTGGTTGAGTGGCCTTAGCATATCATTAGCATATTATGTTTTGATTGGTTCAACGGCGGACCAGTCGACTGGACACTCAGCATATTATGCTTGTATTATATAGGATTCCAATAATTTATGGAGCTTTTGCTTCCTAGACAAATACAGGGAAAATCTTTTCCCTTTTAACAGAAAACTTTTTTCCTTGGAAAAGGTCTAAACAAATTCTGTATTATCCTACTTTACATTCACCTACCTATAATTTCCCTTTAAGATTTCTTTTCACAATCCTTCTATAATTTTCACAAATCTTTTATTCATTTAACTTTAGAACAATTTAATTATCTAATTATTTCTATAACTCATCTCCATACTTCATGGCTTCTATTACCAAAAACATATAATTTATTTTCCATTAGCTAGAATTTTTAACTCTTAGAAACCTTAAATTTTAGGTGGCAAGTTAAGTACTTAGCATTTCTCAGATTAGTAATACATTAACATTTTTAAAGATATATCTTAATAATAATAACCGAGGATTGTAACGACTGCTCACGACCAAACACAGACCATCCGAAAGTCAGCGCTAGGTTGCCCAGCTGCAGCCTGGCAACCCAGCACTGACTGTCCAGGTGGCTGAGCCCCAGAAAGTGAGTCAGGGTCTGATCTGCAGCCTCAGTGGAAGCTGTTGATCAGTGTACTTACCTCTTTCTTTCTCTCCTCTTTCTTTCTGATCTTCACCAGCAGCCAGGCTTTTCTTTCTCTCCAGGCCTGGGGGTGAAGGAGGCGGGGGGAGTGGGAAGAGGGCTGCTGTTAATCCCTGCCTCTTTGATCAGGCCCAGAGATAGACCTGGAGATGCTGACTGGCATAGGAACCGATCAATCAGAACCAAAGGTGGGTGCTGCCGGGAACCAATGGCTGCCTAGGAGGCAGAGCTTTTGATGCTGACTGGCATAGGAACCGACCAATCAGAAGCAAAGGTGAGTGCTGTGAAAAACTAATGGCTGCCTAGGAGGCAGAGGTTCTGATGCTGGCATAGGAACCGACCAATCAGAACCAAATTGGCCAGCAGAGGAGGGCAGTTGGAGGCCACATCAGGCCTGCAGGAGAGGGCCTTGGGGGGTGAGATCATGCTGGCAGGGGAGGGCAGTTAGGGGCAATCAGGTTGGCAGAGAAGGGCAGTTAGGGGTGATCAAGCTGGCAAGAAGAGGCAGTTGGGGCAATCAGGCAGGCAGGTGAGCAATTAGGAGCCAGTGGTCCCAGATTGTGAGAGGGATGTCCGACTGCCATTTTAGGCCCGATACCTGAGATCAGGCCTAAAATGGCAGTCGGACATCCCGCAAGGGGTCCCCAACTGGAGAGGATGCAGGCTGAGTTGAGGGAACCCCCCGTCCGTGCACGCATTTCATGCACCAGGACTCTAGTTTCAAATAAAATACAAGACATATTCAATTAATAGATTCAAATCTATCCTCTAGATTCCCCATACAAGGCAAACTCAGATTAATTAATATTTCAGTATCTTGTTTTCAAATACCTAGGTATTAATTTTATTTTTATTTATTTATTTTTTTACTATTAACTCAGGAATGCTCCAGTGCTTTTAAGTTACCAATTAGGCATATGAAACTGGAGAAAAGGCTGAGGGGGGAAGGGAGCAGACCCTGCAGCCTTTTCCATGACTGCAGTTTCTAGGCCCCCAGCCGCTTAAATTTGAAACAGCCACATTTTTCCTTAGAGATAACATACTAAGGTTTGGGTGATAATGAGTTCAGTTTCTGATAGTATCAGGACTGTTAAGTAAAGAAAATGTTCTTTGGGAAGGAGGTAAGAATGTTGGCCTTGGGATCTAAAGGATCAGTGAGGGGTCCCTTTGTGTATGTGCGTGTGTGTGTGTGTGTGTGTGTGTGTGTGTGTGTGTGTGACATATATGCTCCCCCACTTTTGAGATGTACATACTGTTGTAGCCACTGTTTCTGGCCCTCAGGCCCAGCCCTTCCCTGGGCCACTTGTTCTACAGTTGTGAGTATTATGTTAGCTTTCTCTTTCTGCCTCTTTAATCTCTACATACTTAGACCTTCTGAGCCTCTTTCAACAGTTCTACATTTCCAACCTTTCAGTTCTCTAGCTTTTGTCGTTTTCTGGAGATGTCAGGCCAACTATTGGTGACAAAATGTAATTTTAATATTCCTTGGCCCAATGGGTCCTCATGGTCTGGCCCAGAGTACTTTCTCATTTAATCTCTTAGTCTTGGTAAAATTCAGAAGGCACTTCTTCTTTGCCTCGGTGAATGTTAAAGGCCTTATTTAGGGTCTGAGACTGGGGAACTGCTTCCCTAATCCCTTTAATTATTAGTTCCCTGAGATCTCTCATGTGTCCCCTATGGGACTCTATGGTATGGTCCCACTGGGACTCCCAGGTTGGGAAATCTTACATCTGCTGGAAGTACTCCAGGGCCAGCCAGGTGCTCCCTTTCCCAGATGGCCATAGCCAAATTTTGAATCAATCCCCTTTCTTTTCCTGAGAATAGCATTCCCAAGAGAAACATTAACTTGGTCTACGTATACAACTGTAGGCCCCAAAATGGGTCTAGCTGATCAGCTAAGCCATGTGGGTCTTCCAGAAGAGGCTTTAACTCCTTTATTTTCTTTTTTTATTGTTTAAAGTATTACATATAGTAGTACATATATCTCCTTTCTTTCCCCATTGGCCTTCCTCCAGCCTCCCCTACCCCCTGTCACATGCCCTCATCCCACACCGCCCAATGCCTTGTGTCCATTGGTATGCTTATATGCATACATACAAGTCCTTTGGTTGACCTATTTCCCTCCTTCCCCAACACTCCCCAGCATTCATGCTGTAATTTAACAGTCTGTTTGGAGCTTTATTGCCTCTGTATCTATCTTTTTGTTCATCAGGTTATAATGTTCTTTATTTTCCATAAATTAGTGAGATCATGTGGTATTTTTCTTTCATTGCCTGGTTTATTTCACTTAACATAATGTTCTCCAGGTCCATCCATGCTGCTGCAAATGGTAAAAGTTCCTTCTCTTTTATAGCAGCATAGTATTCCATTGTGTAGATGTACCATAGTTTCCTAATACACTCATCTGCTGATGGGCATTTAGGCTGTTTCCAAATCTTAGCTATGGTTAATTGTGCTGCTATGAACATAGGGGTTGAATCACAAATTGACTCTTTTTTTTTTTTCTGGTTATTTTTTTATTTTTATTTTCTTTACTGTTCTTTGTTTCAAATAAATATTAATTCAGATTATTACAATTGTTTCTCCTTTTATCCCCCATAGCTCCCCTCCACCCTGTCCCCACCCCACCTTCTGCCCTTACCTCCCCACCACTGTCCTCATCCATAGGTGTACGAATTTTGTCCAGTCTCTTCCTGCACCCCTCATACCCCTTTCCCCTGAGAATTATCAGTCCACTCCCTTACTATGCCCCTGATTCTATTATATTCACCAGTTTATTCTGTTCCTCTGGTTTTTAATTCACTTGATTTTTAGGTTAACTTGTTGATAGATATGTATTTGTTGTTCATAATTTTTATCTTTACTTTTTTCTTCTTCCTCTTCTTAAAGAATACCTTTCAGCATTTCATATAATACTGGTTTAGTGGTGATGAACTCCTTTAGCTTTTTCTTATCTGTGAAGCTCATTATCTGGCCTTCCATTCTGAATAATAGCTTTTCTGGGTAGAGTAATCTTGGGTGTAGGTTCTTTCTATTCATCACTTTGAAAATTTCTTGCCACTCCCATCTGGCCTGCATAGTTTCTGTTGAGAAATCAGCTGACAATCGTATGGGTGCTGCCTTGTAGGTAATTAACTGTTTTTCTCTTGCTGCTTTTAATATTCTCTCTTTGTCTTTTGCTCTTGGAATTTTAATCATGATGTGTCTTGGTGTGGTCCTCTTTGGATTCCTTTTGTTTGGGGTTCTGTGTGCTTCCTGGACTTGTAAGTCTATTTCTTTCAACAGGTAGTGGAAGTTTTCAGTCATTATTTCTTCAAATAGGTTTTCAGTATCTTGCTCTCTCTCTTCTTCTGGCACCCCCATAATTCTGATGTCGTTACACTTGAAGCTGTCCCAGAGGCATCTTACAATATCTTCAACTTTTTGAATTTTTTTTCTTTTTGCTTTTAGGTTGAGTGTTTTTTGCTTCTTTGTATTTCAAATCTTTGACTTGATTCTTGTGTTCCTCTAGTCTGTTGTTGGGTCTCTGTATAATATTTTTTATTTCAGTCAGTGTACGTTTAATTTCTAGTTGGTCCTTTTTCATATCTTTGAGGGTCTCGTTATATTTATTGGCCTTTTCTAGGATATTCTTGAAAAGCCTTATAACTGTGGTTTTGAATTCTATATCCTGTCATTTCTTTTTCCTCCATTTCTTTCATTTGTGATATGTTTCTTTGTCTCTGCATTTTAGCTGCTTCCCTGAGTTGGTAGGGTAGCTTTGTGTGCTAGGTTTCCTATATGGCCCAGTGAGTTGGCCTCCCCAGTTAACTTGAGGTGGACACTCTTGGTGCACCCCTTTGTGGACTGTGTGTACAGCCTTGTTGTAGTTAAGTCTTGATTGTTGTTGGTATCACTGGGAGGAATTGACCTCTAGGCCAGTTGGCTGTGAGGATCAGCTGTGTCTATGCTGGGAGAAGTTCGGTGCTGGAGACAGCCTTAAAGGATTAGACTTGCCAAATTGCAAAAGCCTCTGTGCTCAGCTTGGATGGGGTGGAGTCTCAGGGCGGAGCAGACAGTCTTGGCTTCCTGTCAGCCCTGCCCTTGTGCATGGGCCTCCAGACCTCTGCCTTCCCCAGCTCCAGAGCCTCTGCCCAACAGTCCAGACTCACCCTGCAACAGCATGGGTCCCCAGGGGCTCGCCTGGAACTTGGGTTCAGTGCAGTCAGAACTGGGACCCAGTGAAATCAGGAGCTTCCGACTCCCTTCTGCTAGAGAAAGCCTGTGACAACCTCCACAGTCTTTCTGCACACTGGCGTGCGCGCTTCCAGACTCCTACCTGCTGGGGCTCCCCCAGCTCCCCAAGTCTCCGAGTACCTTTCTCTCTACCTGACAGTCCAGACTCCCCCTGTATGAGCCTGGATCCATGGGGTTTCACCCAGAACTGGGTTCAGTGCAGTGGGAACTGGAGTTCAGTGCAGTTGAGGGCTTCCTTCCCCCTCCCGCCAGAGAAAGTCAGCCAGGCTCTCAGCCGCCCTTCCTCTCTGCACGCATAAAGACACTTTGCTGTACCGCAACCTTTTGCCATTCCTCCAATTCTCCGTGAGCTTTTCTCTTTCCTTCTTGTTGTAGAATTTCCATTCAGCCAGCTTTCCTGTGGTTCTGGATGGTGTCTGTTCTGTCTTTTATTTGTAGTTTTGAAATTGTTGTGCGAGGCAGCAGTTTAGGTGCTTACCTATGCCGCCATCTTGGTTTCTCCACAAATTGACTCTTGTGTGATCACAAATAAAGGAATACAAGAAAATAAGACACACTGCCTGCTTAAAAATCAGGACTGGCTTACAACATTGAGGAGCAGTGGAATGCAGGGAACTACAATACTGTCCTGAATGGGAAACAGGCATTCCAAACAGAACAATAGAGGAAGTGAATGACCTTCACTACAGCACTTTTTTTTATTATATATTTTATTTTTTTTCATCTTTTACTTAAGAAACTAATGTTTTCTTTTTTCCTCACTTGAGTTTACCTTTTGAATTATTACATTTTTACTTTCAATCAGTATTGTTACTACTACTATTTTACCTTTTTTTAAAAAAAAGTCATTTTATTTTTGCTTTATTTTACTTTGGGATTAGTGTTCTACATTCTATTTTCATCTTTCCTTTAGCATCATTTTACTCTATCTCAACTCTACCTTTATACCATGACTCTCTTCCCAACTTTTCCCCTTTTTTGTCAAGTTTCCCATACCCTTTGATTGTTTTAGATTTTCCCTACTCTTTCTTTTTACCCCCTGTTAAAATTTCACCCTACTTATATACCTAATTTCCAATCCCCTGCTCCAAGTCCATACACAATTCTCTCTTCTCTGTCTTCACTATCCAAAAAAATTGTTTTTCTCTCTGTCCTTTTGTTGTTTGCTTGAATGCTGATTATATCATTTTTCATGTTTCTTTGTGAGATTGTTTTGCTTATTCTTTTTTTGTTTGTTTTGTATTTGTTTGTTTTTTGCTTCTGTTTTCCCTCTCCTCACTTGATATTAGTTGATGTTTCTAGTTTGTATTTATCTCTAGGTATTTGTTGCTGGCATTAATTGGGATCAGTGGCTGTTCTATTGGAGTTTTATCCTCATATACATAGTTTGTTCCCCTTTTCTTTCTTATTTTCTTTCTTTTCTCTCTTACTCTGTTTTTCCTTTTCCCAATTTCATTTTTACACTCCTTTCTTTTTCTCTCTCTCTTCTTCTTTCTCTTCTGTCCTCTAATTTGCCTTTCCCTGGAGGTCACCTTTATTTGGGGTTATTAATATCATGAATATATTTGAGTTCAGTGCCTTGTGCATTGTACCTCATTGTGTTGTATTTTGTGCCTTTAAATCAATGCAGGAAAGAGAGAATTACATAACCAGACACCCAGAGAAAAGAGACTATGGGGAGACAAAGAAACAGCCCACTTATGAAAGAAAAGCTGGCATCACCAGAAAAGGAAGTAAAGAAAAGAGAGGCAAGAAACCTGCCAGAGAAAGAATTCAGAGAAATGGTCATAAGGTGGCTGAGAAGAATGGAAGACAAATTCAACAGTATGAGTAGATCCAAGAGGAAATAGAAAATTACATCGCTGATGTAAAGAACTCAATAGAAAGCATCATAAGTAGACTAGAAGAAGCACAGGACCACATCAGTGAACTAGAAAACAAGGTAGGAAAAAATACTCAAGTAGAGCAGCTTCTAGAAAAAAAAAAAATAAACAGCAGGTGGAGAGCCTAAGGGAACATTGGGAAAACATGAAACAAAACAACATCCACATAACAAGGGTTAAAGAAGGAGAGGAAATGGAGCAAGGAATAGAAAACCTGTTTGAAGAAATAATGAAAGAAAACTTCCCTGATATAGGGAAGAACAAACACACAAAAATCCAAGAAACTCACAGAGTCCCAGACAAAATGAACCCCAAAAGACAGATGCCAAGGCACATTATAATTAAATTGGCAAACACCAACAACAAAGTAAGATTCTTAAAATCAGCCAGAGACAAAAAGTTACCTACAAAGGAACCCCCATCAGACTAGTGACTGATTTCTCATCAGAAACTCATCAGGCCAGAAGAGAATGGAATGAAATATACAAAGTCATGCAAAGGAAGGGTCTGAATCCAAGAATATTGTACCCAGCTAAGCTATCAATCAAACTTGAAGGTGAAGTCAGGAGCTTCACAGATAAAAAAGGACTAAGGGAATTTATTACCACCAAACCAGCAATGCAAGAAATGCTAAAGGGTCTGCTGTAAAAAGAAAAATAAATAAATAGGAAGCGAAGAAGGAACACAGGGGTAAAGAATAAAAATGGCAACAAATAAGTACCTATCAATAATAACTTTAAGTGTAAATGGATTAAATGCCTCAATAAAAAGACATAGGGTAACGGATTGGATAAGAAAACAAGACCCATATATCTGCTGTCTATAAGAAACCCACCTCAGAAAAAAAGGACACACACATACTGAGGGTGAAGGGATGCAAAAAGGTTTTTCAGGAGAATGGAAATGAAAAAAAAAAAAAGCAGGGGTAGCAATACTTATATCTGACAAATTAGATCTCAAAGTGAAGGACATAACAAGAGATAAGGAAGGTTACTTCATACTACTAAAGGGAGCAATCCAATAAGAAGAAATAACCCTGGTAAATATATAAACTCCCGATACAGGAGCACACAAATACATTTTTAAAAACCTCCTGGAAGATATCAAGGGAGAGATTGACAGCAATACAATCATAGTAGGAGACTTTAATACCCCACTATCACCATAGGACAAATGCTCTAAACAAACAAAATCAACAAAGAAACATCAAGCTTAAATGACTCACTAGACCAGATGGAATTAATTGATATCTTCAAAACATTTCACCCCAAAGCCACAGAATATACATTCTTCTAAAGTGCACATGGGTAATTTTTAAAGATAGATCCTATGTTGGGTCATAGCCTAAGTCTCTTCAATTTCAAGAAGATAGAAATCATATCAAGCATCTTCTCAGATCACAGTGGCATAACACTGGAAATCAACTACAATTAAAACAATCAAAAAAAAAATATGGAGACTAAACAGCATGCTATTAAACAATGACTGGGTTCCCAGAGAGATCAAGGAAGAAATAAAAAACATCATGGCAACAAATGACAATAAAAAAACACAACGATCCAAACTCTATGGGACACAGCGAAAACAGACTTGAGAGGGAAGTTCATAGCTCTACAAGCCTACCGCAAAAAAACAAGAAACAATTGTAATAACTTACCTAACCCTACAACTCAAAAAATTAGAAAGAGAGCAACACAAAAGTCCAGTGTAAGCAGAAGGAAGGAAATAATAAAGATCAGAGTGGAAATAAATGATATTTAGACCAAAAAAAGAAAAACAATACAAAATATCAATAAAACCAAGAGCTGGTTCTTTGAAAGGATAAACACAATTGATGAACCTCTAGCCAGGTTCACCAAGAAGCAAAGAGAGGAGCCAAATAAACAAAATCAGAAAGGAAAGAGGTGAAATAACAACAGACCCCACAGAAATACAAAGGATTGTTTAAAAAATATACTTTGAACAACTCTATTCCAACAAACTGGACAGCCTGGAGGAAATGGACATATTCCTAGAAAAATATAACCTTCCAAAACTCAACCAGGAAGAATCTAAAGATCTCAATAGGCCAATGATATGGAAGAAATTGAAGCAGTCATCAAAAAGCTTCCAGCAAACAAAAGCCCGAGGCCAGATGGCTTCACAGGGGAGTTTTACCAAACTTTCAAGGGAGAACTAACACCTATCTTCCTCAGACTATTCCAAAAATTCAAGAGGAAGAAACACTTCCAAGCTCATTCTATGAAGCCAGAATCATCCTAATACCAAAACCAGATAAAGACAACCCGATGAAAGAGAATACAAGCCAATATCCCTCATGAACATAGATGCCAAAATCCTCAACCAAATTCTAGCAAATCAGATCTAGCAGTACAACAGAAAGATCATACACCATGAGCAAGTACGATTTATCCCAGGAATGCAAGAATGGTACAATATCCACAAATCAATAAACATGATACATCACATAAACAAATTGAGAGATAAAAATCACAGTCATATCAATTGATGCACAAAAAGCATTTGACAAAATCCAACACCCTTTCTTGATAAAAACTCTCAACAAGGTGGGAATAGAAGGATCATACCTCAACATAATAAAAGCTATATATGATAAACCCACAGCTAACATCATACTCAATGGGCAAAAACTAAAACCATTTCCCCTAAGAACGGGAACAAGACAGGGTTGCCCACTCTCACCACTCCTGTTTGACATAGTGCTGGAAGTATTAGCCATTGCAATTAGACAAGAAGAAGAAATAAAAGGCATCCAAATTGGAAAAGAAGAAGTAAAGCTGTCCTTATTTGCAGATGACATGATATTGTCCATCAAAAAACTAATAGACTTAATAAATGAATTCGGCAATGTAGCAGGATACAAAATTAACGCCAAGAAATCTGTGGCATTTCTATACACCAATAGTGAACGTACAGAAAGAGAGACTAAAAAAGCAATCCCATTTACCATCACACCAAAAAATTAAGATACCTAGGAATACACTTAACTAAGGATTAAATTAATATTTGACGAAAGAGGCATGAACATACAATGGAGTCAATACAGTCTCTTCAATAAATGGTGTTGGGAAAATTGGACAGATACATGCAAAAAAATGAAACTAAACCACCAATTTACACCATACACAAAAATGAACTCAAAATGTATACAAGATTTAAACATAAGATGGGAAACCATAAAAATACAAGAGGAATCCACAGGCAGAGAAATATCAGACATATGCCGAAAGAATTTCTTCACTGATACTGCTCCTAGGGCAATGGAAGCAAAAGAGAAAATAAAAAAATGGGACTACATCAAAATAAAAAGCTTTTTCACAGCAAAAGAAACCATCAACAAAACAACAAGAAAGCCCACTGTATGGGAGAACATATTTGCAAATGTTATCACTGATAAAGGTTTAATCTCCAACATCTACAGGCAACTTATACAACTTAATAAAAGGAAGATAAATGATCCAATAAAAAAATGGGCAACGGACCTAAATAGAATCTTTTTGAAAGAAGACAGAAGGAAGGCCAAGGGACACATGAAACCATGCTCAAAGTCACTAATTATCCAAGAGATGCAAATCAAAATGACAATGAGGTACCATCTCACACCTGTCAGAATGGCTATCATCAACAAATCAACAAATGACAAGTGCTGGCCAGGATGCAGAGAAAAAGGAACCCTCGTGCACTGTTGGTGGGAATGCAGCCTGGTGCAGCCACTGTAGAGAACAGTATGGAGTTTCCTTAAAAAACTAAAAGTGGAGCTCCCATTTGACCCAGTAATCCCACTTTTAGGAATATATCCCAAGAAACTAGAAACACCAATCAGAAAGGATATATGCACCCCTATGTTCATAGCAGCACAATTCCCCATAGCTAAGATTTGGAAACAGCCTAAATACCCATCAGCAGATGAGTGTATTAGAAAACTATGATACATCTACACAATGGAATACTATGCTGCTATAAAAAAGAAAGAATTCTTACCATTTGCAGCAGCATGGTTGGACCTGGAGAGCATTATGTTAAGTGAAATAAGCCAGGCAATGAAGGAAAAATATCACATGAACTCACTCATTTATGGAAAATAAAGAACATTATAACCTGATGAACAAAAAGATAGATACAGAGACAGTAAAGTACCAAATTACAGTGGGAAGGCTGGGGAGTGTTGGGGAGGGAGGGAAATAGATCAATCAAAGGTCTTGCATGCATGCATATAAGCATACCAATGGACACAAGACACTGTGGCGGTGGGGTGAGGGCATGCAACAGGGGATATGGGAGGCTGGGGGAAGGTCAATGGGGGACAAAGGAGATATATGTACTAATATATGTAATACATTAAACAATAAAAAATCAAAAATAAATAAAAATATAAAAATAAAAAATAATGTTTTATTGATTTATTTTTATTTTTATTTTTTTAGAGAGAGAGGAATGGAGAGAGAAAGATAGAAACATCAATGATGGGAAAGAATCATTGATTGGCTGCCTCCTACATGCTCCCCATTGGGGACAAGTCTACAACCCAGGCATGTGCCCTTGATCGGAATCAAACCTGGGACCCTTAAGTCTTCAGGCTGACTATGCACTGAGCCAAACCACCAGGGGCCATAGTCATCTTTAATGAACCGGCTCCATAGAGGAACATTTGGTCCTTTTTGAAATGTGGATACAATTTTGTTTTACAATTTTAGTGAAACCTGATAAGAATCTTTATGAGTTTAAAATCTAATAGAATACATAGCTATTCGGAGACTTAGAAGAATGTGAAAAGAAACATAATTTTATAATGCTTTAAAAACAGTTGCTATAAGTAAAATTTAACAAACAGTTCTTCCTACACACTCATCTCCATCAATATCATACCCAAACCCAACAAACAGCACAACACACACACACACACACACACACACACACACACACACACACACACAATATCCATAAAAGCAAAAACATTTCATTTAAGTACTAAAATCACACACAGGAAAGTATGGATAAACCAGTCTGAGAACTTTACCCTTTGTCTCACATTCTGCTGCACTGTGTTGTTTTTTTCTTTTTAAATCTTTATTGTTGAAAGTATTACATATGTCTGCTTCCCCCTCCTGCCTCCTACCCCACCCAAGTCTTCCACCACTTAATTGTCACGTACCATGTGTTATGCATATATACATGCAAGGTCTTTGGTTGATTCCATCCCACCCACGCACCCTCCCTGCCTTCACTCTGAAATTCCAAATTTTGTACCATGCTTCCACGTCTCTGGATCCACTCCATTCATGAGTTTATTTTGCTAATTAGATTCCACATATGAGTGAGATCATGTGATACTTCTCTTTCTCTGCCTGGCTTATATTACTTAGATTGATACTTTCCAGGTTCTTCCATGCTGTCTCAAAGGGTAAGAGATTCTTCTTTTTTATTGCTGCATAGTATTCCATAGTATAAATGCACCACAGCTTTTTTACCCACTCATCCACTGATGGGCACTTGAGCTGTTTCCAGATCTTAGCTATTGTAAATTGTGCTGCTATGAAAATAGGGGGGCATACCTTTTTCCTGATTGATGTTTCACGTTTTTTAGAATATATTCCTAAAAGGGGGATCCCTGGGTCAAATGGCAATTCCATATTTAATTTTTTTGAGGAAACTCCATACTATTTTCAATAATGGCTGTACCAGTTTGCATGCTCACCAGCCGTGTACTAGGTTTCCCTTTTCTCCACATCATTGTCAGCAGTTGTCATTTGTTGATTTCTTGATGGTAGCCATTCTGACAGATGTGAGGTGATGCCTCATTGTCATCTTAAGATGCATCTCTCTGATGATCAGTGATTTTGAGCATTTTTTTATATTTCTTGGCCATCTATATGACAACTTTGGAGAAGTATCTATTTAGATCCTTTGTCCATTTTTTAATTGGATTGTTTGTCTTCCTTTTGTTAAGTTTTATGAGTTCCTTATATATTTTCAATATTAATCCTTTATGAGATGTATCATTGCCAAATATGTTCTCCCATACAGCAGGATCCCTTTTAATTTTATTGATGGTTTCTTTTGCTGTGCAGAAGCTTTTTATTTTTATGTAGTCCCATTTATTTATTTTTTTCTTATTTTCCTTTGCACAAGGAGATGTATCTGAAAACATATTGCTATGAGACATGTCTGAAATTTTGCTGCCTATGGTTTCTTCTAGAATTGTTATGGTTTTGTGACTTACATTTAAGTCTTTTGTCCATTTTGAGTTTATTCTTGTGTATGGTGTAAGTGGGTGGTCTAGTTTTATTGTTTTGCATGGAACTGTCAAATTTTCCAACACTGCCTATTGAAGACACTCTCTTGACTCCATTGTATGCTCTTGCCTCCTTTGTCAAATATTAAGGGTTGGGTCAATTTCTTTTCTGTTCCATTGATCTGTAGGACTGTTCTTGTGACAGTACCATGCTGTTTTGATTATGGTGGCTTTGTAGCATAACTTGAAATCTGGTATTGTCATTCCTCCAACTTCGTTTTTCTTTTCAAGATTGCAGCAGCTACTCCGGGTCTTTTTCGATTCTATATAAATTTTTGGAGTAATTGTTCTAGATCTGTGAAATATGCTATTGGTCTTTTAAGAGAAATTGCTCTGAATCTGTAGATTGCCTTGGGTAATATGGACATTTTTATGATGTTGACTCTACCAATCCATTAACACGGAATGTTCGTCCACTTCTTTATCTCCTTTTCTATCTCTTTTTTTCAACATCCTTTAGTTTCACCAGTACAGATCTTTTGCCTCCTTGGTTAAGTTTATTGGTAAAAGTCTTAATTTTTTTGTTGCAATGGTAAATAGCATTGTTTGTTTAATTTCTCTTTCTGAGAATTCATTATTCTAATATATAAAAACTCTGGGTCCATCACATCCACAACGACCAGAGGTTCGACCAACCAGCAGTCAGTCCTGCTGTCAGCAGTGGGTTGCCGTGGCAACCCAGCACTGACTGCTAAGGCTGTAGGCATAGTGACCCAGCACTGACTGCTGAGGGGGCTGCGAATCAGGCCCAGAGAGAGGCCTGAAGAGAGAAGCAGGGTCTGATCCATAGCCTATGTGGCAGCTGTTGATCAGCACTTACCTCTCTCTTTCTCTCCGGGTCTGGACAGCACCCGCTACTCCATTTCCCTCTAGGACTCCACTGGGGCTGCTGAACAGGAGTACAGGCCCAGTGATAGGCCCAGAGATGCTGACTGGCATAAAAACCGAACAATCACAACCAAATCTGGATGAAGTGTGAGGAGCCAATGGCTGCCTAGGAGGCGGAGCTTTTGATGCTGACTGGCACAGAAACTGACCCATCAGAACTGAATTGACAGGCAGAGGAGGACTGTTGGGGGAAAGATCTGGCTGGCAGGGGAGGGCAATTGGGGGTGACCAGGCCAGCAGGGGAGGGCAGTTGAAGGTGATTGGGTCAGCAGGGGAGAAGTTCAGTGTTAATCAGGCTGGCTGGGGAGTGGTTAGGGGTGATCAGGCTGGCAGGCGGAAACGGTTTGAGTTAATCAAGCAGGCAGGCCAGTGAACAGTTAGGAGGCAGAAGTCTCAGATATTGAGAGAGATGTCCGACTGCCAGTTTAGGGATCGGGCCTATAGGGATCGGGCCCAAACTGCCAGTCAGACATCACCCGAGGGGTCCCAGATTGGAGAGGGTGCAGGCTGAGCTGAAGGACACTCCTCCTCCCCACCCCCCAGTGCATGAATTTCATGCACCAGGCCTCTAGTCCTATATAATAAAAGGCTAATATGCAAATTGTCCCCTCAGGGGATTTACTGCTTGCTATGACATGTGTTGACCACCAGGGAGGGCACGGAATGAAGGAAGGCCCTGGCCAGCAGCTAGCAGCTGGGGAAGGAAAGCCCGATTGGCTTTGATCACCAGCCAGGTCTAGGGACCCTACCCATGCATGAATTTTGTGCACCGGGCCTCTAGTCTGTATCATAAAAGGCCTGTGGTCTTGTCACCATAATGGCAGAACAACCAAACAACCAATCACCTGGAGGTACATTGATCACCTCTCGCTGGCTGAACTCTCAACTTGCTGGGCTAGTGCAGGGCTGGTGGGGCTGGCGCGGCGGAGGTGGAGCCCGCAGCTCACACAGGGCTGTTTGGGGGTCCCACAGCTCTCTTAGGGTGGGTCTGAGTCCCGCGGCTCACACAGGGCAGGTCTGGGTCTCACACGATTTCACATGCTGGGCCTCTAGTTGGTGTATAAAAATGCCATTGATTTTTAAATGGTGATTTTGCATCCTGCTACATTGTCAAATTCATTGATTAATTCTAGTTGTTTTTTGATGGTCTTTAGGGTTTTCTATGTAAAATATAATGACATCTACGAATGATGAGAGTTTTATGTCATCTTTTCCAATTTGGATGCTTTTTATTTCTTCTTCTTGTCTGATCACTATGACTAGGAATTCCAGTACTAGTTGGATGAGTGGTAAAAGCAGACATCCCTATATTATTCCTGTTCTTAGGAAAAATGGTTTGAGTTTTTACCCATTGAATATGATGTTTGCTGTAGGTTTGTCATATATGGCCTTTATCATGTTGAGATATGCTCACTCAATTCCCACTTTGCTGAGAGTTTTTATCAAAAAAGGTGTTGGATTTTGTGGAATATTTTTCTGCATCTATTGATATAATCATAAGATTTTGTCTTTCAATTTGCTGTATCACATTTAATGTTTTGCAAATATTTTGCCACCCTTGTATCCCTGGAATAAATCCCACTTCATCATGGTATATGATCTTTTTAATATATTGCTGGATTTGATTTACTGATATTTTATTGAGGATTTTACAATCTATGATCATCAGGGATATTGGCCTGTAATTCACTTTCTTTGTAGTGTCTTTACCTGGTTTTGGAATTAGGATAATGCTGGCTTCATAAAAAGTGCTTGGAAGTGTTTCTAGCTCTTGGATTTTTTTGGAATTGAGGAGTATAGGCGTTAGTTCCTCTTAGAATGTTTGGTAAAACTCCCCTGTGAAGCTGTCAGACCCAGGCTTTTGTTTGCTGGGAGTTTTTTGATTACAACAAACAGATTTTCTGATTCTTCCTGATTCAGTTTGGGAGATTTTATTTTTCTAGCAATGTTTCCATTTCATCCACATTGTCCAGCTCGTTGGCATATAGTTGTTCATAATATTTTCTTACATTCCTTTGTATTTCTGTGGTGTCACTGATTACTTCTCTGCTTTCATTTCTGAATTTATTTATTTGGGTCCTCTCTCTTTGTTTCTTGATGAGTATGGCTAAGAATTCATCAATCTTGTTTATCCTTTCAAAGAAACAGTTCTTGGTTTCATAGATTTTTTTGTATTTTTTTTAAACTGTGTCATTTATTTCTGCTGTAATATTTATTATTTCCTTCCTTCTACTCACTCTAAGTTTTTCTTATTGTTCTCTTTCTAGTTCTTTACCTTGTGGGGTTAAATAGTTTATTGTTAATTTTTCTTGTTTTGTTTTGTTTTTTGTGTTTTATTTTATTTTTTTGTTTTGTTTTTTTGGGTAGGCCTATAGTGCTATGAACTTCACTCTCAGAATAGCTTTGGTTGTGTCCCAGAGATTTGGGGTTATGTCTGTTCATTTTCATTTGTTACCAAGAAGTTTTTGATTTACTTCTTGATCTCAGTAACTCATTCATTGTTTAAAAACATGCTATTTAGCCTCCATGTGTTTGTATGCTTTTTGGCTGTTTTTACTGTAGTTGATTTCTAGTTTCATTTTACTGTGATCTGAGAATATGCTTGATATTATTTCAATCTTTTTGAACTTGTAGAGAATTTTTGTGTCCTAATATGTGGTTTATCTTTGTGAATGATCTATGTGAAAACTTGAGAAGAATATATATTCTGCTGCTTTGTTGTGAAATGTTCTGTAAATGTCAGTTAAAGCCATTTGATCCAGTGTGTCGTTTAGTCAGTTTCCTTGTTAATTTTTTGTCTGGAAGATGAAAGCATTAAAGTCAGCAGGGTCCCAAGTTCCTCTACTATGACTATATTGTTTATCTCTCCCTTAAAGTCCTCTAGAAGGTTTTTATATATTTAGGTGCTGCAATATTGGATGCATATATGTTTAATAGGGTTATATCATCCTGTTGGATAGATCCCTTAGTATTATGACCTGTCCTTTCTTGTCTCTTGTGATGGCCTTCATTTTGAAGTCTATATTGTCAGATATGAGTACTGCTACTCCAGCTTTTTCTTCTGTTCCATTTGAATGAAAAATTTTTTCTGATCCCTTTCACTCTCATCTTGTGTTTGTCTCTTGTTCTAAGGTGGATCTCTTGTAGACAGCATATAGTTGGGTCATGTTTTTTTATCCATTCAGCTACTGTATGTCTTTTTTGTTTGTTTGTTTTATATTTTACTTTTCTTCTTAAGCCTTTTTGATATATGTATTCTTTTTTAAGTTAGTTTTGTTTTGTTTTGTTTTAATCTTTTATGTTGAAAGGATTACATAGGTTTCTCGCCCCCCCCCACCACCAGCCCATCTAACCCACGCCCATCCTCCCCACACCCAGGTCTTTATCACCACATTATCTGTGTCCATGGGTTATGCATATATGCATACAGGTTCATTGGTTGATCTTTTCCCACCCACCCTCCCCTGTCTTCTATCTGAGGTTCTAATCAGTCTGTTCATGCTTCTATGACTCTGGGTCTATTTATGATCATCAGTTCATTTGGTTCATTAGATTTCACATATGAGTGAGATCACATGATAATTATCTTTCCCTGACGGGTTAATTTCATTTAGCATAATACTCTCCAGGTCCATCCATGCTGTTGCAAATGGTAAGGGTTCTTTCCTTTTTATTGCTGTGTAGTATTCCATTGTAAAAATATACCATAGTTGTTTTTTTTTATCCACTCATTTGCTGATGGACACCTAGGCTGTTTCAAAGTCTTAGCTATTGTAAATTGTGCTGCTATGAATATAGGGGTGAATATAATCTTTCTGATGTTTATTTCAGTCTTCTTAGGATATATTCCTAGAAGGGGGACCACTGGATCATTTTAAATTGTTTGAGGAAACTTCATACTATTTCTCACTATGATTGCACCAGTCTGCATTCCCACCAGCTGTGTACTAGGGTTCCCTTTTCTCTACAACCTTGCCAACATTTGTAGTTTGTTGATTTTTGATGATAGCCATTCTGACAGGTGTGAGGTTATATAGCATTGTCATTTTGATTTGCATCACTTGGATGATTAGTGACTTTGAGCATTTTCTCATATGTCTGTTAAGTTTCTGCATATCCACTATGGAAAATTGTCTATTTAGGTCCTTTGCCCATTTTTTAATTGGATTGTTTGTCTTCCTTTTGGTAAGTTGTATGAGTTCCCTATATATTTGGAGATTAACCTCTTATTAGACATATCATTGGCAAATATGTTCTCCCATGTAGTGGCCTCTCTTGTTATTTTGATGATTTTTTGTTTTTTGCAGTGCAGAAGCTTTTTATTTTCATGTTGTTCTATTTGTTTATTTTCTCCTTAGTTTTCATAGTCCTAGGAGATATATCAGTATTGATATAAGAAATGTCTAAAATTTTGATGCATATGGTTTCTTCTAGTACTTTTGTGTTTTCACCTCTTATATTTAAGTTTTTTATTCATTTTGCGTTTATTCTTGTGTATGGTGTAAGTTGGTGGTCTCATTTCATTTTTTTACATATACCTGTCCAATTTTCCCAACACCATTTATTGCACAGACTGTCGCTGCTCCAATATATTCTATTGCCTCCTTTGTCAAATATTCTTTGTACATAGTGGCTTGGGTCAATTTCTGGGTTTTCTGTTTTGTTCCATTGATCTATATTCATGTTCTTGTGCATCTAGAGGGCTGTTTTGAGTACAGTGTCTTCATGGCATAACTTGATATTTGGTATTGTGATTCCTGTAACTTTTTTCTTCTTATGCCATGTCTTTTGATTGGAGCATTTAATCCATTTACATTTAAGGATATTATTGACAGATACCTATTTATTGCTATTTTAATTCTGTATGTCTAGGTTTTTCTCTCTATTTCTTCTCATTACTGCAGCCCCTTCAGAATTTCTTATAATGCTGGCTTGGTGCTGATGTATTCCTTTAGCCTTTTTTTTTTTTTTTTTTTTTTGTCTGGGAAGCTCTTTAGTTCACTGTTTATTTTGAATGATAACCTTGCTGGATAGAGTAACCTTGGTTTCATATCCTTGCTTTACATTACTTTGAGCATTTCATGCCATTCCCTTCTGATCTGTAGAGTTTCTGATAAGAAACCAGGTGTCAGTCTTACAAAGATACCTCTCAACATCTCTCGTAGCAATGTGATTACTGATACATCTCCTAGGACTATCTCCTACAAAGGTAACAGTTTGTATTTATCTTGCTGCCTTTAAAATTCTCTCTTCATCTTTAATTTTTGGCCTTTTAATTATGATGTGTCTGGGCATGGTCCTGTTTGGGTTCTACTTGCTTGGGGTCTTCTATGCCTCTTGAACTTGTGACTTTTTCCTTTACCAGGATAGGGAAGTTTTTTGCCATTATTTCTTCAAATATGTTCTCTATTCCTTCCTTCCTCTTCTAGCACATATGCTATTCTAATCTTATTATGTTTTACATTATCCCACAACCCTCTTAAGCTGTTCTCCTATTTTTTAATTATTTTTTCTTTTTCATTGTCTGATTGAGTGATTTTTTCAATGCTGTCTTCTAATTCACTGATTTGATCTTCAACTTCCCCTAATCTGCTGTATTCCTTCCAATATATTCTTTATTTGTGTTATGTCATTATTTATATCTGTTTTCATAGTTACTATATCTTTTTTCATGCTGTTCATCATCTTTACCATCATTATTCTGAACTCTATATTAGATAAATTTCCTATCTCCATTCCATTTATTTCTTTTTTGGAGAATTCTCTTGTTCTTTCATATGGGGATTATTTCTCTGTCTCCTCATTTTGGCTGCCTGTTTGGGTTTGTGACTATATATTGGGTAGATCTACTATGCTTCTCAATCTCTAGTGCAGGACAGTGTCAAATGCTATTTCTGACTAATTAGCTCAGGCAAAGACTCAAAGCCTCCAAAGACTGCCTCTGCCTACTGACTGATAGGTTTCCACCTTGAATTGCCCTCAGGATATCATCCACAGTTGCAGAGAGAGCTTTTTTCAACAGGGTGGAGCAATTGCTTCTGCCTGGAGGTTAATTGTTATTCACAGTATCTTATTGGGCTCAGAAACTCCACACAGTGGGGCAGGGTGTTTTTACAAAGGCTGGGTCAACTGTCTTCCCCTCAGGCAAAACAGCCTGTATAGCCAATGTCTGGGTGAAAAAGATGACCTTACCAGTGTGAGGTATTGACTCAGCACAGGAAACTAGGTTGTCTGTCTCCTGGCTTCTGCTCACACTGCTCCGGTCCACTCTGCCCTCCCTCTGCCAGAGTACAAGGTGGGTGGTTCCACAGGGAATTTTGTGCATAGGCCCTTTAAGAGGGTGCCTAAAATTCAGCCATCTTTCTCTGGCAGGCAGAAACACTGCTGATTCTCACAGCTAAATGTTATTTGGGTAACCTGCTCACTTGGAGGGCCCAGCTTGGAGTTTAGACCCCAGAGTTCTCAGAGGCAACCCCTTCGCAGCTGAGATATCTCTCTGGAACTTCAGCTGCTGTTGTGGGAGCCTGACCAGCCCTTTCGTGCCTCTACCCTTCCTATCAGTGTCCACTTTCCATCCTTGAGTATCAGGGTTCTCTCCAATGAGTCTTCTGTTAATTATTTAGGAAGTTTTTCTGTATTTTAGTTGTAATTCCAGTTTGGTCTTAGGAGCATGTCTGTGTAGCATCCACTTACTCTACCTCCATTTTTAATCTCCTCACTGCATTTCTTCTAGTTTCTGTGACCCATGACCATGGACAGATGCTTCTAGTCCTCCAGTCAGCATCTCATAGATGTCCACTTTACTCACACCATCCTTATGTGTTCACTCCCATCATGCTGAGAGACTTCCAGGCCCTTAAAGGAATAAATAGATATTCATTGAAATAATATTTAAAATTAATTTAACAGTGTTTCAGTGACTTATTCTGTAATGTCACAACCACTAAGCAGGAGGCAGGCACAGCAGAAGTAGGTGGGCAGAGACTGCCATCATCAGGAGGGCCTCTGCATGGCCCGGCCTGGGGCATCCCCCAGAGGAGATGGCTCCCGTGCAGCCCAACCTGGAGGCCACCTGCCCCAGGGGTGGCCCCAGCAGAGGTGGTCCCTGCACAGCCCAGACCAGAGGCCACATGGCCCAGGGGTGGCCCTCGGTGGAGGCGCATGCAGGTCCACCACACTGCCCGGCCAGGAGGCCACCCGGCCCAGGGGCAGCCCCCAGTTCTGCTATCTTGAGTTTGTGGTTTTCAAGCAAACATCCAGAAGGGATGGTAAACCCTCCACAAACAGCTCAGCTGGTGCTTATCTAAGTGATGGCTTCCCATAGTGAATGACCCCAACCCTCCCTGGATCAGGCAAGTTCCTGTGGAGTGCAATCTCCATGCAGTACAATGGGGACCCAGTTTCGTCCCTGCCTCCTACACAAACTCTACTGGTGATCTCATGCGCATTAGCTCAGAGCAGTTGGGAAGGAAGGGAAAAGGTAATACATGGGGCAGCTCTGGTGAGCAAGGAGAAGGAAACCATGTCTGGCAGACACTCCTTCTCCTTCAACGTGTAAGAACAATCAAATAAACCAATACAAACACCATTCCCCCACCCCAGGAGAGATCCAGGACTGAGGGGCATCATGCCCAGGAATTGTGTACCTGCTTCCCAACCCCTTCATCCAAATGGACAGGTTAGGGGGTTAAGGGGAGGAGGATGAACCTCGCAGGAAGGGGATTCCTGGAACTGCACCTGTGCCGTCCCTCTGAACCTGACCTCTCAGAGCACAGAGCCTGACCCCGCCCCCAGCAAATTTGCATATCCCAGATCTTTCAGTGTTTCCAGGCACTGAGCATTCCCGCATCTTCCCTGCATCCCAGCCCCTGACCCTCACTGTCTTCTACCCCAGAAGCACTCTGTTTTCCCCAACTTTCAGTCTTTATAGCCTAAATGCATGGTGGGCATAGTTGCTTCTCCATGGATTTTATTAGATAAGAACCCAGTGATGTCACTTAGGAACAGAGCTGCTCAGACTTCATCAGGGACAATGAATGACACACCTTACTTGGTTTTGATAGCAAAGCAATCTTATTCTTTTACTAGAGTCCCAGTGCATAAAATTCATGCATTGGGGGTGGGGGTGTCCCTCAGCCCAGCCTGCACCCTCTCCAATCTGGGACCCTTCAAGGGATGTCTGACTGCCCATTTAGGCCCAATCCCACTGGGCAGTTGGACATCCCTCTCACAATCAAGGACTGCTGCCTCCCAATTGCTCACCTGCCTGCTTGATTGCCCCTAAACACTTCTGCCTGACAACCTGATAACCCCCCTAACCACTCCCCTGCCAGCTTGATTGCTGCCTAACTGCTGCCCTGCTGGCCCAATTGCCCCTAACTGCCCTCCTCTACCAGCCTGGTCACCCCTAAAAGCCCTCCCCTGATGGCCTGGTTGCCCCCAACTTCCCTTCCCTGCAGGCCTGGTCACCCCCAACTGCCCTCCCTTGAAGGACTGGTTCCTCCCATTTGCCCTCCCCTGCTGGCCTGATCTCCCACAACTGCCCTCCCCTGCCAGCCATCTTGTGGTGGCCATCTTGTGTCTACATGGGGGCAGCCATTTTTGACCACATGAGGGCGGCCATTTTGTGTGTTGGAGTGATGGTCATTTTGCATATTACCTCTTTATTATATAGGATTTTTAAAAATAGATTTTTATTGATTTCAGAAAGGAAGAGAGAAGGAGAGAGATAGAAACATCAATGATGAGAGAGAATCATTGATGTTTCTCACACCCTACTGGGGATTGAGCACACAACCCAGGCATGTGGCCTTAACCAGAATCAAATCTGGGACCCTTCAGTCATCAGGCTGAAGCTCTAGCCACTGAGCCATCTAGGGCAAGCAATCCTATTCATAAAGACTTGATTTTTGTCATAAATAAGTGGATTTGAATCATATCATAACAATATACATTTTTAAATGAAATGTCTCTTCATTTCTACTAATGCAATTCTACCTTAAAGCTTATGCTGTATAATCTATACTAATAAAAATGTAATATGCTAATTAGACCAGACATCTCCGGACATCCTTCTGGACATTCTTCTGCACCAAGCCACGGTGGTGGGAGCCGAGGCAGAGGCAGTTAGGGGTGACCAGGCCAGCAGGGGAGGGCAGTTAGGGGTGATCAGGCTGGCAGGCAGAGGCATTTAGGAGTGATCAGGCAGGCAGGGGAGCAGTTAGGGGCAATCAGACCAGCAGGCAGAAGTGTTTAGGGGCTATCAGGCAGGCAAGCAGAGGTGGTTAGGGGTGATCAGATAAGCAGGCAGGTGAACAGTTAGGAGCCAGCAGTCCCAGATTGTGAGAGGGATGTCCAACTGCCAGTTTAGGCCTAAACCAACATTCAAACATCCCTTGAGGGGTCCCAGATTGGAGAGGGTGCAGGCCGGGCTGAGGCGCCCCCCCAGCACAAATTTCATGCACTGGGCCTCTAGTCCTATATAATAAAAGCCTAATATGCTAAGTGTCCGGTTGTCTGGTCGCCTGTTCAACCAATCAAAGCGTAATATGCTAATGATATGGTAGGGCCACTCAACCATTCACCATGATGTGCACTGACCACGATGGGGCAGATGCTCCAACCAGCAGGTTAGCTTGTTGCTGGGTTCCAGCCAATTGGGACTGAGTGAAACAGACCAGACATGCTCTGGAGCCCTCCAATGGTCCCTCCCCAGCTGGCCAACCTCCCGTGTCTTTCTCTGGCCCTGATCATGCACCAGTGGGGTCCCTCAGCCTGGCCTGTGCCCTTTCACAATCTGGGATCCCTCAGGGGATGTTGAATAGCCGGTTTTGGCCCGATCCCACAGGCCAGGCCGAGACCCCACTGGTGCATGAATTCATGCACTGAGCCTCTAGTACTGTACATAACACACAATACAATATTTATTAATTTAGAACAGAGTAGTTATTAAAGTTTCACCATTGTCTAAAATGAAGACATTTAGGTAGACCTTGTAGTAGCTCTCAGTAAAGAATATCTATTCTGAAATCCATAGAGTTAAATTCAACCATACAGATAAGGCATTCTCTTAAGTTATCCTCTATGTTTGACTCAGCCCTAAAGATGGAGAGATTATTTATGGCTACCCAGCCCTGCAGTGGCAGCAAAGAAGCTGGGAGGTGGGTATAGATGGAATTTAAATCTGGAACATTGTGAGACTGAAGATTAGAAAGTTATTTTAAGGGCATGGCATATGGTGTCCACATGGAAATCACATTGGAGATTTTGTTAAGGACTGCTTTCTTGCATCCTGACTGCAGAGTAAAGCACACAATTGGATCAAAGAGATCAAAGAAATATCCTAAATGTTCTCTTTCTTTCAGCCAACCTTACTACTGACCAGGCATGCTCATTTATTTACAAGGCACTTTATCAGAGAACAAAGGGGAAAAACTGACCATTTCCCCAAGGTTGTGACTTAAACTATTGGACTAAAAGTCAACTATAAAGCAACAACTCATACTGATGTCTTTTAAGTTACTTTTAAGTGGTAAGAATAAACTTGATTTTCAAAAGACTTCAAATATAAACAGACAGAAAAAAAAAAATGAATGTGACCCCTTTTTTCAGGTTAGGGTTTTCCCTCCTTTAAGAATTTTTTTTTTTTTTCAACAGTCTCTTGCTTAGAAACAGTCAGGTTGAACACTGTTGCAGAATTTCTTCTTGGTCTTGTTGAGGATAGGTAGTGAATAGATGAAGGATGAGTTCCTGTGGCCACAACTCTTCTTTTTCCAGTATCTCAGATATGTAACTCCAGGCCTCTAGTCCTATATAATAATGGTCCAGATAGAAATGCTCTTCAAAGAAAGGACAACTTCTCAAAACTTGGCAACACGTGTGAACATATATTTTGTTCAGCTCAAGGCCTGGTACAAGCTAACTTCTTAGTGTCAAAAATAAAATGGTACTAGACAAGTATTGAGTATCACATCACATATATATTTTTTAAAGCATCAAGTTGTCAGAAACTTGCCAAGAAGAAACAAATATCATACACACAGAAAAAGAAATCTTGCCAAAAATTTTAACAAAGTTAAAAGTTCTGCAGACCCATAGAATCTTTTGCCAATAGCACTATATATAACCTGAGTTGCCAACTCAAAAGCTAATTTCATCTGATGGGTAATTTTCTAATATGTAACTTAAGAGTATTTTTAAAAGAAACACAAAACAGATATGAACATTACCTTGAATGATTGTCAAAGCTCAGATTTAAAATTTGTATTAAAATCATACATGAAGGCCCTAGCTGATTTGGCTCAGTGGATAGAGCATCAGCCTGTGAACTGAAGGATCCCAGGTTTGATTCCAGTCAAGGGCTCATGCCCTGGTAGTGGGCTTGATCGTGTAGGAGGCAGCCGATCAGTGATTCTCTTCATTGATGTTTCTTTCTCTCATTCTCCCTTTCTCTCTGAAATCAATAAAGATATATTTTTAAAAATTATACATGAAGGATAAATAAAAAATTGCAAATCACTCTTTTGTTCTCCATAGAACAAAAATATTAAAATAGTGCTAGTGTAGTAAATATAGTTATGGAGAAAAAAAATTCTGGAAATTTCAAGTGGGATCCAAACTACTAACCTGTCTTATTAAAGGGTTTCTTCATGCAAAGGTATTACATAAAGGTTTTCGTGAGGGACCCAGTTACTTAGATATGTTTTGACAGCCTGAACAGCTTGTCAGAACAACAAAATCATTGCTAAAGTTCTAGAGAGCTTAGCAATTCCCCCATAATTGCCAAGATTCATCTAAATTTTAAAGACGATAATAGCATACTTATAATTCAGAACTTAGTTTTGTGATTTCAGTTAAGATTGAACAAATTTCTTTTCAAAATTGATTTTGAACTTGAGAAAAGTGTGCATCACAAGATGAAAATTAGGATCAAGTGAGAAGTTCCTTTTAATTTAAATTTTTATTGTAGTTTCTATTAAAATTGAGGTATATCTACTTTTAGTTTTAAGTGTGGCCTCATGCATTTACTTTTTTTACTACTTGCTTTTAATATTCATCATCCTACCAATGTAAGTATAAAAAACACATCCATTTTAAAGAAATGTTAGCAAAATAAAATGGGTAAGTGAAACTCAAATATTGGTGATCTGGATGTAAATTATGAAAGATTCCTAGGTGGGAGGACATTTAATGAGAATTAGGATAAGCAGTGCAGGAAGATCCAAACTGGGGCAAGAGACTATTTCCACACTAAGTATTGCCACCAACTGCCCCAACCACAGCCTTGTAGAGACATTAACCACTCCCAGTCTAAGTTCTCATGTATCAAAATATGAAACCAGACTGATCTCTAAACTACATTTTTCAAAGTACTAGAGTTCTGAGGAGGGGCCTCTGCAAGCTACCAAGATCAGAGTGGGTTTGCACAGATCTGCCTTACCCATTGGGAATTCACAGGAGAATTTGTTTGCAACTAGTTTTCCTCTGTTTGCAAGTAGTTTTCCTCTGACATAATTTTAAAAACTATTGGACAAAACCTCTAACGTTACTTTTGGCCTTAGATCCTAAAAAGAGAGAATTAGTTATGGGTTCTTAAAGGTCTCTAATATAATTCCTTGAAATTAAATTCAATTATCTCTATGAACCAGTAACATAGTCATTTCTTTCTATGCTGTCTGATCATGAGTTTAAGTATTGTCTCCTTTCCAGGCACTGCCTGCATTTTGGCAGTCCATGTGTTAGAGAATATGTTCTGAGGACCATGGAGCAATTTCCAAGACTGGAGAGCAGACCATCCTGAGACACTATGCATCAGCATTGTCTTAGCCAACCTGACCCAGCAGATTCCAGATGGCCAGGCTGATGTTGGCCATGAAGAGCCAAAGCATTATGAACAGTTACCAAGACAAAATTACAAACACATAATACTATACGTACTAATTGAGGCAAGAGAAAAGACAGAAAAGATGGGAATAAACAAGAAATGTGGAAAACTTTCCATTTTACAACTGGATCCAAAAATTTAAAATAAGTTTCCAAAGAGTCTACAGAGAAACTGTGGTGACTAAGGAAATGCTGGGTGTTGGAAGCTCTAGCTAGTCATTTTTTTAACAAATGGAACCTCTAGCTATCCTTTCATATTCTAAAGATCCAGCCAGAATCAGGGATCTTAATGAAAATCATATGTTAGCAAAACATAAAATAAATAGCTTGACTTTGCAATATCCTATATAGTAAAAGCCTAATATGCAAATTGACCAAATGGCAGAATGACCAGTGGAATGATCAGTCACTATGACAGGCACTGATGGGTCATTTCACTGGTCATCCTCAATGCAGGCCCCAGGCCAGCCAAGGTGGGTGCCAGGCCAGCATGCAGGCCCCAGGCCAGCCAAGGTGGGTGCCAGCAGAGCCCCCCTATCACCCTGCTGGTCACTCCGTAGAGGAAAGTGACTGGCAGCAGTGGCAGGAGAGAAGGGCCAACAAGCGAGAGGGTGGCAATGGGGGGGGGGGAGGGCCAGCCAGCAAGTGGGCGGGCACCACCCCTGATTGTCCTGATCATGGGAGGTGACCAGCACCGGTGGTGGGGCAATTGGGGGGCGGGGCCAGTGGGCAAGCAGGCAGCACTGCCCCCCACCCCCAATCACCCCCACTGGTTGCCGCCTGCAGAGGGAAGCCACCAGCAGCAGGGTGCAGGGCCAGCAAGCAGGCAGCGCCAGGCAGGCCAAGGCAGGTGCCAATGGGGGCCTCCCAATTGCCTTGCCAGTTGCCCCACAGATCAGCACTGATCACTGGCTAGGCCTAGGTACCCTACCCATTCATGAATTTCATGCACCAGACTTCTAGTTTGTTTATAAAAATAGCAGTGCTATCTATCATGTGACCTGCAGTGAGTTAAGTTGGATGCTCTGATATGGCCTATTGGAAACATTCTAAAAACTTAGCTGGGGTAAGATATAGAAACTCCTTGAAATGTTAAAAAATGTCCAGGCTGCATTAGTGTCTGAATTATCTATCTATCACTGCTTAACAAAATACTCCAAAAATTAATGACTTCAATATATAAGCATAAATGAACTTTATTAACTCAGCAATTTAGGCTGGGCTCAGTGAGTCAGCAATTTAGGCTGGACTCAGCTGGGCAGTTCTTCTGTCACTTTTGCCAAGTCACTTCCATGGCTGCAGCTATTAATGGGCTCAATTGAGGCAAGATGGTCTATGATGCCTCATGGACATACATGGAAGTGGGTGGTGCTTGTCAGCTGGGCCAAATGTCTCTGAGCAGTACATTCAAGTTGCTTCACAGTGTCAGGGGCCAGAACAAACACTGTAAGGCCTTTTGAGGTCTAGGTTCAAAATCACACCATTCAGCCACATTTTATTGGCCAAAGCAAATAACTAAGCCAGTTCTAGATTCAAGGAGTAGGAAGCAAAACCTACCTCTCGATGGGAGGAGAAAGTCACATTGCAAAAGGGCATCTTTACAAACAACCTTCTATGGTATTTTTAATGCTTTTTTTTTTTTTTTTCAGTCAACCTGGAGTGCTGGCTCTCAACAATGAAAACTGGTATTTAAAGAAAAGGTGCTGAACCTTAGTAACTTTGGAAAATAATATTTTGACAAGAATCTGTAAGACTAAAGACAATAGGAAAGATATATAAACACGGTATTTATATGGATAAGTTGCTTCCTGTGGAGGTACAGGCTAACAATTCCTACACTACTGTCTATGCATGCTGAGATTAAGTAAGTGAAGACAGCGTGCCGGGGAGCCAGGTTTCTTGCTGTTGGAGAAAGAAGGAGGCTCAGACAAACAAGTGGGGAGAGAGCACTAAAATTAACCTTGTGGTCCTGGATTAGATTTGGAGACATCAGTATGAACTAATGTTTGGTTTAATATAGATATAGATGGATAAATACACAAATATCTGTATATGTGTGTATACATACATGTATTTCCTAGCTGTGTCCACTGAGAGGCATAGAAGCAAAGACACTCTGATACCAAGGGCCCACATCTTGCTTTCTATATCATTCTCCAATTAAGGAATAAGTGCTCTTTGGAGAAATGGCTGGTTGTAGGGCTGGGGCAGGAGGTAATATACAAAATGAATCTGGAGCATTTTGTAGTGCCAGAAAGTAAGGAAATGCTGAAAAAATAATGTAAGCATGTCAGAAGGAGACAGGACCAAAGTGAAAGAGCTCTAAATGCAAAGCTGGAGCAAGTCAAGCAATATATATATATATATATATATATATATATATATATATATATACACACACACACACACATATACATATATATATATTATATATATATAAATATATATATTATAACATATAATATAAAATAACTATCCACTAGTTGGTACTGATATAAATGAATGAATAAATAAATGGTGGAGAAGAGACAACCTCCCAAACAAAAGAATTCTTATATAGTTTATATAGGTATTCCTCCTCGGAAGGACGAAGATTAACTCCCCACCTCTTAAGTATGGGCTCTGCTTAGGGACCTGCTTCCTAAGAATAGATTAGGAAAGTGGAAAATGTAACTTCACAGTGGACAGCCTGACAACCACCACCTCAGACGGGTGATAACAGTTAATATTGTCAATGGGAAGTCATATGGGTAACAGGAACCCTTGATACAATGATGAGAGTGGCATTTCACCTAGGGCTTTCTTCCAAAATCTCATAGCTCTAGTTTAACCATGAAAAAAAATCAGAGAGTTCCCCTCAAAATTGTGTAGGTCTTTAAAATGCAGAAAAATTTGGGAAGTTGTCATAGACTAGAGGGCTCAGAAGACAAAAGACTAAATGTGATATGCTATTCTGGAAAAGAAAGAGGACACCAGGGCAAAACTAGTGAAATCTAAATCACGTTTGGAGCCTAGTTAATAATGTACTGATGTTGGATCGTTGGTTGTGACAAATTTACCATTGCAATAAAAGATGTTAGCAATAGGAGAAACTGGGTGAGAGTTTATTGGGAAATCTCTGTATTATTGTTACCACCTTTCTGTAACTCTAAAGCTATTTAAAATGTCCAAAATATATAAAAAACTCATACAATTTAAGAGCAGGAAGACAAACAATCCAATTATGGGCAAATGACCGAAATAGACACTTCTTCAAAGAGGACATACAGATGGCCAACAGATATATGAAAAAAATATCACGGTCACTAATCATTAGAGAAATGCAAATTAAAACAACAATGAGGTGTCAGCTGATACCTGTTGGAATGGTTACTATGAAAAAATCAACAAACAAGTCCTGGTGAAACTGGAGAAAAGGGAACTCTAGTACACTGCTGTTGGGAATGAGGACTGCAGTGCACCCACTGTGGAAAACATTATGGAGTTTCCTCAAACAATTAAAAATGGAACTGCCTTTTGACCCAGCAATCTCTTTCTAGGAATATATACTAAGAATCCAGAAACACCTATCAGAAAGAAAATATGCACCCCTATGTGCTGGAGACTAAAGCAAACGGCAGTTAGCATAAAAATGCGAAAAGAAGTTTTGGAAGGCCAATGGATTTTGATATTCAGCAGGGCTGAAAATTAGCATAAAACTGCCCTGCTGTGGGTTCAATGGCTCAAGGCAATTTCCTGACCTGCTAATCCTTACATTGTTTACCAAATTTTACAATTGATTGCCTGTATGCTAAAGGGCAAATGTGTATTCAAGTAAATAAAAAGTGGACCTGGCCAGAAGTTGGTGTGCCTCATCAGGAAAGGGGTCTCCACCTGGCCCCCCAATGCCTTCTAAAATCATATTTCTTATATAGTATTTTCATTTGTGTGTTGGCCCCTCCTTCAGATCCTGAACCTAGCCATGCAGGTGGCAGCACCTATGTTCATAGTAGCATTACTTACAACACTCAAGATCTGCACACAGCCCAAGTGCCCATTAGCAAATGAGGATGATAAAAAAGCAGTGGTACATCTACACAATGGAATTCTACTCGGCTATAAAAAAGAAGGCACTTATATATATCAAACTGAAGAGCTTCTGCACAGCAAAAGAAATGGACAACAAAACAAACAGGCAGCCAACCAGATGGGAGATGATATTTGGAAACAGTAGCTCTGACAAAGGTTTAATTTCCAAAACACATAAAGGACTCATAAAACTCACCACCAAATAAATAAACAATCTAATCAAAAAGTGGGCAGAGGACCTGAAAATACACCTCTCCCAAGAAGACATACAAACAGCCAATAGATATATGAAAAGACTAGTGGCCCAGCGCACAAATTCATGCACATTGAAAGGAAATTGATTAGAAGAAATATTTTAATATTGCTATTTGCCCTTTCTCTATAATAGAAGTGTCAAAGATGAAAGAAAATTAGTAAAATGTACATGAAAAATATATAAATTGATAATAAATAAACAATAATAACATGATATAACAAAAAATATTTTCCATGAAATTTTTACTGTCAGAATCTTTGTTTATCATTAATTTTTAAAAATATGCCAGGTATTCTGGAAATTTATATCATTTGGGCTCCAACGTCGAGTAAATTTTCCAGCAGATGGTTTTTCATTGGAGAAATTTAGTGACAGGCAAAATTGACATGTAACAGTCATTCCACTATAACTATGTTTGATAATTGCATTCTCATTTACTTCATTTTCGCTGTGAAGGCAGTTCCTGCCCGTATTGGTAGTACTTGTTGATGACGGTTTTTCAGACATATTCTGTTGATGACACTGCTTTCTCTCAGCTGCAAAAGTACGTTGTGCCATTAGTTGGTCTTCAGACATATTCTGACTATGACACTGACTTCTTTTGGCTGCAGAGGTACAATTGGGGCCGGCCGGCCAGGGAGGAACTATGGGACATTGGCCTGCCTAGAAGGGACAGCAGAAAGGCTTCAGGGCATGTCCAGCCCCGTCTCGCCCCAGCAGCCCTAGCTCGTGCCCCTAGCCTTGCAATCCCTCAGACCTGCCTGGTACCGCCTGCTCACTTGCTCCACCATCTCACTGCAGTCCAGCTCTCATCAGGGCCCATTGGGGATGATAATTCCTCCACTGCCACCTGCTGCCTCACCATGTCACCGATGCTTACCATGTTCCATGCCACCCCATGGTGGTCAGAGCAAGTCATAGTGAGCGATTGAACTCCTGGTCTCTTGGTTGAACTCCCAAGGGGACAATTTGCATATTAGCCTGTTATATATATAGATATTCAACCTCACTGGCAATTAGGGAAATGCAAATTAATACTACAATGATATACTACCTTATACCAGTTAGAGTGGCCATTATCAACAAGACAAGCAATAACAATGTTGGATAGATTGTGGAAAAAAGGAACCCTCATTCACTGCTGGTGGAAATATAGACTGGTATAACCACTATGGAAAGCAGTCTGGCGATTCCTCAAAAAATTAAAAATAGAGCTACCATCTGACCCAACAACCCTACTCCTGGGCCTATACCCGAAAAACACAAAATCATTTATATGCAAGGATATATGCACCCCTATGTTCATTGCAGCATTAGTCACAGTGGCCAAGACATGGAAACAGCCAAAGTGCCCTGTGATAGAGGACTGGATAAAGAAGATGTGGTATATATACACAATGGAGCACTACACAGCCATAAGAAAGGATGAAATAGCATCATTTACAACAACATGGATGGGCCTAGACAAGATTATGCAAAGTGAAATAAGTCAAACAGAAAAAAACTAAGGGTGTCCTAATATAAGGAAACAGGAGAAGATATTTGACTTTGGGTGGTAGCTACATGATGTTGTATACATATTTTATAATTTAGTAATCCACACATGAAACCTATATGTTCATGTTGAGTAATCACCCCAATAAAATTTAATTAAAAAAAAAAAAGAAGGAACTTTTACCCATTGCAACTGCATGGATGGACCTGGAGAGTATTATGCTAAATGAAATAAGCCAGTCAGAAAAAGACAAATACCATTGGATCTCACTAATATGTGGAAATAATCTATTTATATATAAAAGGTTAATATGCAAAGTGTCCCCTCCAGAATTTGACCAGGAGACCAGGAGTTCAATTGCTTGCTATGATGTTCACTGACCACCAGGTGGTGGCATGGAATGAAGGAAGGTCCCAGCCAGCAGTTGGCAGCCAGCAGCCAGGGAAGGCAGGCCCCAGCCAGCAGCTGGAAGGAAGGCCCTGGCTGACAGCCAGAAGGCCCCGATCAGCCCTGATCACCAGCCAGGCCTCGGGACCCGACCTGTGCATGAATTTCATGCACTGGACCTCTAGTGAACAATATAAAATGGAACCAGGTCCTAGCTGGTTTGGCTCAATGGGTAGAGTGTCAGCCCATGGACTGAAGGATACAGATTCAATTTGGTCAAGGGCACATGTCTGGAATGCAGGCTTGATCCCCGGCCCTGGTTGAGGTGAGTGCAGAGGCAACCAATGTGTCTCTCTATCTTCTCCCCATTCCTTTCCCTCTCTCTTAAAAAAATCAGTGGAGGAGGAACCAAGATGGTGGCATAGGTAAACACCAGAACTTGCTGCCTTGCACAACCACTTTAAAACTAGAACTAAAAGAAAAAACGGATATCATCCAGAATCATGGGAAGGCTGGCTGAGTGGAATTTATACAACTAGAAGGAAAAAGAGAAAACTACACTGAGACTGGGAGGAGGTGCAGAGGTACGGAAGTGAAGTGTGGAGGTATGGAGGCACATGTGGAAAAGGGCTGGCAACTGAGTACGCTATTGTCTTTTTCAATTGGGAGGGAGATACAGCTCCTGACTGCTCTGAACTCCAGTTCTGGGCAAGACTCTGGGGACCCAGGCTCATTCAGGGAGAAACAGGACTGTCTGGCATCGGGCGGGAACATGAGGGTGGCTTTCTCTCAGAGGTGCTTGCAGTGAGCACTGTTCCTGCATGGTGCTGCAGGACACAGAGACCTGGGGACCTCTTCAGCCATTGCTGTTTGCTCCTCCCTGGTGATTTCCTGAGACTCCACCCCACCCAATTTACAACCCCACCAGAGCTGTGTGCAGAGGCTTTTGCATATGAATGGCCTAGTCTTTTGCAATCTAAAACCTAACATACTGCAGCTGGGTCAGAGAGCCCCAGAGCCTCCAAAAGGAGGCCCAAAGCTGGACAGCAGCTTGCATTGCTTCACAGCTGGGCCTCATTTGAGCACCTGTAAACCCAAACAAAGAGGAGGAATCTGTAGATCCCTCTGTAGCTCCTGCTGGGTGGCCCCAGACAGTGGCTGACTTTGCACCTGCTTGGAGATCCAAAAGCCAGTGTACCCAGTGGTCAGAGTGAGACCATCCAACTCTTCACATCCATAAGAGACACACTCAAGGGGCAGACTCAGTGAGCGCCAAAGCCCCACTGAAGCAAGACCTGCCCCATAAGGGTGTCTCAAGCACAGAAGTTCTCCCATTGTAGACACAACTGATCCTCACAGCCAATTGGCCTGGAGGTCAATTCCTCCTAGTGATACCAACAGCAATCAAACCAATCAAAACTACAATAAGACTGTGCACACAGCCCACAAAGAGGTGTACCAAGAGTGTCCATCTCAGGTAACTGGGGAGGCTCAGCCACTGGGCCCTATAGGACACCTAGCACACAAAGCCACTCTATCAACTCAAGGAAGCAGCCAAAATGCAGAGGCAAAGAAACAGGTCATGCCCTGACTAGTTTGGCTCAGTGGCTAGAGCATTGGCCTGGGGACTAAGGGGTCCTGGGTTCGGTTCCAGTCAAGGGCATGTACCTTGGTTGTGGGTGCATCCCCAGTGGGGGGTGTGCAGGAGGCAGCTGATCGATGTCTCTCTCTCATCGATGTTTCTAACTCTCTATCCTTCTCCCTTCCTCTCTGTGAAAAATCAATAAAATACATTTAAAAAAAAAGAAACAGGTCACAAATGACAGAAATGGAGGAAAGCAAACTACTGGATATAGAGTTCAAAACCACGGTTATAAGGTTACTCAAGAATCTTCTAGAAACCTCCAAGAATTTTAGTGAGACCCTCAAGGATATGAAAAAGGACCCACTAGAAATTAAGCACACACTGACTGAAATAACGAATAATATACAGAGATCCAACAGCAGACTAGAGAATCCCAAGAATCAAGTCAGAGATTTGAAATAGAAAGAAGCAAAAAACACCCAACCAGAAAAGCAAAAATAAAAAAGAATCCAAAAATATGAAGATAGTGTAAGGAGCCTCTAGGACAACTTCAAGCGTACCAACATCCAAATTATGGGGGTGCCAGAAGAGGAGAGAGAGCAAGATACTGAAAACCTATTTGAAGAAATAATGACTGAAAACTTCCCCCACCTGGGAAAGAAATAGACTTACAAGTCCAGGAAGCACACAGAACCCCAAACAAAAGGAAACCAAAGAGGACCACACCAAGACACATCATAATTGAAATGCCAAGGACAAATGACAAAGAGAGAATATTAAAAGCAGCAAGAGAAAAACAGTTAGTTACTTACAAGGGAGTACCCATACGATTATCAGCTGATTTCTCAACAGAAACTATGCAGGCCAGACGGGAATGTCAATAAATATTCAAAGTGATGAATAGCAAGAACCTACAACCAAGATTACTTTATCAAACAAAGCTATCATTTAGAATTGAAGGTCAAATAAAGAGCTTCACAAATAAGAAAAAGCTAAAGGAGGAGTTCATCACCACCAAACCAGTATTATGTGAAATGCTGAAGGGTATTCTTTAAGAAGAGGAGGAAGAAGAAAAAGGTAAAGATAAAAATTATGAACAACAAAGTGACAATAAATACATATCTATCATCAAGTGAATCTAAAAATCAAGTGAGTAAAAGATCTGATGAACAGAATAAACTGGTGAATATAATAGAATCAAGGGCATGGAAAGGGAGTGGACTGACAATTCTCGGGGGGGGGGAAGTGGGGAGTGCGGGAAGAGACTGGACAAAAACTGTACACCTATGGATAAAGACAGTGGGGGGGGCGGTAAGGGCAAAGGGTGGGATGGGAACCAGGTGGAGGGAAGGTATGGTGGGAAAAAAGAGGAACAACTTTAATAATCTGAATAATAAAGATTTATTTTAAAAAGTCAGTGGAAATAAACAAACAAAACAAAAATATCAGTGGGAAAATAGACTTGGGGGAGGATTAACAACAACAAACAATGGAACCAGAAGCATGTATATACGGGACAGACTGGCTGGTACCTGAGCAGAGTGCAGTGGGGGTGTCTGGATAAAGATAAAGTTATTAGCTAAAGAACATACAGTGTGTGTTCCGAAAAATGTATATACACTTTTACAGCTGATAACTCAATTTGAAAATGTAATGTATTTTAATAAATACTGCCATTATAACAATTAAAAGTGTGTGTATACATTTTGGGGGAACATCCTATATATGCATATCCCATGGACATGGGCAGTAGTTTGGTGAAGGCCAAGGGAGAAGAAGGTGGGGGTGGGAAGAGGTGGGCAAAAGGTGGGCAAAAGGAGGACACCTGCAATGTCAACATTAAAAAATGTTTAATTAAAAAAAAAAAATACCTGGCAACCAACTCTTACAGAATTTTTCTAGTCTCCTTTCTCTGGTTTAAACCTTATTTCCATCTGTTTTCCCAACTTTCCATTCTACAACCTTGGAGTTTCTTACTCTGCCTAGCCCTTTGGATTTAAACTATAACAAGTCTGAGACCTCCTGTAGTGTCAGTTGCAAGCCCAAGGTCAAAAGACCCCATGATTTTGGCTCTTTAATGACCCATTGACCTTCAAGTGAATTATATAAATACTAGATGTCCAGTGCACGAAATTCGTGCAAGGGGGGGGAGGGTCCCCTCAGCCCAGCCTGCACCCTCTCCAATTCAAGACATCCCTTTCACAATGTGGGACCACTGGCTTCTAACTGCTCACTTGACTGCCTGCTTGATCACCCCTAACTGCCTCTGCCTGCTGGTCTGATCACCCCCAACTGCCCCCTCTCTGCCAGCCTGATTGCCTGCAACTGCCCCCCCTGCTGGCCAGGTCGCCCCACGTAGCCTGCTGCTCGGTCATTTGGTTGCACTCACTAACCCCCCTGCCGGCCTGGTCACCCCATGCAGCCTGCTGCTTGGTCATTTGGTCGCCCTTCACTTACCCCCTGCCAGCCTGGTCGTCCCAAGCAGCCTATTCAGTTGCTATAGTCACATAGGCTTTTATATAGATAGATATTTAAATGCACATATAACCACATATTTAAATGCACATATACATATACACATAAATATACATTTGAAATGCACAAACACACAGATATATATGCAGATAAACAGGTATATAATCATATTGCGGAAATGCAAAATGAAAAAAATTTGCCAAAAGTACACACCCTCTGCATAGCCTATTATGATTTTCTAAAATAAGAGCAAAGTGTTACATTGTTCAGAAACCTACTTTCTTTGTGCAATGTATTTATAAAGCTTAATCTACAAAGCCCCACATACGCATAAACTCCCTTCAAAGTATATTTCCTTTTATTAAAGACAGTCTTTAAATTGTGTAAAGTTCAGGCCCCATAAAACTGGGATTCACCTGCTTCCACATGAGTTAATAGATATTTGTATTAGCATTTTAAGTGTCAGAAGGTATTACAGCATTTCACTGCGTAAATGCACCATCATTACTTAAGTTGATCCCTTAAAGAGATGTCAAAGTTTTCTAATTCTTTGGAGTATCACCCAGTATTTCAGTGTGGGTGTGGAATTAGCATTCCCCTAAAATGCTTTCTCTGTGCCCTGAAGCCTGAGGCTCAATCCAGGCTCCTATCTAGTACTCTCTTTGTTGTGTCTGGCCTCTCATGGACTTGAGGGGAGAACTGGGAGTAAATCTAAGACAACAGAAAATTATGGTAGGTCTCAAGGAGGAAGTGAGCAAGAGGAAGCTGTGTTTTATAGAATGTTATTATGATAATCATTTACCCCAAAATTGGTATGGCATAGTGCTCTGTGCAAATGTAACTCTCAGAGTAACTGGAAAAAGAGAAACTGTAACAGATATGAGATCCCCTGTAGTGGCAATTACAAGCACAAGGGCAAAAGACCCCTTGATATGGCTCGTATAATCTTCAAACAAACAAACAAATAGCAACTAGAGAGTGGGTCTGCTGAGAGGGCATGGGTAGGGTATGTTGGCAAGCATACTTCAGAAAAGCACCCTCATAAGCTGCTTTTTTCCCCCTCCTACAACAGTAGGAGGCTGACTTATGAACCCAGACAGGAATCTGACATTGAAATATACAGAAAGGAGACATAGGACTTTAGAAGACAGCAAGCACATACCAGCCGCATGATGGGAAGTTTGAGTTCGGGAATGAAGCTTTGTAGTCACTAACTGTACACCAGACACACAGAAAGAGTTGCAGAGCCCTAGCCTGGATTATAATAAAAAAATGGCCAATCCCAGGCAGAGCAAGGAGAAGAGGGGATTCACTCTGACCATAGACAAGAAAGAGTGGTGGCCAAAAAAAAAGAGCTGCATTCGTGGAATGTGTAAAGCCAGCGTGGTACAGTGGGAAGGGCTAGGGAGAGAGGCATATGGAAGTAGAGCCCTGAATTCCCTCCAATATTTGCAGTTTACTAGCTCTGCAACCCTGGGCAAAGCACTTAACCTGCAGGGCAATAATTTACTGTGTAAAATGGAGACAGCATACCTACCTTGCTTTAAAGATTACATAAACACTCATGTGCCATCTATATATATAAAAGCCTAAGTGACCATCACAACCAAAACAACTGAACAGATGACCAAACAGGCTGTGTGAGGTGACCAGACTGGCAGGGGATTGGTTAGTGAGGGACGACCAAATGACTGAGCAGCTGGCTGCGTGGGCCAGACTGGCAGGGGATTGGTTAGTGAGGGACGACCAAATGACTGAGCAGCTGGCTGCGTGGGGTGACCAGGCCACCAGTGGGGTTAGTGAGAGATGAACAAATGACTGAACAGCAGGCTATGTGGGGCAACCAGACTGGGGGGGGGGGAACAGTTGGGGGTGACCAGGCCAGCAGAGAGGGGCAGTTAGGGGTGACCAGGCTGGTGGAGGGGGCATTTGGGGTAACTAGGCTGGCAGGGGGGACAGTAACGGATGATCAGACAGGCAGGCAGGTGAGCAGTTAGGAGCCAGTGGTCCCAGATTGTGATACTCACAGGGATCGGGCCTAAACCAACAGTCAGACATCCCCTGAGGGGTCCCAGAATTGGAGAGGGTGCAGGCTGGGCTGAGGGGGAGCCCCCTCCTGCACAAATTTCATACACTGAGCCTCCAGTATTATAATGTTTTGGTCAACAATAGAACACATATATCACTGTGGTCCTATAAGATTGTAAGTGAGCATAAAATTCCTACCATGTAGCAATGTTGTAGCAGTCTTAACATCATAGCCATGGTAACATTGTAGCATGAGAAATTACTAACATGTTTGTGGTGACGCTGGTGTAAACAAACCTACTGCATTACCAGTAGCATATACCCTGACCAGGTGGCTCAGTTGGTTGGAGCATCTTCCCATACATCAAAAGATTGTGGGTTCCATCCCTAGTTGGAGCACGTGTGGGAGGCAACTGATCTATGTTTCTCTTACTCTCCCTCAAATCAATAAAAACATACCCTCTGGTGAGGATTAAAGAAAACAAGTATAGAAGATCCAAGATGGCTGTTGACAGCATGGCAGGCTGCAAGATAGTGTGTGAGGGAGAGAAAGAAGGGAGAGTGTCTCTATTTGTGAGAGATGGACAGCTATATTCCACAGGATGGTTGGGGACTGGTGGGCTGAGCTCCCTTGGCCAGGCAGCCTCTACTGCTGCTGAAATCTCCATGGATTGGCCGGCTTTGCCACAGAGATTGCGCCATCTTGAAGGGGACAGTGGCTGTGATTGGAAGCCCAGCCTTACCTTCAATCAGGTAGACCTCGGATACCTCCCAGAGCCCTACAACCACAACACCCAGGGACCAGCTGCCTCAGCTATGAATCCACAAACACTGGGACTCCAGCCTCCCTGACCACAGGGGCCTAAAAGTCTGTCCAGGGGGAGACAAAGTGGCACCGAATACACAGAAGGGTCCTGTGCCTTCTCACAGAGCAGATAGAAGGAACAGCTGAATCAAACAACACCCATTCGGAATTAGCAAATTAAACAGCTGGTTGTAGTTTACCCCTCCACGTCCCTCGTGGGGTTCAGGGTTCAGGTTCAGGGTTTGGGCGCTGGAGGAGGCCACACACAAATGAAAGAGACTAGACAAGAGACTATTAATTTGGGAATTGGGGGCCAGGCGGGAGCTCAGCTAAAGAGGAAGGACTCCGCTTTGCTCTGGCCTTGCTATCTCTTTTATTCAGGTTTTGGGATACACCCATAGCCCTTAGCAGGCAATTCCAATGATAGCGCATCAGCAAGGATTTACACAAGACTAAATGGTGGAAGTTGCTTCAGCTCCCTTTGTCTCAACTAGACAGTGGGTGCTTGGCTCTGACCCTTGCCAGAGCCTTCAAGGTTGACCAATCTTCCGGACTCCTTGTCCACACCTCTCTGCTAGGGAAGACAATGGGCAGCTTCCAACATCTCCCCCGTTTCTTTTCCTTAAAAAAATCTTACATCTGCAGACTAGAAATAAACATAAGAGAACAAAAATGAGACAAGCAATAGTGATTATGTTCAGAGGCAAATGAATCAGTCTGTAGTAAGTTTCTTTCTGGGCCAACAGCTCTTTGATTCCCAATTTCAATGTCCAATAGTTTTGAGTCCGTATTCAAATGTCCAACAGTTCCTTATGTGTACATGCCAGCAATAATATTTCAGTTCTGGGTGGTAGACAAACAGTGGCAATGCAGGTCCAACCCTCTCTGGTTTGGTCCTGGGCAACCTGCAGAGACGCACACTGCTGACTGCTAGCATGGCAAGGCATCTTCACCATCTTCCATCTCTGGACTGTTTCTCCTCTTGTCTCCATAGCTGGAGCAGTCCTGTCAGTTCCTCTCTGGGATCTGTTGTTACAGGAACCCAGCCACAGGGGCTCTTTTGGAAATATACAAACATATTCTCAACCAAAGGTTAATAAAGGAATCTTTTCTATAAATTAGACTTGGGATCCTTTTTATTTTGCCCACATGATTTTCCTTTGGCTTATTTTGACACCATGTGTGTTTTCATGGGTGTCTTTCTATCAGCATTACAAATGAAAATTAATTTTCAAAGTAAAACATTTCTTGATGTAATTTACTTACAAGGAATTATTTTTATGGGATATTATTCTACTATCCCCCCTTTTAATTTAAATATTAGGAGGTTTTTGAAAATTTTATGATGCAGTCTTGATAACTTTTAATTTTAATTTTATGCACTGAAATATGACTGCTTTGGATTCATTGCATGTTAAGGAATTTTACTATGAGATGAACCACCAATAAAATTTTTAGTTAATACTTCAGGGACAGTTTTTTGTCCAGTACAATTAAGTTTTCTTGAATATTCATTTCAATTACCCAATTTAAGTTAATCTGAAATAAAGCTTATTTTTTAACTTTACTGGTCCTAGGTTATGGACAGTAAATGACATTAATTAAACTTTTGCAAATTAGTCTTTAAGTAACTTTACATAAACTTTGTGAAGGAGGCAAAAACACAAATTATTTACTTCAATTTAAGGGGCCAAATATATTGACTTTTAGTTACAGTTCTTCAGAGGAACTGTAGAGGAAAACCTCTATTTCCTTCCAGAATAATTTTCAGGCTACAGAGAGTTTGATTTAAAAACCTTTCTTTACAACAAGCAACCTACAGGGCTGCTGCTTGAACACTGGATAGTACAGCCAAATAGTACAGCTATACTACAAGTAACTACAAAAAGGTTGACTACTATTTTAAGTGTTTAAGGAGGTATCTTTAATGAAAAAGCAAAGCAAGTAAATTTAGTAAATGTTTACCTCTGATTCACAAGGCGCAAATGTTGACCCACCTTTAGCCTAATTAAGAATGAAGGTGGCTATGGGCTTGTTATTATTTTAAATTGCTTTAAAATTCTGCTGTTAAAAATTTGGCTTTACTTAGAAATTTTGTTTTGTCCTCCTGAGAGGCCAAAACTCTCATAACAGGGGGAGACAAAATGGCGGCGGAATAGAAGGATGTGTCCTGAGCCTTCTCCCGGAGCAAATAGAGGAGGCAGCTGAGATGAGCAGAATCCAGCCCAAATTGGCGAAGGAGGCACAGCTGGTGAGACAGTTTGCAGCTGGGAAGAGCAGGGATCACCCGGATAAAGGTAAAATCAAAGATCTAGGCAGTAGAATCTCCCGGACCTCTGTGCCCAGAAGGTCAGGGAGAAACTACACAGTGCCAAGCCACGTCCCTGAGGACAGGCACGGGCTGAAGGATTTTAGACCATAGAGTCTGGATTTGGGATCTGAGCTCAAAGGCAGCCTTTAAGAGCTGCCGGACCGCGGAGTGCTGGCAAGAGAGGAACTGGCAGAGATGTGGTCCTTCCTTGCACTGGGGCCTGCGCCTTTCCCCACTGAACCGAGTTCGTGGGACCTTTTGGAGACAAGCGCTTACCTGTGACAGAAGTGCGGGAGAAGGAGTAGAGTTGTGGAATCTGGGCAGAGTGGGCAACAGACGGTCCAGGAGAAGTGGTAGCAAGTCTGGTGCTGAGTCATATCTAAGCCCACAGAATCCATTTTCTCCTGAAAGATAGCCCCTCCAGGCAACCAATATAGCCACACCCAGATTCCACCCTGATTAACACCATGGAATCTGAATACTCCCTGAGGCCATAGGATCTACTCTAAAGAGAAATCTTTAGAAGCTAAGCACCTCAATTACACTAGATAACCAAGCCCAGGAGAACAGAAAGATTTCACCAGTAGCACCATCACCAAAAGAACCTGGGTAGCAAAGCAATTGGATCTACAATTAAAACATTTCAGGAAAACATGGTGAGACAAAAAAGCAATACCCAAAGGAAAGAAAAAGAGGAATCACCAGAAAGGGAGTTTAATGAAATTGAGGCTAGCAGCTTAACAGAGAGAGAATTCAGAGTAATGGTTCTAAGGATGTTTAAACGGATGGATGACAAATACACACAACTCAATGAGAACTATAAGGAGCTGAATGAAAATGTCACCAACATGAAAAGAAACCAAGAGGAGATGAAGAACGACATAGCTGCAATAAAGAACACGTTGGAAGGCTTAAACAGTAGACTAGAAGAGGCTGAGGACCGCATCAGTGAATTAGAAGACAAGGTAGGAAAAGACACACAAACACAGCAGCAAATGGAAAGAAGACTTAAAAAGCAAGAGGAGAGCCTAAGGGAGCTTTGGGACAACACAAAACGAAACAATATTAGAATAATATGGATACCAGAAGGAGAGGAAGAGAAGCAAGGAATAGAAAACCTGTTTGAAGAAATAATGACAAAACTTCCCTGATATTGGCAAGAAAAAAACTATGCAAGTCCAAGAAGTACATAGAGTCCCAAACAAGTTGAACCCCAAAATACCAACACCAAGACACATCATAATTAAATTGGCGAATACCAATGACAAAGTAAGAATCTTAAAGGCTGCCAGAGAGAGACAGAAAGTTACCTACAAGGGATCTCCTATTAGAATATAAACTGATTTCTCAACAAAAACACACCAGGCCAGAAGGGAATGGAATGAAATATACAAAGTGATGCAAAGCAAGGGACTGAATCCAAGAATACTATACCCAGCAAGGTTATCATTCAGAATTGAAGGTGGAATCAGGAGCTTCACAGACAAAAAAGGGCTTAGAGAGTTTATCACTACCAAGTCAGCAATGCAAGAAATGCTAAAGGGACTGCTGTAAAAAGAAGAAAGAGAAAGGCAAAAAGAAACACAAACACTAAGGGGGAAAATATGACAACAAACATGTACTTGTCAATAATAACATTAAACGTAAATGGATTAAATGCACCAATCAAAAGACATAGGGTAGCTGAATGGATAAGAAAACATGACCCATATATTTGCTATCTACAAGAGACCCACCTCAGAGCAAAGGATTCACACAGACTGAGAGTGAAGGGATGGAAAAATATTTTTCAAGCAAATGGAAATGAGAAAAAAGCTGGGGTAGCAATACTTATATCTGATAAAATAGACCTCAAAGTAAAGGCCATAACAAGAGATAAGAAAGGCCACTACATAATACTAAAGGGAGAAATTCAACAAGAAGATGTAACTCTGGTAAACATATATGCACCCAACGCAGGAGCACCCAAATACATAAAAAAAACTCCTGGAAGAGATCAAGGGAGAGATCGACAACAATACAATCATAGTAGGAGACTTTAATACACCACTGACATCATTGGATAAATCCTCTAGACAAAAAATCAGCAAAGAAACAGCAATTCTAAATGACACACTAGATCAGATGGACCTAATTGACATCTTCAGAGCATTTCACCCCAAAGCCTCGGAATATACGTTCTTCTCAAGTGCCCATGGGACATTTACAAAAATAAACCACATATTGGGTCACAAACAAAGCCTCCCTAAATTCAAAAAGATTGAAATCATATCAAGCATTTTCTCAGACCACAATGGCATAATATTAGAAATAAACTATAATAAAAACATTCCAAAAAATTCAAACACATGGAAACTGAATAGAATGCTATTAAACAATGATTGGGTGATCAACGAAATCAAAGAAGAAATTAAAAACATCCTGGAGAATAATGACAATAAAAACACAACAATGCAAATGCTATGGGACACAATGAAAGCAGTCTTGAGAGGGAAGTTTATAGCTCTACAGGCCTACCTCAAAAAACAAGAAAAAATGGTAATAAATCTTCTAACTCAACAACTCAAAGAATTAGAAAGAGAGCAACAAGAAAAGCCCACAGTGAGCAGAAGGAAGGACATAATAAAGATCAGAGCAGAAATGAATGACATAGAGACCAAAAAAACAATACACAGGATCAACAAAACCAAGAGCTGGTTCTTTGAAAGGATAAACAAGATTGATGAACCTCTAGCCAGGCTCACCAAGAAGCAAAGAGAGAGGACCCAAATAAACAAAATCAGAAATGAAAGAGGTGAAATAACAACAGACCCCACAGAAATACAAAGGATTGTTAAAAAATACTATGAACAACTCTATTCTAACAAACTACACAATCTGGAGGAAATGGACACATTCCTAGAAAAATACAACCTTCCAAAACTCACTCAGGAAGATTCTAAGAATCTCAATAGGCTGATAACTATGGAAGAAATTGAAGCAGTCATCAAAAAGCTCCCAGCAAACAAAAGCCCAGGGCCTGATGGCTTCACAGGGGAGTTTTACCAAACATTCAAGGAAGAACTAAAACCTATCCTCCTCAGACTATTCCAGAAAATTCAAGAAGAAGGAACACTTCCAAGCTCCTTCTATGAGGCCAGCATCACCCTAATATCAAAACCAGACAAAGACAACACAATGAAAGAGAATTACAGGCCAATATCCCTCATGAACATAGATGCAAAAATCCTCAACAAAATTCTAGCAAATCGAATCCAGCAGTACATTAGAAAGATTATACACCATGTCCAAGTAGGATTTATCCCAGGGATGCAAGGATGGTACAATATTCGCAAATCAATAAACGTGATACATCACAAAAACAAATTGAGAGATAAAAATCACATAGTCATATAAATTGATGCAGAAAAAGCATTTGATAAAATCCAACACCCTTTCTTGATAAAAACTCTCAGCAAGGTGGGAATAGAAGGATCATACCTGAACATAATAAAAGCCATATACGACAAACCCACAGCCAACATCATACTCAATGGGCAAAAACTAAAACCATTTCCCCTAAGAACAGGAACAAGACAGGGATGCCCACTCTCACCACTCCTGTTTAATATAGTGCTGGAAGTACTAGCCATTGCGATCAGACAAGAAGAAGAAATAAAAGGCATCCCAATTGGAAAAGAAGAAGTAAAACTGTCCTTATTTGCAGATGACATGATACTGTACACAGAAAACCCTAAAGACTCCATAAAAAAATTATTAGACTTAATAACTGAATTCGGTAATGTAGCAGGATACAAAATTAATGCCACGAAATCTATGGCATTTCTATACACCAATAATGAACTTACAGAAAGAGAGACTAAAAAAGCAATCCCATTTACCATCGCACCAAAAAAATTAAGATACTTAGGAATAAACTTAACTAAAGAGGTAAAAGACCTATACATAGAAAACTACACGACACTGAAAAAAGAGATAGAGGAAGACATAAACAGATGGAAGAACATATCATTTTCATGGATTGGTAGAATCAACATCATCAAAATGTCCATACTACCCAAAGCAATCTATAAATTCAATGCACTTCCCATTAAAATACCAACAACATATTTCACAGACCTAGAATGAAATTTCTAAAAATTTATCTGGAATAAAAAAAGAACCCAAATAGCTACAGCAATCCTGAGAAAGAAGAACAAAGTAGGTGAGATCTCAATACTAGATATCAAGTTGTATTACAAAGCTACTGTTCTCAAAACAGCCTGGTACTGGCACAAGAACAGACATATAGATCAATGGAATAGAATAGAGAACCCAGAAATTGACCCAAATCAATATGCTCAATTAATATTTGACAAAGGAGGCATGAACATTCAATGGAGTCAAGACAGTCTCTTCAACAAATGGTGTTGGGAAAATTGGACAGATACATGCAAAAGAATGAAGCTAGATCACCAACTTACACCATATAGAAAAATAAACTCAAAATGGATAAAGGACTTAAACATAAGACGGGAATCCATGAAAATACTAGAGGAATCCACATGCAGCAAAATCTCGGACATATGCCGAAAGAACTTCTTCACTGATACTACTCCTAGGGCAATGGAAGGTAAAGAGAAAATAAACAAATGGGACTACATCAAAATAAAAAGCTTTTGCACAGCAAAGAAAACCATCAATAAAACAACAAGAAAGCCCACTGCATGGGAGAACATATTTGCCAATGATATCAATGATAAGGGTTTAATCTCCAACATATACAGAGAACTCATACAACTTAACAAAAAGAAGATAAACAACCCAATCAAAAAATGGGCAACTGATCTAAGTAGACACTTTTCGAAAGAAGACAGATGGCAGGCCAAGAGACATATGAAAACCTGCTCACAGTCACTAATCATCAGAGAGATGCAAATCAAAACAACAATGAGGTACCATCTCACACCTGTCAGAATGGCTTTTATCAACAAATCAACAAACAACAAGTGTTGGCGAGGATGTGGAGAAAAAGGAACTCTTTTGCACTGCTGGTGGGAATGCAGACTGGTGCAGCCACTGTGGGGAACAGTATGGAGCGTCCTCAAAAAACTAAAATTGGAACTCCCATTTGACCCAGTGATCCCACTTCTAGGAATATATCCCAAGAATCTAGAAACACGCATCAGAAAGGAAATATGCACCCCTATGTTCATAGCAGCACAATGCACCATAGCCAAGATTTGGAAACAACCTAAATGCCCATCAGCAGATGAATGGATTAAAAAACTGTGGTATATCTATACAATGGAATAGTACGCTGCGGTAAAAAAGGAGTTCCTACCATTTGCAACAATATGGATGGAGATGGAGAATATTATGTTGAGTGAAATAAGCCAGGCAGAGAAAGATAAATATCACATGATCTCGCTCATTTGTGGAATATAATGAACGACGTAGACTGATGAACAAGAACAGATCCAGAGGCTGAGAAACGTCGATCAGAACATCATACCTCAGGTAAGGTAGGGGAGGATGGGGGTAAGGTGGAGAGATCAACCAAGGGACTTGTATGCATGCATATGAACCTAATCAATGGACACAGACAACAACGGGACGGGGCATTAAGAGAAATTGTCTCATGTGACAAAAATTTTTAAATGAAACTCTCTGTAGACTGAAAATTATTTTGGAAGGAAACAAAGAGACGTTTCCTTCAAAAGTCATAAGGATTGTAATTGAAAGTCAATATATTTGGCCTCTTGAACTAAAGTAAGTAATTTGTGTTTTTGCCTCCCTGACAAAGTTTATATAAAGCTACAAAAAGAAATTGACAGCCAGTTTGAAATGGAATTGCCAGGGCCTAGGGAAAAGAATATCCTTACATGATATTATTCTACAATGTCATTATAATTTTAGATATTTTACAACAGCATATTTTAGAATTATCCCAAACAAACTTACAAACTAATTCTTTGAATGGTTGGCAGCAATTAAAAAAAAAAGGACATGAAAGGATTCAATCCCTTGCAGAAGGAATTAAGGCACTGGGAAGGCACTTGAGCATCCTATATTGGCCCCTCTTGCCCTTTGTGCCAAGAGGGATCCTCTTCTCACAATCCAATTACCCTCAGCTGTTACCTGAGCTTTCTGTTCATGCTGAGCTTGAAGCCTCGTGGGGGCTGGTACCATGGATCTGTCTCACATCCAATTGTGTGAGCTGGGCCCTCACTGGAGAAGAAACCCGAGTTCCCTGAGATATGTGATCAGCACCAGGACCCTGCCAGCAGGCCAGAGGTTCCCAAGGCAGGTGCTGGGTATGCAGGCCACGGGGTCATAGGCTACCAAGGAGACAGAACTGAAACTCACAGCACCCTGCTTGGCCCCAGAGGATGGCTGGTTAGCCAGAGACGGGTAAGATTCCCCAAGGAAGGAACAACCTAAGACAGGCACAGTCGCAGAGGGGCCATCAGGAGAGAACTTGGGGGGGCAACAGAAGTGGGGCACAGATCCTCACCCCCCCAACACTGCAGGGGCTTGAACCCTCTCCCCTTCTAAAGGAGGTCTCCTGCCCCCATGGCTGCTTCGTGCTTCCCACACCCAGCTCAGATCGGGACCCAGGCAACAGAAAGAGACCTGGCCCAGCTCACATCGAGATACAGGTGACAGACAGAGACTTGGCCCAGCTCAGATCGGGACCCAGGTAACAAACAAGAGACTTGGCCGACAGCAGTTGCCCTATATCTAAATTCAGCCGAGCATTTGGAATGCTCAGGGCCCACTCAAGAATGCAAATAATCCTTCCCACTAATATTTACAGGGTAAACTAAGATTGTTGGTAGAGTATTAAATTTGACAGTAAAATAGTAATCGAGTTTTCAGATTAATTTAAATAGGCTAATTGAAATAAGTGAATATTCAAGTACTGGACAAAAAGCTGTTCTTAAAGTAATAACTAAAATTTCTATTGGTAGTTCATCTCATGGTAAAATTCCTGAATATGCAATGAACCTAAAGCAGTCATATGTGTGGGGGAAAAAAAAATTTTAAATTTAAAGTTATCAAGACTGCATTATAAAATTTACAAAAACCTCCATTAATAAAAAAAAAAGGGGGGGGGATAGTAGGGCAATATCATGTAAGGAAAAATATCCTAGAAGTAAATTACATCTAGAAAATTTTTACTTTACCAAATTAAGTTTCATTTGCAATGCTAACAGCAAGACGGCCATTAAAAACACACATGGTGTCTAAATAAGACAAAGGAAAATCGTTTGAACAAAAATAAAAAGGATCCCAAATCAATTATATAGAAAAGATTCCTTTATTAACTTGTGGTCGAGAATATATTTGTATATTTTCAGAAAACAACCCCAAGACCAGATGGATTCCTGCAACAGAGAGGAATTGACAGGAGTGCTCCAACCACAAAGACAAGAGGAAAAAACAGTCCAGAGATGGAAGACGCTGACAACGCCTTGCCATGGGAGCAGTCAGCAGCTGTGCACCGCTGTAGGTTACCTAGGACCGAACCAGAGAGGGTCGGACCTGCATTGCCACCATGTGCCCACCATCCAGATATCACTGCTGACATGTACACATAAGGAATTGTTGGACATTGAAATTGGGACTCAAACATTTTTTTGTTTTGTCTTGTTTTGTTATTATATGTTTATTTCCAGTCTGCAAAGGCAAAACTTTTTAAAGGAAAGCAATGGTGGGAAAAAGATACAGAGGCAAAGAAGCATTGAACAGACTGTCAAACTACATTGGGAAGACAGGGGAGGTTGGGCGAGGAGGGCTGTAAGAGACCAGCTGAAGGACTTGTATGCATGCATATAAGCACAACCAATGGATATAAGACACTGGGGCGGGGGGGAGGGTGGGCAGGTGAAGGCATGTCCTGGGGGATAGGGGAGGTCGGGGGGAGGTCAAGGGGGGAAAAAAAGGAGACATATGTACTACTATTTGTAATACTTAAAACAATAAAAATAAAATTAAATTAAAAAACCAAAACAAAAAAAAGAGAGATGAAAAGTAAATGCAAAAAAAAACCTCTCATAACACTTATAAGTAAAATATAGTTATTAATTTTTATTTGATAAAGCTTTCTTTTGCAATTTCAAGTATATTAGATCAGTTAAATTTAAAATATCTTCTTTAAGAAGAGAGTACAGATTTCGTGAATTATTCCAGGCCCTTGGAGTTTTCCAAGAGTCATCTCTTGGTTAAAGCATTGAAATTTAACATGGAAAAATGATTAAATAAATATCTATATATGATTTAAAGATTATATACTTTTTATAATTATCTTAAGATATCAATTAAATTTAAACTGGTTATTATATTCAAAATTTGGTTGGGATCACAGAATTAATCCTTCTTATTTAATTAGACCAATAAACAACATATTTTGAATTCCTAATTATCAGGGAAAACATAACATTTTATTTTCTCAAAAATAAATTTTTATACTTTAGGCATTTAATTACCACAACTACATTTACTCCCAAATCAATTTGAATCTTGAACTTTTAGAGCTCGCCAGTCAAATATTTAGCATTTCTAGATTAATAACACTTTATATTTTTAAGAATAAATTTCAAAAATACAAGACATAATCAATTAATAGATTCAATTTTCTCCTCTAGATTTTTCATGAGCCAAATTTAGATTAATATTTTAGCATTTTTTCATTTCAAAATATCTAGATATTTAATAAATTTTATTATTTATTTAATTAAGCAAACTTCTAAAATTTTTAAGCCACCAAACCTACTTGTCTTAAAGATGGCAAAACAGGTTTGGTCTATTCAAATGTAAATTACCACATTCTTTGTCCTGAGAAGTTTTCTCAGGAAGCTGATTTCAAAGAGCCACATTTTTTTTTTCTTTAAGGGTTTATCTTCTAGAGAAAACTACTGGCCAGAAACTGGCTTACCTGTCTGCTGAGGGAAGGGTGACTAGCCTTATTCCTCCATTAACAAAGGGTGTAGCCAGTTTCTAACTGGGCTACTTGATTTTTATACTTAATATCTTATTTATCTATATTTCAACAATTCCTTTGAGATTCAAATCCAATTGTAATTATTTTAAGGCATTTACTTTGGTAAATTTTTGTAGCATAAACAATTTACTGATTTTCTTGAAGGCCCGTAAAGTTAATTTTGACTGAAGTTCATTAGCATTTTAAAAACTACTCTTTATTATGGAAATGCTAATCTCCCTGCTAGAACTAGTTTGAATTTCTTTCCTTTTGGTCAAATCTGCCATTTTTCTCAGGAAAAAAAAAGCAGTTCTGGGTTTCTCATTTCTATAGCTTTTGCAGAGAGATTCCAGCTGAAAACCCTATCTAATATGTCCAAAAATTGGACAGATGTGTGCATTTGTTTCAAAATAGTTTCTCTCCCCATGAGCACAGAAAGCCCAGACAAATTTCTAAATTTTTAAAAAGTTTTCATGGTGAAAAGGATACTTTAAATCACCATACTGGGAGAGTGGGCTTCCATATTGGATTGCCATGTGTCTCCCTTCCCCCACATCTTGCTTACTTCCGGGGAAGCATCAGTAACAGATCTGGACACATATCTTTTCATGCTTAATAGATAAAGACAGAACTTAATCTTTTTTTTTTCCTTTTTCACTTTCCGAAGTAATTACTAGCACCTAAGCTTATCTTTGCGATAATTTGCATTTCTCAGCGAGTTTTTTTAACTTCTATAATTTTTAAACAGAACTTTAAGTAATCTTGTTGTAGTGTACCCTGAATCTCACAAAGGATGGCTCAATCAAGAAGCTGAATTATGGAGTCATTTATTCAAAGCCCAGCGGCTATGAGGGGCAACAGCGCTCCAAATCTCATAGCCCCAAAATGCTTGTCACATCTGGCTTATATAGGCAGAATATCACAAAGGTATCGATTACATCTTTGGATTTTGAATGAGAAACCTGGTTTGCACAAAGCAGTTACAGAAGCGAAATTGAGCTTCTAGTTATCTATAAAGATTAAGTATAGTTTTGGGTCTACGGATCACTGAATCAACAGAAACACATTATCTGGAGCCACTGAGGCAATTTAGAATAATTGTGCAGTCCTGTTCTTGGGACCACTGAGTTAACCAGAACGCATTATCTGTACCTATTGAGGCAATTTAGGGTAATTGTGCTGTCCTGGTTCCCAAGTACAGAAGAATGTGCTTTGATAACCAGTGATATCACAATCAATGAGATATTCAAACCACCAACCATGGAGTATTCAATCAATTGGGATAGCAGACATAAGTTCAGAAAAATCAAAATAACTTTTCTATTGTTTTAGCAAGCAAATAAATACAGAACCCAAAACAGCAGGGTTAAAATTAAAGTTAAAACTGCAGTTTCTACCTAAGATGATTGCTATCATACTTCTATCTCATTGCTGGAGAGCGGATAGCCCCGCCCTCTCCTGCCACCTTTGAATTTCTCCACAACAGAGGTGGTTTCAGCAGTCAGGTTTCATTTCTTATTATAGATTTTAGATTCCAAATACAAATTAAGATTTTAATTTGAACAAGAAACCACATTCCTTAATCATGCAAACCAAAAGTCTATGATAAAGTTTACCTTATAACCTAATTCTGCCCCATTAGCCTGGCTGAAAAAGACATTCCCACCCTACTTACAGATCGTGGCTTCTGCAGCTGATAGTGGGCTTTGCATGCAGTGAATTTCCCTCACCTATACAGTGAATTCTTTGCCACCTTTTTGGTGAATTCTTCCCCACCTGTTTTGGTGTAATCTTCCTTTCTTCGCTCTAGGCAAAATAACATCCCCTCCAGAGGTTCCACGTCGAAGGCACCAGTTTGTAGTGTACCCCTGACCCACATCCCGCATGGGGTTCAGGGTTCAGGTTCAGGGTTTGGGCTCTGGAGGAGGCCACACACAAATGAAAGAGACTAGACAAGAGACTATTAATTTGGGAATTGGGGGCCAGGCGGGAGCTCAGCTCAAGAGGAAGGACTCCGCTTTGCTCTGGCCTTGCTATCTCTTTTATTCAGGTTTTGGGATACACCCATAGCCCTTAGCAGGCAATTCCAATGATATTGCATCAGCAAGGGTTTACACAAGACTAAATGGTGGAAGTTGCTTCAGCTCCCTTTGTCTCAACTAGACAGTGGGTGCTTGGCTTTGACGTTGCCAGAGCCTTCAAGGTTGACCAGCCTTCTGGACTCCTTGTCCAGACCTCTCTGCTAGTGAAGACAATGGGAGGCTTCCAACAGCTGGTGAGGCAATACGTGGATGGAAAGGTCAGGTATCGCCTAGAGAAAGGTGAGATCTGGGATCCAGGCTGGAGGGAGAAACACGCACAGCAGGGACTAGAATCTCAGAGGAAGACTGCACCCCACAAAATTCGTGTCTGTTGGGGTCACTGTAGTCCTCGAATGTGGAAGGGGGTCCACAGGGATGTTGGTAGAAGGGGACTATAGATATTAGCCCACAGCTGGGCGGGGCACAGAAAGGGAGCCTGAATTTCTATACCAGCTGTGCAGTGCCAGGGGAAAAAGATGTGAGTTGGCGCACTTCATTTGGCATTTTTCCTGTTTAACTCCTTGCTTTTGCTTGCTAAGTCCAGTACATAGGATCTTCCAATTAAAAACACTCACTGAGACTGCAGGGGAAAGTTGTTTTTGTGGAAACTGGGGATCAGAGTAGGGTGAGATGAACAGGAAACCAGCTCTGGGGCAGTCTGTCCCTCCAACCCAGTATTAAGTGTGGCAGGGAAAAAAAATTAAACACTGGGTAGAGAGGCCTTTTAGTCCCAGATGTCAATACAGAAACACTGCCACCCAGGGCTTGTATCAGAAATTGACTCTTGTGTAAATACAACTAAAGGCAGGCTGAGAAACAAAGGGAGCAGAGAGATCCCACCTGCTTGAAAACAGTATTGTGGCTGATGACACAGAGGAGCGGAGGATCTAAAGGAACTTCAAAACTGTGCTGACTACCTGACAGGAAACAGAGGTGCCGAGCAGAACAGTAGAGGAAATGAATGACCTTCACTACTTCATTTTTTATCTTTTACTTAAGAAACCATTTTTTTCTCACTTGATTTTACTTTTTTATTATTCTGTTTTTATTTTTTATTATTATTACTACTATTATTTTACCTTTTTTAAAGTTTTATTTCATTTTATTTTAGGATTAGTGTTCTACATTTTATTTTTATTTTAGCATTATTTTACTCTATCTCAATTTTTCCTTTTTGCCAACACTCTCTTCCTCACTTTTCTGCTTTATTTTCCTGTCTCTCTTACCCTGTTCCTGCTTTAGTTTTTCTCTATCCCTTCTTTTTACTCCCTATTAAAATTGATCTTACTCATATATCTAATTTTCTCTCCTCGCAAAATATATCTAATATCCTGCTCCAAGTCCATGTACGCTTCTCTCTTCTCTTTCTTTAAGTATAGTTTTGTGTCTATGGATCACTGAATCAACAGAAACACATTATCTGGAGCCACTGAGGCAATTTAGAATAATTGTGCTGTCCTGGTCTTGGGACCACTGAGTCAACCAGAACACATTATCTATAGCTACTGAGGTAATTTAGGGTAATTGTGCTGCCCTGGTTCCCAAGTACAGAAGAATATGCTTCGATAACCAGTAAGATTACAATCAATTGGATATTCAAACCACCAATATCCAAAAAATTTTTGTTCTTTCTTTTTTCCCCTTTTTCTTTCTTTCTGTGTTCTTGTTGTTGTTTGATTGATTGTTGGTAAGTGTTTTTTTTTTTCTTTTTTTGCTTATGTTTTTCCTCCCCTTGCTTGTTCTCTTCTTCTATTAATAGCTTAATTAACTTCAATCACCAAATCAGGCCTACAAACTCTCTATTCTCCTTTTCCAATAGTAAACAGATACATAGATATACAGATTAAAGGAAAGAGGAATTTATATACATATATGTTTTTTCTTTTATATATATATTTTTTTCTTTTTTGTATTTTGTTTTTTACTTTTCTTTTTATATTCTCTTTCTACCTCCTCTATACTTAATTGTGGCTATTCCCATTCATTTAATTCCTAGACCTTACCTTCTGTAATAAGGTCTGCCTCCTCAGATTCATCTGGGTGTTTCTTGTTTGGGTGTTTGTTCTTTGCATTTTTTGGATTAGTTGTTGTTTTATTAGAGTTTTCTCCATATATATATATATATATATATATATATATATATAATCCCATTTTCCCCTCATCTTTCATTTCTCTCTTACATTTTTTCCTTTTCTCAATATAATTTTTGCACACTTTTCTATGCCCTGATTCTCTTTTTTTTAGTGGACACCTTTATTTGGGGTTATTAGTATCTTGAATACATTTGTGTTTGGTGTGCTGTGCGTTGTGTCTTCTTGTGTTGTATTTTGTGCCTTTAAGTCAACACAGGAGAGAGACACCTAAATAATCAGACACCCTGACAGGAGTGATCACAGGGAGACAAAGAAACCGCCTGCATACAAAAGAAAAGGAGGCAACACCAGAAAAGGAAGTAAATGAAATCAAGGCAACCAATATATCAGAGAAAAAATTCAGAGCAAAGGTCATAAGAATGCTGAAAATGTTGGAGGACAAATTCGACAATATGTGTAAGAACCGAAAGGAAATGAAGAAGAACCTAGGAGAAATGAAAAATGACATCACTGCAAAAAAGAACTCAATAGAAAGCATCAACAGTAGACTAGAAGAAGCAGAGAACTGCATCAGTGAGCTAGAAGACAAGGTAGGAAAAAATATCCAAGCAGAGCAGCATCTAGGAAAAAAAGAAACTTAAAAAAAAGGAGGAAAGCCTAAGGGAACTTTGAGACAAAATGAAACGAAACAACATCCACATAATAAGCATGCCAGAAGGAGAGGAAACTTAGCCAGAAGAATAGAAAACCTATTTGAAAAAATATTGGCAGAAAACTTCCCTGATATTGGGAAAAAAAAACTCACACATGTCCAAGAAGATCCCAGAGTCCCAAGGAAGATGAACCCCCCCCCCCCAAAAGACACCAAGACACATTATAATTAAATTTTCAGACACCAACAACAAAATAAGAATCTTAAAGGCTACCAGAGAGGGACAGAAAGTTACCTACAAAGGATCTCCCATCAGACTAGTGACTGAATTCTCAACAGAAACACATCAGGCCAGAAGGGAACGGAATGAAATATACAAAGTCATACAAAGCAAGAGTCTGAATCCAAGAATACTGTACCCAGCAAGGCTATCAATCAAAATTGAGGGTGAAAGCAGGAGCTTAACAGACAAAAAAGAACTAAGGGAGTTCATTACCACCAAACCAGCAATGCAAGAAATGCTAAAGTGTCTGCTGTAAAAAGAAGAAATAGGAAAGGAAGAAGGAACACAGGCATAAAGAATAAAAGGGGCACCAAACAAGTCGCCTATCAATAATAACTTTACCTATCAATATTATGTATCAATAATAACTTTAAATGTAAATGGATTAAATGCTGCAATTAAAAGACATATGGTAGCTGAATGGGTAAGAAAACATGAGCCATGTAATACGTGTACCGGTTAATATGGTGGATTTTGTAATCAAAGAAAACATGATAATTTCAATAGAAACATCAAAAGTGCTTTATTCAAAGTGATGTCCATTGCTACCTACACATTTTCCAATCTTTCAGGTAGGCTTTGGATACTGTCCCAATAAAACTTTTCTTGTTTTGAGGCAAAAAAATCAGAGACCCACTTTTCCATTTCTTCATATGTTTTGAAGTGCTGCTCAGAAAGTGCATGTGCCATTGTTCGGAACAAATGGTAATCCAAAAGAGCAAGGTCTGGTGAATACAGCGGGTGGGTTAATACTTCTCATGCAAGATCTTTTAATGTGTCTTTAACTGATTTTGGAGTGTGTGAGGGTGCATCATCATGAAGCAAAATTACTTTGCTGTGTCTTATAGCACATTCTGGTTGTTTCATGATCAAAGAGTGATTATTTGTGTTGGCAGTGATCAGTATTAACAGTTTCACCTGGTTTTAGAAGCTCATAATACACCACACTTTCCTGATCCCACCAAAATGCAGAGCATTGTCTTCTTTCTGAAGCAATTTGGCCTTGCAGTTGATGTTGATGGCTGACCTCAATCAAGCCATGATTTTGAGTATTTGGGATTCTCAAAATAAGTGCACTTTTCATTGCCAGTCACAATTCGATGCAAAAAGACTTTTTTTTCATGTTGTAGAAGCAACACTTTACTGATGACTTTCAGTTTTCCATTTGTCTTTCGTTCAGTTGATGTGGCACCAATTTTCCTTCCTTTATATATTTCCCATTGCTTGTAAATGATTGGAAATTGTTTACTAAGCAACATTTATTCATTCTGCAAGTTGTTATTGAGTTTAACACTCATCTTCATCCAATAATGTTTGGAATTGTTTATCTTCAAACTTTTTCAGTTGATCTGGACGTTCTTTGTCTTTCACATCAAAACCATCTCTTTTAAAGCATTTAAACCAGCGTTCACAAGTATCTTGAGATGGAGCATGTTCACCATAAGCTTCCGGGGGCATACAATAACTTTCAGCAGCACTTTTCTTAAAAATAAAGTAACGAATTAAAAGTTCCCACAAATGCTCATTTTGGGCAATAAATTCGACACTTAAAGCATAAAAATATCTACGATGTTAACACCTTCAGCAAATTTGACATATGAAGTTTTCAAGTTTGCTGTCAATACAACAAAATAGCATACATATCAAATTGCATATATATCGAAATATATGCAACTCCATTTATTGAAAAAAATCCGCTTATTAAATGGTACACCTAGTATCTGCTGTCTACAGGAAACCCACTTCAGAACAAAGGACTCACACAGAGTGATGGTGAAAGGATGAAAAAGGTTTTTTAGGAGAATGGAAATGGAAAAAAAAAACTGAGGTAGCAATACTTATAGTATAGCTGACAAAATAGATCCCAAAGTGACAAGAGATAAGGAAGGCCACTTCATAATACTAAAGGGTGCAATCCAACAAGAAGATATAACTCTGGTAAAAATATATGCACCCAATACAGGAGCACCCAAATACATAAAAAACAAAAACAAAAACAAAAAAAACTTCTGGAAGATATTTAGGGAGAGATTGACAGCAATACAGTCATAGTAGGGGACTTTAATACCACACTAACACCACTGGACAAATCCTCTAATCAAAAAATCAGCCAAGAAACATCAATCCTAAATGACCCACTAGATCAGATAGAATTAACTAACATCTTCAGAATATTTAAACCCAAAGTCACAGAATATACATTCTTCTCAAGTGCACATGGGTCATTTTCAAAGCTAGACCACATATTGGGAAACAGGCAAAGTCTCTTCATTCAAGATAGAAATCATGTCAAGCATCTATTCAGATTACAATGGCATAAAACTAGAAATCAACTACAATTAAAAAAAATTTTAAAAATCAAACACTTGGAGGCTAAATAGCATGCTATTAAATAATGCTTGGGTTCCCAAAAATATCAAAGGAGAAATAAAAAGCATCATAGCAACAAATGACGATGAAACACAACAATCCAAAAGTCTATGGGACACAGTGAAAGCAGTCTTGAGAGGGAAGTTCATAGCTCTACAGGTCTACCTCAAAAAACAAGAAAAAATGGTATTAAATTATCTAACCCTACAACTCAAAGAATTAGAAAGAGAGCAACAAGAAAAGCCCAGTGTAAGCAGAAGGAAGGAAATAATAAAGATCAGAGCAGAGATAAATGACATAGAGACAAAAAAAAAAAACAAAAAACGAAAAAAAAACACCAAAATAACAAGAGCTGCTGCTTTGAAAGGATAAACACAAATGATGAAACTCTAGCCAGGCTCACCAAGAAGCAAAGACAGAGGACCCAAATAAACAAAGTCAGAAATGAAAGAGGTGAAATAACAACCAATCTCACAGAAATGCAAACAATTATGAAAAAATACTATGAACAACTCTTTTCCAACAAAATGTACAACCTGGAGTAAATGGACATATTCTTAAAAAAATACAACCTTCCAAAACTCAATCAGGAAGAATCTAAAAATCTCAATAGGCTGATAACTATGGAGGAAATTGAAGCAGTCATCAAAAACTTCCAGCAAACAAAAGCCTGGCACAAGATGACTTTATAGGGGAGTTCTATAAATTATTCAAAGAAGAACTAAAAACCTATCCTCTTCAGAATTGTCTAGAAAATAATTCAAGATTAAGGCACACTTCCAAACTGTTTCTATGAAGCCAGCATTACCCTATTCCCAAAACCAGATAAAGACACCACAAAAAAAGAGAACTACAGGCCAATATCCTTGATGAACATAGATGCAAAAATCCTCAACAAAATTCTAGCAAATCGGATTCAGCATTACCTTAGAAAGATCATACACCATGACCAAGAGGGATTTATTCCAGGGATGCAAGGATGGTACAATATCCACAAATCAATAAATGTGATACATCACATAAACAAACTGAGAGACAAATTCACATAATCATATCAATTGATGAAGAAAAAGCATTTGACAAAATCCAACACCCTTACTTGATAAAAACGCTCAGGGAAGCTGGAATAGAAAGAGCAGATCTCAACATGATAAAGGCCATATATGAGAAACCTACAGACAACATCATACTCAATGGATAAAAACTAAAACCATTTCCCCTTATAACAGGAACAAGATAGGGATGCCCACTTACTCCACTCCTGTTTGATATAGTACTGGAAGTGCTAGCCATAGCTATCAGACAAGAAGAAGAAAAAAAGGCATCCAAATTGGAAAAGAAGAATTAAAACAGTAATTTACAGATGACATGATACTATACATAGAAAGCCACAAAGACTCCATCAAAAAACTACTAGACATAATAAATGAATTCGGCAATGTAAGAGGATACAAAATTAACACCCAGATATCTATGGCTTTTTTATACACCAATAATGAACTCATAGAAAGAGAAACGAAAAAAACAATCCCATTTACCATTGCATCAAAAAAATTAAGATACGTGGGAATAAACTTAACTACAGAGGTAAAAGACCTGTCCTCAGAAAACTACAGGACATTGAAAAAAGAGATAGAGGAAGACATAAACAAATGAAAGAACATACCATGTTCGTGGATTGGTAGAATCAACATCATTAAAATGTCCATACTACCCAAAGCAATCTACAGATTCAATCCAATCCCTATTAAAATGCCAAAGGCACATTTCAAAGATCTATAACAAACACTACAAAAATTCATCTGGAATAAAAAAAAGACCCCCAATAGCCACAGCAATCCTGAGAAAGAACAAATTTGGAGGGATCACAATACCAGATATCAAGCTATATTACCAAGCCATGGTTCTCAAAACTGCCTGGTACTGGCACAAGAACAGACATATAGACCAGTGGAACAGAACAGAGAACCCAGAAATCAACCCAAGCCATTATGCTCAATTAATATTTGACAAAGGAGGCAAAGGCATACAATGGAATCAAGACAGTCTCTTCAATAAATGGTGTTGGGAAATTTGTTCAGATATATGCAAAAAAAGAAAAAAAAGAAAGAAACTAGATCACCAACTTACACCATACACAAAAACAAACTCAAAATGGCTAAAGGACTTGAATGTACGATGGGAAACCATAAAAATCCTATAAGACTCCATAGGCAGCAAAATAGCAGACATATATTGTAGCAATATCTTTACCGACACAGCTCCTAGGGCAATGGAGACTAAGGAGAAAATAAAAAAAATGGGAGTACATCAAAATAAAAAGCTTCTGCACAGCAAAAGAAGCCATGAACAAAACAACAAGAAAGCGCACTGCATGGGAGAACATATTTGCTAATGATATTTCCGATAAGGGTTTAATCACCAAAATTTACAGAGAACTCATACAACTTAACACAAGGAAGATAAACAATCCAATAAAAAAGATGGGCAAAGGTTCTAAATAGACATTTTTTGTAAGAGGACATACAGAAGGCCCAGTGACATATAAAAACATGCTCAAAGTCAGTAATCATCCATGAGATGCAAATCAAAACAACAAGATACCATCTTATACCTGTCAGAATGGCTATCATCAACAAATCAACAAACAACAAGTGCTGGCGAGGATGTGCAGAAGAAGGAACTCTCGTGGACCCTGATGGGAATGCTGACTGGTGTAGCCACTGTGGAAAACAGTATGGAGTTTCCTCAAAAAGTTAAAAATGGAACTCCCACTTGATGCAGTAATCCCACTTCTAGGACTATATCCCAAGAAACCAGAAACACCAGTCAGAAAGGATATATGCAACCCTATGTTCACAGCATTACAATTTACAATAACTAAGATTTGGAAATAGCCTAAATGCTCATCAGCAGATGAGTGGATTAAAAAACTGTGGTACATGTGCACAATGGACTATTATGTTGGTATAAAAAAGAAGGAACTTTTACCATTTGCAACAGCATGGATGCAACTGGAGAGCATTATGCTAAGCCAAATAAGCCAGTCAGAGAAAGATAAATATCACATGATCTCACTCATACGTGGGATATAATGATCAACATAATTTGATGAACAAGAATAGATCCAGAGACAAATGAGAGTTAGAGAACAACCAAAGGACTTGTATGCCTGTATATTAGCATAATCAATGGACACGGACACTGGGGCGGTGGGGGCTGGCTTGGGGTGGGGATGTCTGAGGGAGGTTAATGGGGGGAGGGGAGACATATGTAAAACTTTAGACAAAAAAAAGAATATTAGAAAAAAATAAATATCCAAAGCAAAAAAATAAATAAATAAAAGTATAGCATCCTAGCATGTGTTGCTAAGTGGTTAGAGCACCAGTCTTAGCACAGAAGGGTCGTGGGTTCGATTCTGGGTCAAAGGCACATGCCTGGGTTAAAGGTTTGATTTCAGGCCCTGGTTGGGGTGCATTGGGAGGCAACCAATCCAGATGTATGTCTCACATCAAAGTATCTCTCTGTCTCTTTCTCTCTCCCCCTCCCTCCCTTCCACTCTCTCAAAAAATTAGTGGGAAACATATCCACTATGTAGTATGTATATTCCTACATGATAGTAAAAGACTACATTACTGGCTTGGAGCTACTATACTGTACTCTTTATTGTTATTTTAGGGTGTGCTCTACTTATGAAGGAAGTTTGCTGTGAAAGGTGTGCTGTACTACATTGGCCAAACTGTCCATGTTGTACTCACCGTGACTCTGGGTGGCATCATTTTCTCTTATGCTCGATGTAATCTCATGCTGTTTTGTATGTAACATGTTTATAGTACAGGCTTGTTTTCTGAGATCAATAGGCGATCCCATTCAGCCTGGGTGTGTAGTAGACTAGAGCATCTATGTGTGTGTATTGCAATGCACTCTGCGGTGTTCGCACAAGGATGAAATCTCCTAATGATGCACTTCTCAGAACGTGTCATCATGACTAAGTGTCCCATGACTGTAAAGTGTTAAGCACAATGCCTGTCACTTAATGTGTGTACATAAATGATATTAATAGACCTAAATTATTTGTTCCTTCTCTCTCCTTGTCTCTTTCTCACAGGAGCTTCTTTTCTTTCCAAACTCCAGGTCATCCCTGTGGTTCAGAAAGGGTGAATTTTTCAGTAACTCTGGGCTTAGCCTTACTTCTTAGATTTACTTACAACAGCGAATCTCTCTGTTCTAAAGAACCTCTGGCAGCTCTTACACTTTTGAGATGTAAACCTGAGTAGGCACTGTTGAAGATGCATTGCTTCCAGTTCACTCATAGTCATCATTGCTCCCTTTAGCCATAGTAAGGAATAAAATTCTGATACATACTACAATCTGAATGAACCTTGAAAAAATTATGCTAGGTGAAAGAAGCCAGGCACAAAAGGACAACTGTTGTATGATTCCACTTATATAAAATATGTAGAATAGGCAAATGCATAGAGACAGAAAGTAAATTAGAAATTACCATGGATGAGGAAAAGAGGAAGTGGTGTTATTGCTTAATGGCTAAAGTTTTGTTTGGGGTGATGAAAAATTTGGAAATAGTGGTGATGGATGCACAGCATTGTGAGTGTAATTAATACCACTGAACTGTACATTTAAAATAGTTAATGACTAATTTTGTTTTACCACAAAAAAGAAAGGAAAAAGATGCATCATGATACACTAAAAAAACCCCACCATTTTAATTCATCAATGATAATAAACATTTCTTTACATTTTTACATACCTGAAATAAACATTCATTTTGCCATCAATGGTGACTTAAGTTTGCTATCTTCCAGGCCGTAGTTGTGAAGTGGAGCCATTGCCGGCACATGTCCAAATCTGGCTGTTATTCCATTATTATTGGAGAGGTGCTATCCCTAAACACTTCAATCAATACACTGTTCAAGAGTCATTTAAGGAGGATAACAGAGGGTTCTTTTTTTTCCAGTCTGAAACCTTGTTACATTCACTAAGTACAACAAAGTGTCAGCATCTGAATTGGTGGCTATGGCTTGAGAAAATATTCTGGGGGCAGTACTGAAGTGCTCAGGAGAAATGTGGCTTCAATATTCTTGATGACACACAGGGTAAAATATAGTGCGGGAAAACATGTATAGAGAGGGCTCTGAAAAGAGAAGTGAGTCACTCAAGAGAGTGGATGACCTCTGAATTTAAAATGTTTGCAAATGCCCTGGTTGGATACTCAGTGGTTAGAGCATCAGAACTCAGACTGAAAAATCCTGGGTTGGATTCCTAATCAAGGGCATGTACCAGGTTGCAGGTTCCTCAGCCCCGGGAGGAGAGGATATGAGAGGGAACCAATCAGTATTTATCTCTCTCTCCTCCTCTTCCCTCTTTTTCCTCTCTCCCTCTACTCTCTCTAGAAATCAATGGGAAAATAACCTTGGGTGAGGATTTTTAAAAATAATAAAAACAAAATATTTGCAAATACCTCAGCCCATCTATTTCACTTATGTTTTCCCCTTAAAAAATACACACAAAAAGTCTAAGCAAGCTCTTTCAATACATATAAAATAAAAATGTTAAGTAATAAGACTTATTGCGACATTGTTTTTTTAAACCTCCCTCCCCTTAGCAGTAATATCTTACAATCAATGGCATCTTAGATTTAATAAATACAGTAATTACAACAATTAACCAAAAATTAAAACCTTAAGATGAAGCACTCCTACAAAACAACAGAGACTTATGAACAAGCCAGCTTTTAAAAATGAGCAAAGGAAAAGAAGCAGTTCACACAAAAATTAAATGGCCATCAAACTTATTGGCAAAGTAGTCTGCCTCACTAGGCTAGAGCTAGAGTGTCGGGGGAAGGAAGACATGGACTTCTGACTCATATTTCCAGGTGGCTCTCTTGACCTACCTTGTCCCCTCCCTATTGACCCATCTAACAAGTGAGTTTGGGAAAGGCAATTACTGGTAGACCTCTATATTCAGCCACTTTCTCTTTCCTTATGAATTGCCAATTCTCTGCTTGTCCACGTGTGCTTTCCACACAGAGCTTCAATGACAAATCTGTCATCTTCCCACTCTGCCTAGGATAAAAACGGGAAAGATTAATTTCAGGATACAGCATTTGGAAAACTACTGTTATCATGGACATAGGCCATGCTGTCCAATAGCTTTATCAATAGCATAGGAACATCCTCCATCATATCTACACTAATAAAAGAGAAACATGCAAATTGACTGTCCCTCTGCTACGCTCACCAGCCAATCAGAAGCGAGTATGCAAATTAACCCAACAAAGATGGTGGCAGTCACTGAGCTGGAGCAAGCAGGAGGCTTGGATTGCCCCTGGCGACAGAGGAAGCCAAGCTTCCAGCCTGCCCTGGCCTCCAGTCAAGGAGGGGCTGAGAAAAAAAAAAAGGAGGAGCTGGGAGCCTGGGTCGTCAGGGGACGTGGCCAGCCTGAAAACGGCCCTCAGTCCCTTACTCAGGCTGGCCATGCCCCCAAGAAGTAAAAGTCCCCACTGGGGGGAACTGGCCAGCCTGCAAACAGCCATCATCCCCTCACCCAGGCTGGCCACACTCCCATGGGGTGAGGGTCCCCACTGGGGGGCTTGGCCAGCCTGCAAACAGCCATCAGCCCCTCACCCAGGCTGGCCAGGTACCCCCAGCAGGAACCCCGACCCTAAAGGGGGTGTGGCCAACCTGAAAACAGCCCTCACCCCATCACCCAGGCTAGCCACGGCCCCCAATGGGGACCCTCACCCCATGGGGGTGTGGCCGGCATGCAAACCACCACAGGCCCCTTGCCTAGGCCACCCCATGCCCCAAGGGACCCCCACCCTTATCTGGGACACCCTTCAGGGCAAACCAACAGGCCCCCACCCATGCACCAGGCCTCTATCTATACTAATAAAAGGGTAATATGCTAATTAGACTGGGAGACCTTCCAGGAGACCTTCCAGATGTTCTTCTGGACAAAGTCATGGTGGTGGGGCCAAGGTAGAGGTGGTTAGAGGCCAAGAGGGGAGGACAGTTGTGGGTGATCAGGCCCGTGGAGGGGGGGGCATTGAGGGTGATCAGGCCAGCAGGGGGGGAAGTTGTGGGTGAGCAGGCAAGCAGGGGGGGGGGGCAGTTGGGGATGAGCAGGCTGGCAGGCAGAGTGGTTAGGGGCAATCAGGCAGGCAGGCAGGTGAGTGGTTAGGAGTCAGCAGTCCTGGATTGTGAGAGGGATGTCTGACTGCTGATTTAGGCCCGATCCTTGTAAACTGGCAGTAGGACATTATTCGAGGGGTCCAAGATTGGAGAGGGTGCAGGCCGGGCTGAGGGACAACCCCACCCATGCACGAATTTCGTGCACCAGACCACTTATACACACACACACTAGAGCTCTGGTGCACAGATTTGTGCTCCAGTGGAGTCCCTCAGCCTGGCCTGCAGGGATAGGGCTGAAACAGGCTCTCCAACATCCCCTGAGGGTTCCCAGATTGTGAGAGGCCACTTCTCAGGTGACACACCCCAGAATTGGGCTTCCTCCTCTCTTTTCCCAATACTATGTCACTTTCTCTCTATATCTGTCTCGCTTCTTTCATCTCACTTTACCCTAAGTTTGGTGGTAACTGATGACTTGTGGGCATTTAGCTGCAAAATGCAATTATTTAGCAAGCAGGATTTACTTAGCTTGGAATCTAGTCGGCCTACGGCAGGACCCTGCTCAATGTCAGGCTCCTGCCCAGGCCCTTCAGTCCAGGCAGAGTCCTATGGTGGTGGGAACATCCTTCTTCCCACCTGAGCTGCTCTTTTGCCTCCTTCCCTCCCTGGAGATTGCCCAATGGCACTACTGTCTACCTGGAAGGAGGGAACCTGAGGCTGGTTTTTCAGCCAAGTGAAAATCAATGTTAAGTGGATGGGCCAGCATGGGTGCCAGATGTCGGGGCTGCAGCCAGCACAGCAGCCAGCACGTTTCATCATTTAGCTAATCGAGGTGTAAGTTTCTGTAAGGGTCAGACCCACAACCTCTGCAATGGACTAGAGGCCCAGTTGGAAGCCAAACCCGAAGTGGGAGTCAATGGGCTAGAGGCCTGGTGCATGGATTCGTGCACCAATGGGGTCCCTCAGCCTGGCCTGCAGGGATCAGTCCAAAACCGGCTCTCTGACATCCCCCGAGGGGTCCCAGATTATGAGAGGGTGGTTCTCAGGTGACACACCCCAGAATCAGGCTCCCTCCGCTCTGGTTCCAGGTGCATCACCCAAGAACCACAGCTGCCAAGTCACAGGGCAGCTCCTGCGTTGAGTATTTGCCCCTTGGTAGTCAATGTGCATCATAGCTATTGGCTGGCTGGTTGAACGGTCAGCTGGTCACTTAGGTTTTTATATATATACTAAAGGCCCAGTGCACGAAATTCGTGCAGGGGGGTGTGTGTCCCTCAGCCCAGCCTGCACCCTCTCCAATATGGGATTCCTTGAGGGATGTCTGACTGCCTGTTTAGGCCTGATTCCCAGTAGGATCGGGCCTAAACGGGCAGTTGGACATCCCTCTCACAATCCAGGACTGCTATCTCCCAACTGCTCGCCTGCCTGCCTTCCTGATTGCCCCTAATCTCTTCTGCCTGCCAGCCTGATCACCCCTAACCACTCCCCTGACAGCCTGATTGATGCCTAACTGCTCCCCTGCCAGCCTGATTGCCCCTAACTGCCCTCCCCTGCAGGCCTGGTCACCCCTAACTGCCCTCCCCTTCAGGCCTGATCCCCCCCAACTGCCCTTCCCTGCAGGCCTGGTCCCCCCAAACTGCTCTCCCCTGCAGGTTTGGGTCCCCCTTCAATTGCCCTTCCCTGCAGGCCTGGTCGCCCCCAACTTCCTTTCTCTGCTGGCCTGGTCACCCCTAACTTCCCAACCCAGCAGGCTTGATCGCCCCCAATTGCCCTCCCTTGCAGGCCTGGTCCCTCCCAACTGCCTTCCCCTGCTGGCCTGATCACCCACAACTGCCCTCCCTTGCAAGCCTGGTCCCTCCCAACTCTTCTCCCCTGCTGGCCATCTTGTGGTGGCCATCTTGTGTCCACAGGGGGGCAGGATCTTTGACCACATAGGGGCAGCCATCTTGTGTGTTGGAGTGATGGTCAATTTGCATATTACTTTTTTATTAGATAGGATACTAGAGGTCTGGTGCATGAAATTCATGCATGGGTGCGGTCCCTAGGCCTGGCCAGTGATTGAAGCATAAGCACCTGGTGTGGAAGGGCAGGTCCCAGCTGACCTCTGGGCCCTGGGCAGCACCTGGGCCCCTAGGCCCCCATGAGCCCCCTCCACCTGAGTCACAGTGCCTGAGTCCCCACGAAGAGATGCGGTGAGTGCGGCCGAACGCCGTGGGCTCGGATGCAGCATGGGCTTCTGGACCACTCAGCGGTGCTGCACAGCCTGCTCTCGACAGGCTGGCTCCACAGACTGGCTCCTGCGCGAGCCCATGGAGAGCCTGACTGGTTCCTGTAGTCCCAGCAGCTGTGGCCCAGCTCATCCAGAAGAGGCTGTGTGGGTGCGGGGTGGGCTCCTCACGGGCATCTGGCACCTGAGCGCGGGAGCTTCCCCGGCGTGTGAGCACTGGCATCCCAGGGGAGAGTAGCAAAGGGAGTGAGAGCGAGTTCGGCAGACACCCTGCATTCTCACGGCACCTCCGTCCCTATCTCCCCCACCCCCAGGTAGCTGTTGAGAGGTTGCAGCCCCCTGCCCAGGTGCCACCACCAACTCCATTTCCCCTCACCTGCTCCATCCCACAGCGGTCTTACTCTCATTGGGGCCCATCAGGGCCGGCAGGGCCTCCACTGCTGCTCACTGCCAGTGCTGCCTTGCTGACGCCCTCCATGTTCTGCGCTGCCTCCTGGTGGTCAGTGCACATCATAGCAAGCGGTCAAACTCATGGTCTCCAGGTCGAACTCCCAAACAACAGCCCGAGGGGACAATTTGCATATTAGGCTTTTATTATATAGGATATATACAGAGTGGCCAGATTATTATGATCTCTGAACACATAATAATCTGGCCAGTGTATATCCTCTATAATAAAAGCCTAATATGCAAATTGTCCTCTCTACCAGGAGTTCGACCAGCAGGCAGGCCGGCCAACCGCCCATGTCCCCTCCCCCTGGCCAGGCTGGCTGGACCCCACCCATGCACGAATTCATGCACCAGACCTCTAAAATATATATATACACTGAACGTGCATATATATATATATATATATATATATATATATATATATATGCATTCAGAGATAATAATCTTGCCACTCAGTGTATATATGTGTGTGTGTATTTTATTGACTTCAGAGAGGGAGAGGAAGAGACAGAAACATCAATGATGAGAATCACTGATCAGCTACCTCTTGCATGTGCCCCCCACTGGGGATTGAGCCCACAACCTGGGCATGTGCCCTGACTGGGAATCGAACAATGACCTCAGGTTTCATGGGTCGACATTCAACCACTTAGCTATGCCAGTTGGGCTATTCTCCATCTTCTTGATTCCTGCATTTGACTCTTAATTTAGTCTAAATTAGGCAGAAAGAGGGTATCATTAATTCTCTCAAGCCTCATCAACTAATTTTCTTAAAAAATTTCTTTCTATTGATTTGCGAGATAGTGAGAGGAAGAGAGCATCACTTCTGTGAGTCATCTTTTCTTTTAACCTTCAGCTGAGGACATTTTCCTATTGTGTTTTAGGGAGAGAGAGGGAAAGACAGAGAGAGAAACATTAATGTGAGAGAAATACATCGACTGGTTGCCTCCTGCAGAAGCCCTGACCAGGGTCCAGGCCAGTGAGAAGCTTGCAAACAAGGTACTTGACCTTGACTGGAATCGACCCAAGGGTCCCGGGCTCTATCCACTGAGCCAAACTGACTAGAGCTGTGAGTCATATCTTCATCTCACAGCCTAGTGACTTCTTTCAGTATATGAGTCATCTAAACATGTGATATAGATAGAAAAGGAAAGCTAAAATTAACAAAATCCTAAACTTGACTAAATGAATGCCATGAGCTTATTTTTAAGTCTGTCATCTATCAAGGTAAACTTTCTTACAAGTATGTATTCTTAAAACTTAAAGAGTATAAGGCACTGCCTACAGTTTCATCAATATTTGTAGAGTAATTAAAAAATCTAAAAGGCTGAGGTACTTCCCTAGAAACAGAATATATTAGTAAACTCATACTGAGAAGAATAATCTAAGTAATCTATAGATATATGAGAGATCTAAAGTTTTGAGATCAAAGGGGAAAAGTTCTTACCACCCTTTATTTTCCATTATTGTTCTCGTTTTCTACCCTCTTCTCCCCATGTCCCTCTAAAACTTTCTTTTTCACATTGTCTGTATCTCACTTGAGATTTCTCTTCCTTTTCTTGCCCTCACAAATCATTTACTCCCCTAACTTAATAATTGAGGAAATGCATATGAGTTTTTACAATTATATGATCTTGCCTTCAACTATTTGCTTATGGTTCTTAAACACTGCATCCTAGTCTAGTAGAATATTGTAGGCAATTGGAAAAATCCATGTTGAGCCCTAGGTCTGCTACTAATTATTTTTGTGATTGTGGGCAAATACTTTTCAAAAGAAAAAGAACTAAAATGTTCTATTACAAAATTTAGACACATAGCTAACTAGTATAATAAACTATAGCTATAACATTCTACAGTATACAATAGGTTCTTTTAAGTTTTTCCCACATACTAAAGCAAGTACAAAATTAAAGTAGATAAGGTTACCCAAGACATTCACCTTATGGTTCAAATTGTTTCCACTTTGTCTTAAAGTTAATTTATTCAATTCAGGCTAGAAAGGTAACCTTTGCATTTACTTTATGGCTTACAGAAGTCTCCTTTAATGCAAAGCCCCCTTCCCCCTTTTTCTTGCAATTTGTTAAACAAAACCAAGTTATTTACCCTGCAAAATTGCCCATTCTGGACTCCCTGGACTGCATCCCATGGAGGCCTCTACCATGTTCCTCTGTGCTGGGTGTTTCTCATTATCAGATAGACCTGGGGGCTTGAATAGATGCAGGTTTTTTTGTTGTTGTTTTTCTGGGAGGAAACCTCAGGTGGTGCTGGGTGCTTCTTTTCACTGAGTTGTACTGGAAAGCACATCATTGAGGTTGACTAGTAAATTCAGGTCTTGACCTCCTGATCCACTCATTTTCAATTAATAATGTTTGTAGCTATTGTTAATCATTGCCTAGCTCTTGTCAATTAATTAAGAATTGCAAAAGAGCAACATTTTAACAACACTCCTTCTGCATTTATTAACTGGAATAATTCTACAAATCCCACAGATTTTTTTCCCCCCTTTAACTATCTAATTACTTGGGGTAAGGTATATAAATGCTTCTTTCTCTCCCAGATACCAGTTTTCAGAATAATTCCTCAATATCCTTCCAAAGATGACTAAATTTGTTAATTTCTTATTGCTATTATCATTTTGAATGCATAATTTACATATTTAAACTGTTACAATCCATTTTTTGTTATCATGCTTATTCGTCATCAAATACTTGCAACTGCTTTTTAGACACCACCAGTGGTATTTGAGTTTTTCTGCTTTAGTGATATTGAGGTGTTACTGTTAATTTTTTAGATGTGAAATACATTGTGGTTTTGTTGGAGGAGAGACTGCCTAATAATGTATAAAGCACTCAACTCAAGTATCTCAGATTTTCTTAAACTAAGCTAGAGGCAAGTAAGTTGAGGTACAGAAACAAGTTTGGCCACATGTTTTGGAGTTAGTATTAACCATAGTTAAACTATTGTTCCTTATATTATTCTTTTGTATACATTTGAAAAATTCTATGATATAGTTTAATACCATTTTAGTGGTAAAAGTTAAAAATGTCATGATTACAGAAAAACCACACCCATACAGATAGCTTCTGAAAATTACATCAAAATACATGCAGGGGAAAAAATAACATCTATACAACCTCACTTTCCACTCAAGAAAAATTTGGGTATTTGAAGTTAAGACATAGTTTGACAAGTGTGATTCTTAAAGTATTCTTTATTAAGAGCATTAAAGTTGCAGAAACAACTTTATATTGTAAAGGCACGGGAGACAGTTCTGATAAATTACCCCAATTAAACAGTAACTTACAGTACAAAAGACAACTTTAATGCACATAAAAACCCCAAATGTCTGATTCAAAAATATTTTACTGCATCTATTAATGGGCAATGACTAAAAATATAAATTGCTACTATATAATAAATATCTGATAGTGAATATCTTGATAGCAAAGTGAACAAAAATTTATTGCTTTTCACATACATAATTTTCCCTGTTAAATTCCTCTTTTACTATCTTCTCAACTTTCCGAAGAAAATTCCACATAATTTTACAAGGAAATGACAGTTTTACAAAACTCCCTCATGCAGCTATGTTGGCTGGCAGATGTTTTCTCACTTCCTATTCTGCAATCAAAATCACTTCCCAAAAGTAAGATAAATGTTTGCTAAGCCACAGAAAGACAACCTTTCTGTGACTGGCATTCTAAGATTGGTAATGAAGACTTATCAAATATAAAAGGTGCTCCGTTTTGAAAATGTATTATTTTGTTTGAAGTTTTGAGTGAAAGGCTTGAATGTCTGACAAGTAATTTTACCTATTCCCCTCAAAAGATTTCCTAAGTTGCAAAACATCAGCATAGTAGTTTCCAGCACTGAATGTTTGAAGGCTGGTCGATATATGTAATGTACTGATGTGTAAAAGCTAACACACTGGAATCTATTTTACAATGAAGAAATCTTACCCTTCTTCCAGTTTTAAACTGGAATTACCTTTATTAAGGACATCCTGCTCTTTTTATAGCAACCTGGTTATAGATGGTACAAGTAGAATTTCCATCACAATGATAAAATAACATAAAAGCAGCAGCATCCTAATTTAAGAAATACCTACATAAAAATATTTGATCATCATTGCAAAGTTACTTAACCATGTCATGTTCAGACAGTGTGTGGCAGCTGGTAATATGCCTGGCAAAGAGCTGAGGTTCAATGAATAGTTGCTAAATGCATGAAAAAACAGGAGAAAAACCTGGCTTTGGTTGTGCATATTTTAATCACTTTCTGATTAATAAATAATAAGGTCAGTCTAGAACTAGAACTAAAACTAAATACTGCACACTACACCAAACTTTGCCATACACAAAGTAATGATTTCAAACAAAAAAAATATCAGTTAGTGATAAGTCAATATATATCAATTATAACTTTTTAAGAGAGCCCACAAATTTCACATATTTGTTAATTTTTATCCACATACTTAATTTTTCATGTTTGATGTTTAACAATTGGGTAATGAAGACCATGTTGGGCAGACTGGCTACAGTATTATTAGTCCATTCATTAATAAAAAGTCATGAGGCCTGATTAGACTCAAATGGTGACACCATGTTAATTTTTGCAAAACTACCGATGAATAAAAGTTAGAATATTTTTAAGTAGCCTATGCTGGGAAGCAGTAGCTTAACTTTTCAAGATAAAAAAATAACCATGGATATTTGAATTTAATAATGACAAAGAACATATTATAAATAGGACCAATTTTAAATTCAAACCATGGGAATAGGTCTAATATTTCTTTGGCATATGCATTATTATCTTAGACTAGTTAGCATTTAAAAAATATTGGGGTTATATTTTCCTGTCAAAATTAACATCAAGGTGAAAACTACTAACACACTCTTCTTAAAGCCTTTTAAAGGACAAAATGACATTTAGCAACATATGCCAACTTCATGTTTAGTGTACACTTCTAATTACTGGCACAGAGTGATATAACTGTTAAATAACCTTAAATGACCTCATGCAATGGTGAGAACACAGAAAGTGGGAAGAAAAGTATTTACATAATAAAATATTCAGCTTCCTGAAAAAACACAGTAAGTCTAGAAATCCTGCCCTAACAGTTAACATGTACTGCATAGCACTGAATTAAAACTAGTCCAAATTTAAATGAATACCTACAGTAACCTGCATGTGTAAGACTGAAGGAAAAACATAAAAATAGAAAAAAAATTAGGAAGGAAAAAGTAGCCTATAAAACAGGCCAATCTAACATGACATTCAAAGTAAATGTAAGAGATTCACAAAATCATGATACTAATGCAAACTAAGTCAAGTATACCAAGTACCCTTTGATACACAAGCCAATGTAACTATCAGATTCATTTCTAATAGCTTGACAATATTCATTAATGCACTCAGGCATTCAAGGGGGCAAAGCAGTCAAGGATACCTCAAGTTTCCAAAGTGTAAGAACAAAAAGATCTGCAAAAGAATCATATGGTTTTTGAAGTAATGTCTTATTTTGATGAATGTTAACATGATGAATCAGTGCACGTTTGTCATCCTCTGAAAGTATTACTTCCAAGTTTCTTTTTTCCAGGTAGTTTTTGGTGGTTTAGTATTAGCCAGTGCTATTTAAATGGAGAAAAGAAAAGTTCACCATAGACTACCTCAAATTGTTACTCAATTGTGCTAGATATTCACGCAGTTCTTTTGCAGCCTGGAATCTGCCGTAGCGTTTCTTTGGGTTGGCGCACTCATCCAGCAAGGCCTCTAGCCGGCCATCTTTGGCAATTTCATTTGGTGGATCATGAAGGAGTCCTCCAGATGTGCCACGCCAGGTGGCATGTCTGGATAAGAGGTTCTGACAAACAGCATAATAATTGTGGTCCACCGTGGCACGAGCACAAAGAATTTCTTTTGAAAATGATAAGCAAGCCTCCTTATCACAATCATCAAATTTACTTTCATACCATACATCCCAATTTTCAGGTTTATCTGTAAAAGGAGGAAAAGCAGAAAGAGGAAAATACATTTTAAGAGTTTTTATTGATTCCCAAAATTTGACAATACCTTAATTAACATAGCATTTGTTCTTAAAAATGTATTATAATTTTAAACATTTAAGTATATTAATTTACATAAAGATTTATTGGGAGCACATCCGTGCCAACCAGAGGATCAAACAAGGCACCTACTACTGAAGAGTTCAGTCTAGAGGGAAACCTTCTATCATATAAAGTGGCATACAGAAGTATGGCACAGGAATACAGAGAAGCACTACTTCTGTCTGGGGTTGTAGAAGGCTGCAGAGAGAACATTTGATTTAGGCCTTAAAATATAAGCAAGCCTTAAAAAAAGAGAGAGAGAGAAAGCAGCATTCTAGGCCCAGGGTCCAGTATGTACGAAGGCATGGACCTAAGGGACTGGTCCAGCTAGTTCAGGAAACTGTTAAGTTCTCACCTGAGAGTGTGAGACAGGTACCTGGGAAGGAGGTATAGCAGGGGCTAGAGAAATAAGTTCTACATTGTGTGGTCAAGACCATGATTTGTTTTACAGAAAGATATCTCTAGGTTGAAGATGGGAGGGAGTAACATGATGACAGCAACTAAAGGAGGTCCAGGAAAAAAAAAAAAAGAAAAGAAGAAGAAGAAGAAAAAAAAAAAAAGCCAGGTTGTAGAAACATTTGAGACAAAAATTAACAGGTAACTGTATGAGTAAAGTTTAAGGTCATAATTAGATGAAAACCTAGACACTATTAACATAACAGTGTTAATATTTTATACATATAAAGTAAATATAAAGTGGTTATGAGATATTAAGGCGGGGACATGTAATATATGCAACTAAAGCCAAAAGGACAGAATACATATTTAGAATGCATCAGTGTAAAAGATTTGATGGAGCCAAGAGAATGGCTTAATTGTATTGAAAATATGTTGAAAACAAAGGGGAAAAAAAGACTGAGGGTAGAACGTTAAAATTTAAGGGGTAGAGCTGTTAGTGAAAGAAACTCATTCATTTCAGCAAGTAATTATTTGAATGCCTGCTCCATGGCAAGCAGGGTGTCCAATGGTAAACAAAACATCATATACATGGCTCCTATCCTCACTGGCTTACAATCCAGTATGTGAAATAGAAACTAAGCAAGTAAATAAACATTATCATAAATTGTAGGAAATGCTATGAATGAAACAGGAGTTTTTAACAGTAGAAAGACTTAAGAAAAAAACAACCTTCTTTACTGTTAGATATAGCAGTCAAGTCCCTCTTAGAGTTAACATTTAAGCTAAGGCTTGAAGGACAAGTACCTAGCAACATACAGAAGAGAGATGTGGCATTTTAGGCAGAGAAAACTGCATATGGGAAACCCAGAAGTGGAAAGGTTCATTCAAGAAACCAAAAGGCCACTTTGGCTGAGGCATCAAGGGCAACAATGGTCAGAGGGATATTAAAAATGAAGCAGAAAAAGGTCAAGTCATACAGATCATGCCCTGGGGAGGAATTTGAATTTTACTTGAAAAACAATGGGAAATCATTAAAAGTATTAAGCAAGGAAATGATCAGATTTATGTTTTTAAAAAGGAACTATGTAAGTAGAAGGAAACCAAAGGAGTAAAGAATTTCATGAAGTTTTTACTAATCAGTGACTTCAGGAATTGGCCAATTAGGTGGTCGCTAATTGTAATGCAGATTTCTAAGAGAGGTTTTAATGGTTGAGGAATGAATGGAGACTCAGGAAGCAGAGATAGGCAGATTTTAAAAACAGTTGAAAACCAACAAACTTGCTTATGGGAAGGTAAGAGAAACTGGATTTTAAGGAGGGTAGGAAATTAAAGAAGATAGCTGATGCAGCAGGTTCTCAAAGAAGGCTCTTTTCTGTGTCTGAAGAGGGATGATTGTATTGTTTTTACTGCTTAGAAGGTACTAGTAAAAGGGTGCCACATCAAAACCTCCATTTCCCCGTGAAGGATGAAAATACAGGCAATTTACTAGAAAGAGCTCAGGAAAGAGGATAAATAAATAGATGTGGCCATTTGCAAAGTGGCTATTCAGACAGCCTACAAGAGCCTTTTGAAAAGAAGTAGGCATGCCTAAAAAAGCACAGGAGTAATGCTCTTTGTACGAAAGGTAAGAATAGAGACGCTGTAGGGTTGTATTCATTCCAAGTCAGGTATTAGTTGGTATAAAATTGTAACATGTATCCCAGGAATGTTTACATCAAGAATATATTTTTTTAAATTTTAACCCTGGCCGGTGTGGCAAAGTTGGTTGGAGTGTCATCCTTTACATTGAAAGGTGGTGGGTTTGATTCCTGGTGGGGGCACATATAGGAGGCAGCCAATCAATGTTTCTTTCTCACATCAATGTTTCTCTCTCACCCTTCCTCTCTCTAGAATCAATTTAAAAAAATTTTTTACAAACATTGGAATGAATACTTTAAAAATTAAGGCAAGTTGCACAATCTGTGAATATAATAAAAACCACTGACTTGTGTACTTTAAAAAAGAAAAGCATGGTACAAGCTGCTGTTGCATTCATACATGCAGGAGAAGAAAAGTGGGAATGAAGCCTCCAGCAGGGTGTCCATCCCCTGTGGGTAGATCTACAGGGCAGTCAGGATACAACCAGAAACTAGTCTGCTGAGTGTTGAATAGAACAAGGCACTGGGAAAACCAAATAGTATTTAACAGGATCAAGCTAGGATCATGCAGGAGTGTCAACTTAATAGATTGCTGTTACATTCACTGCATTCCCGAGGTGCCACAAATGTTGGTCTCTGTACATGAGAAGATCCTCATATAAAGGGAGAAGAGGGAATTAAAAATATTAAGACTCTCACCATGAAGCAACGAGCCTTCAATTTCTCTTTACTAAGTAGGTTAGTTATAGAACTATAGTAATTGTCCCCAATGTTTTAAAATTCCTATGGCATTTAATTTTAAAAGCATTTCAGATACTCTGCCCACCTACATTTTGAAGAGGTCACAAAGAAATGGAGAGTAAAGTTTTGGATGAGGTGTAATAATGTCAAACTAAAGCTAGAGATTTACAGTGCTAATGAAAATAAAATAAAAGGAAAAAAAAGTCACTGTAGGGACCCCACAGAACAATGGAACATAGACTATCTTGGGAAAGTAAGGCATTCCCAAGAGTGGCACAGCCTTTCTGGTAGCCTGTAAGTAGTATATAAAACTTAATTTTGCATTAGACTCCTAATGCTCAGAAACAGCAGACTGTGGAAAAAGACATGTGTACATGCACACTCAGAGCGTATCTGATTGAACCAACAGGGTATTTTACTAAATATGGAGAAGCTGTGACTAAGAACATGTATAATAAATCAGTATTTGTTTACTGATACTGGTCAAATAAAACAAAGAAAGATATAAGGTTGCCATCTAAGAAGGAAATGAAAGACTTCCTTCATATAAACATTTTGACACAGGAAAAAACAGATACAAAAACAAATCTAAAAGTTATATACTTACTTTGTCTAATTAACCTTTTGTCAGCAACCAAAACATTTTCAGCATCCACAATGATTACCTTCCCATCTCTAGGACCAACTGCAAAATTGTCAAAGCTGACGTCCAGGAGGTAGAGTGCAAATTCAAAGTCATTGTTAGTAAGCTGCTCTGCTATTTCCATTAATTGCCAAGCAAGGTCAACTCGTTTTTCCCATGGTGCATTAAAGTAGCTCCACAGTTCTTCTCCAACATAATTTACAGCCACCATTCTTCCACAAGCTCCAAGATACTTTGCAAATGGCCAACCTTCATCAGATGGAAAACTCTACAAAAAAATTATCTTAATATTACAAGCAATTCTGATGAAGATATCCTAAATCTATCCCCAGATCGTCTTAGTAGAGATTGCTACTAGGCATGAGCTCGGATTTTCTTGTTGTAGTCAATAGTTCAGCAGAGAGAAATGTCATTTCTTTTCTAACTCATACTCAAGTATGGTAGCAATTATCTCAGGTAGAAACTGCAGTATTTAACTTTAACCCTGCTGTTTGGCTTCTGTACTTATTTGCTTGCTAAAATAATAGAAAAGTTATTTTGATTTTCTGAACTTATGTATGCTATCCCAATCGATTGAATACTCCACTGATGGTGGTTTGAATATCCCATTAATTGTGATCTCACTGGTTATTGAAGCACATTCTTCTGGGAACCAGAACAGCTCAATTACCCTAAATCGTCTCAGTAGCTACAGATGACAAGTTTTGGTTGACTCAGTGGTCCCGGAATCTGGACAGCACAATTATTCTAAATTGCCTCAGTGGCTCCAGATAATGTGTTTCTGTTGATTCAGTGATCCTTAGATCCAAAACTATACTTGATCTTTACAGATACCTAACTTGCTCAATTTCGCTTCTGTAACTGCTTTGTGCAAACCAAGTTCCTCATTCCAAACCCAAAGATGTAATCGATACCTTTGTGATATTCTGCCAACATAAGACAGATGCGGCGAGCTTTTCAGGGCTGCGAGATCTGGAGCATGTTGCCCCTCGTAGCCAACTGGCCTTTAATAAATGACTCCATAATTTGACTTTTTGAGGTGTCCTTTGTGAGATTCGGGGTACAATACAATAATACTTTTACTATGGTTCTGAAAAAATTTTTTTTAATAGCTTTACATTATAAAGCTAAAAAAAAGTATTGCTTATTAAAATCTCAGTCCAAATTGACCAAACAACAAAAGACAACTTCTTTATTAGCAAATTTAAAAGTATTTTATGTTTCCTTTATCTTTTTTATGTACGTAAGGACAATCAACCAATCCTTTCTTTTGAATGGACAGCACGTCTATTAGTCAGCATGTATTTACCACGCACCAGGCACCAGGCACCGTGCTTCGGCTGGCAATAATAGTGAACAAAACATTCTCTAAAATAAAGACATTAGAAGAGAAGAAAGATACCAAACAAATAATCTATCCTATAGGATAAAAGGGTAATATGCAAATTCACTCTAACAGCAGAAGGACCAGAACTACCGCTGGACCAGTCATTATGAGGGGCACTGACACTTCTCGGTCCCTTTCCCTGGCCAGTAGGCTCCGATCGCCTGATGACAAACAGGGAAGTGGGGTGGGTAGCAGGGGACACAGGGGATGCCAGGCCAAGGCCCCTGCCCCACCGGTCACCCCACACACAGAGGTAGACCGCGGTGGGGGCGGGGCCGGTAAGCGGCCAAGAACAGCTGACCTCTCGGTCCCTTCCCCTCTTCCCCTGGCACCGATCACCCGATGGCAAACAGGGAATTGGGAGTGGGTGGTGGCGAGGGCGGGGCTGGCTTCTGGCAGCTGGGGAAGATGGCCCTGATCGCAGGCCAGGCCTAGGGACCATACTTGCACTTGAATTTCGTGCACTGGGCCTCTAGTCTATATACATAAAAGCCTAAGTGACCACTCGACTGGTAGATATGATGTGCACTGACAACTAGGGGGCAGATGCTCCTACCGATAGGTTAGCTTGCTGCTGTGGTCCAGCCGATGGGGACTGGGCGAGACGGGCCGGACATGCCCTGAAGCCCTCCCACGGTCCCTCCTGGCCCAATTGTGCACCTGTGGGGTCCCAGATCACAAGAGGGTGCAGGCCAGGCCGAGGGACCCCACCGGTGCATGAATCCATGCACTGGGCCTCTAGTTATGAATATAATAAGTGTTAGTTACTGATAAGTGGTGCAGGTTCTAGGGGTGGAATTCAGAGGATTCCGGGAAGTGTTTTTCTCTATTCCAAGTCCCTTTGGTACCAAGTCACTCTTCTTTCTCTTATACAATAATATATTTTCTGTTCACCTTGAGGCCAACTTTGAAATTATTTATTCTCCTATCTTAGCAAGGTTTGATAGCAGATTTTATTATAACTAATGGGAGGATTAATGTCCTAAAACAGAAACCTTCCATGACCATGAACAATTATTTTCAAATTAAATAAAACAATAGGCTTTATCTGAGGTACTTTCTAGTGCTAAAATGCCCACCAACAAAAGGATGGGAAGTAATATTTTAAAGAACTTCTTGGAAAATCATATGACCAGAGGAGATATGTTTTATTTGTTTGTTTGTTCGTTTTTTAAATATATTTTTATTGATTTCAGAAAGGAAGGGAGAGGGAAACACCAATGATGAGAAGAGAATCACTGATTGGCTGCTTCCTACACGGCCCCTACTGGGGATCGAGCCTACAACCCAGGCATGTGCCCTTGACCAGACTCAAACCTGGGACCCTTCAGTCTGCAGGCCGATGCTCTAACCACTAAGCCAAACCAGCTAGGACAAGGTATGCTTTAACAGCCATTCCTTCAGCCTAACACCTTTCTTAAATTGGAAAAAAAGTCTCTGAGAAAATTATGTTTATACCAGTACTGCACAGAAAACACTGCAGAATAGAAATGTGCCTATTTCTATTGATAAACACAATCCACATGTGTTAAGAGAGCTGGAGATGAGGCTTTGTCTTCTTGAACATCTTAAGAAAATAAGTAATATTAATTTTTGCCTTAGCTTTTATAAAGTTGACAAAACTTAACAATCTTACTTTAAAATGTTTATCAACTTTAAAATGAAAAGATTTTAAAAACTCAACTGCAGCCAAATAATTACCTAGTTTCATTTGGGTTTCTTTTTCCATTCTATCAGCGCACTAGTTTTATATATAACTTTTTTATTTTTTATTTTAACATCTTCAGTTTCGTGATAAAACACTAATTATATAAATTATAAAATTATAAATTTAGATATGACTATTAATTTTTAAATATAGTAGCTGAATTGATTTAATTTCTGTTCAGAGAAAATATTTACTGATTCTTTAGCAATTAGGAGAAAACACATTTTTAATCTTATACCTGAAGATTTTCTTTTTTTAGGGCACTGTGAAAAGTGACAGGTTGCCTCCTGTCTAATGTGAAGTGCAAAAACTGTTTGCTAACCATGTTATTTTCAAATTTTCCTCCCAACTTAATTATTTACACGACCTTGAAAATTTAGTTAGACAAAATGTTTACAAAAGATTTAACTGTTTTCCAGAAGTATTCATGTATAATAAAGTCACTGGCATAAAAAATAAAATCACTAAAAGTAAATACATAATATTATATAGTTTTAACATGCAAAAAGTAAAACAAAACACTCCTCCATATAATTTTGGTGTATTATTCACATGCCATATTGTAAAACAGATTACAAACATATCTTTGTGAAAACAAAATGGCCTTTGACAACAGGAAAAAAGGGAACCCTGCCAACATCTGCACATGTACAAATGTCTCCTTGTTTTTGGAGCCTTTCCAACTGGTAAAACACAGTTAAATATACACTTCATTACCCAAGTCCCAGATAGAAGAAGATAACATATATGAATAAATGTCACACTGAGCAACTTTATATTCATATTAAAGGCCCAGTGCATGAAATTCATGCATGAGTAGGGTTCCTAGGCCTGGCAGGCGATCAGGGTCCATCAGGGCCTTCTGGCTGCTGAACAGGGCCTTTCTTTCGGCTGCCAGCCAGTGACCTCCCTTCCCTAGCTGCAGACCGGGGCCATACTTCAATCGCTCCACGCCCTGGTGGTCAATGCACATCACAGGGAGTGATAGAACTCCCAGTCTCCCAGTCGAACTCCCGCGGGGACACAATGCATATTAGCCTTTTATATATATATATAGACAAGAGGTCCGGTGCACGAAATTTGTGCATTGGGGGGGCGGTGTCCCTCAGCCCAGCCTGCACCCTCTCCAATATGGGACCCCTTGAGGGATGTCCTCATGCCTGTTTAATGTGAAGTTGGACATTCCTAAACGGGCAGTTGGACATCCCTCTCACAATCCAGGACAGCTGGCTCCCAACTGCTCGCCTGCCAGCCTTACTGATTGGCCCTAACCGCTTCTGCCTGCCAGCCTGATCACCCCCTAAACACTCCCCTGCCAGCCTGATTGATGCCTAAATGCTCCCCTGTCAGCCTGTTTGCCCCTAACTGCACTCCCCTGCAGGCCTGGTCCCTCACAACTGCCCTCCCCTGCTGGCATGATCGCCCACAACTGCCCTCCCTTGCAGGTCTGGTCTCTCCCAACTGCCCTCTCACAGGGCAGCCATCTTTGACCACATGGGGGCAGCAATCTTGTGTGTTGGAGTGATGGTCAATCTGCATATTACTCTCTTATTAAAAAGGATAAAGGCCTGGTGCTTGGGTGGGGGCCAGCTGGTTTGCCCTGAAGGGTGTCCCGGATCAGTATGGGGGTTCCCTTGGGGCATGGGGCAGCCTGGGTGAGGGGCCTGTGGTGGTTTGCAGGCCTGCCGCGCCCCCCAGCAACCCAAGGGGAGGCCCTGTTATCTGGGGTTTATTTATCTTCTACAATTGAAACTTTGTAGCCTGGAGTGGAGCCAAGTCTTCTGCTAGCTCCCATTTCTGTTGGGATTTATTTATCTTCCATAATTAAAACTTTGTAGCCTTAAGCAGAGGCCAAGGCAGGCCAGGGCTTCAGAAGCTTCACTTCCTCCATCGCCAGGGGCAATTCAATCCTCCTGCTCTCTCCAGCTCCGTGGCTGCTGCCATTTTTGTTGGGACTTATATACCTTCTATAATTGAAACTTTGTAGCCTGGAGTGCAGCCTGGGCAAGCCAGGGTGTGCAGAAAGCTTGGCTTCCTCCATCACCAGGGAAACCCAAGCCTCCCACCTGCTCTCTCCATGACCGCAGCCATCTTGGTTGGGTTTATTTGCATACTTGCTCCTGATTGGCTTATGGGTGTGGCTTGTGGGTGTAGCAGAGTGATGGTTAATTTGCATATTACTCTTTTATTAGATAGGATAGTGATCTCTGATGTTAACTGAAATCCTGTTACTCCTCATTTAAGAAGATCACTACAATTCTTCCATATAGGTTGCTACCTAAATCTTTTGGAAGAACTTTAATAAATGAATTTGCACTACTTGCTCAGATGACAAGAATTTTTCATTGTATAATCAAAATCGCCAGATTTCATTAATCAGAACATAATTCTACTAAAAACATTGTATGTAGTGCAAAGAAAATGCTCAAATGAAGCCAACATAAGTATAATTATACTAGGAGCTCAGTGCACAAATTTGTGCAGCTTGAAAGGAACTGTGGGCCGTGAGCCTGCGGTGGGCACAGGTACAGGTCACGGCCCATCCTCCATGCTCCCACCGGGGCCCTCCCACCACAGCCCTGGTCCCATCTGCCGGCAGCCTTGCTCCCACTGCTGCTGCTCCCATGCGCTGACGGCACTGGCTCTGCTTGCAACTGCTGATGGCACACAGCTATTGGGGCTGATGCCAGCAGTGGGTGCAACTGGCGGCTGCTGCCCTCAGGAGTAGGGGGACGTGGAGAAGCCCTGAGGGGCGATTGGGGCTGGCAGCTGCCGCTCGCACCCACTGACAGGACCAACGGATTGGGGCCAACGTCAGGTGTTGGCAAAAGGTGCAAGCAGGGCTGTTGCCAGCAGCAGTTGCAAGGGGCGGCTGCTGGCCCCAATCATACCTCAGGAGCAGGCGGTGATGGAGAAGCCATGAGGGGCAATCAGGGCTGGCAGCTGCTGTTCTCACCCATTTAATGCGCCGAGGGATCAGGGCCAACACCAGCAGTGGGTGCAAGTGGCAGCTCTGGCGCTGGCAGTGGGTGTGAGTGGGGCCAGCACCAGCAGCAGGTACGAGTGCCAGGTGAGACAGCGATGTGCAGGAGTAAAGAATTTTCAGTAACCACCAGAGGCTCGCCCCAATGACAGTGACAGGTGCCCCGCACTGGTCTTGTGCCCCCGCTCACTTGCTGCACCAATCCATTGCAGCCGACGCCTACCATGTTCTGCACTCTGCCACCTGCTGCTGACACCCACCATGTTCCGCGCATGCCCCCTGGTGGTTAGTTGACGTCATAGCAACCAGTTGTTCAGTTGTTCTGCCGCATGTTCTATTTGCATGTTAGACTTTTATTATATAGGATTTAAAACGATCATGGAGTAGCGCCAGCTGGGTGACTCAGCTGGTTGAAGTGTCACTCTGTACACCTAGGTTGCCAGTTCAACCCTCGATCAGGGTGCATATGGAAGTCAACCAATTGATGTTTCTCTCTCCTACCCCCTTCCTCTCTCTCTAAAATCAATATAAAATATCCTCAGGGGAGGAGTAAATAAAACACCAAAAAACAATCCTGACTTAGAACAAAAATTACCATGGTCAAGCAGTTTTGAGGCAAAATTTTAAGACTTTATGGCTTAGATTTCTTAAGTATATTGAACAATAAGAAACACTTCTTTCTTCTGATTACCAAACTCCCACAAGAGTATAAAATACAGTAGTAGTATAAGATGTTTACTGCAGTCCACACTTTTAAAATTTTAAACCAAATCTTACAATCAGGTTTTCAAAATGGCTTGAACAGGCACATTGTTTAATCTGAAATAAAATGTATTTTAATGAATTTACAATTGAAAAAATATATACAAGTACTTTTCAGTCAGGAAGAAGTGTTTAAAGGTAGAATGTTTTAAATTATAATTAGATTAGAGGCACTCTAATCAATTGTTCAGGGATTTTCATCAGTTTTGAATGTATGTCATAAAGTATAATACATAGTTTTTTTATTTATTTAATAAATCTTTATTGTTCAGATTATTACAATTGTTCCTCTTTCCCCCCCCCCCATGGCTCCCCTCCACCCAGTTCCCACCCCATCATCTGCCCTTACCCCCACCCCACTGTTCTCATCCTTAGGTGTACGATTTTTGTCCACTCTCTTCCCGCACCCCCCACACCTCTTTCCTCCAGAGAACTGTCAGTCCAGTCCCTTTCTATGCCCCTGATTCTATTATATTCACCAGTTTATTCTGTTCATCAGATTTTTTATTCACTTGATTTTTAGATTCACTTGTTCATAGATATGTATTTGTTGTTCATAATTTTTATCTTCACCATTTTCTTCTTCTTCCTCTTCTTAAAGAATACCCTTCAGCATTTCATATAATACTGGTTTGGTGGTGGTGAACTCCTTTAGCTTTTTCTTATCTGTGAAGCTCTTTATCTGCCCTTCAATTCTGAATAATAGCTTTGCTGGATAATCTTGGTTGTAGGTCCATGCCATTCATCACTTTGAATATTTCTTGCCACTCCCGTCTGGCCTGCATAGTTTCTGTTGAGAAATCAGCTGACAATCATATGGGTGCTCCCTTGTAGGTAATTAACTATTTTTCTCTTGCTGCTTTTAATATTCTTTGTCTTTTGCCCTTGGCATTTTAATTATGATGTGTCTTGGTGTGGTCCTCTTTGGATTCCTTTTGTTTGGGGTTCTCTGTGCTTCCTGGACTTGTAAGTCTATTTCTTTCACCAGGTAGGGGAAGTTTTCGGTCATTATTTCTTCAAATAGGTTTTCAATATCTTGCTCTCTCTCTTCTTCTGGGACCCCCATAATTCTGATGTTGGTACACTTGAAGTTGTCCCAGAGTCTCCTTACACTATCTTCATATTTTCGGGTTCTTTGTTCTTTTTGCTTTTCCAGTTGGGTGTTTTTTTTTGCTTCTTTGTATTTCAAATCTTTGACTTGATTCTTGGGATCCTCTAGTCTGCTGTTGGATCTCTGTGTATTATATTTTATTTCAGTCAGTGTGTGCTTAATTTCTAGTTGGTCCTTTTTCATATTGAGGGTCTTGCTAAATTTATGGGCCTTTTCTAGAAAATTCTTGAACAACCTTATAACCGAGGTTTTGAACTCTATATCCAGTCATTTGCTTTCCTCCATTTCTGTCATTTGTGACCTGTTTCTTTGTCTCCGCATTTTGGCTACTTCCCTGTGTTGATAGAGTGGCTTTGTGTGCTAGGTGTCCTATAGGGTCCAGGGGCTCGGCCTCCCCAGTTACCTGAGGTGGACACTCTTGGTGCACCCCTTTGTGGGCTGTGTGCACAGTCTTGTTGTACTTAAGACTTGATTGTTATTGATATCATTGTGAGAAATTGACCTCCAGGCCAACTGGCTGTGAGGATCAGCTGAGTCTAAGCTGGGAGAACTTCTGTGCTGAAGACACCCGTATGAGATAAGACTTGCAAAAGCCTCTGTGCTCAGCTTGGATGGGGTGGAGTCTCAGGGCGGAGCAGACAGCAATGTCTTCCAGTCAGCCCTGCCCTAAGAGGCCCCGGGTCTCAGTGTCCCTTGGTAATCGCTGAAAGCACCTCTGAGAGAAAGCTGCCCTCAAGTTTCGCTTGCTGTCAGACAGTCCAGTTTCTCCCCAAATGAGTTTGGGTCCCCAGAATCTTGCCTGGAACTGGAGTTCAGAGCATTCAGGAGCTTTTGTCTCCCTCCTGATTGAGAAAGCCAGCCAAGTACTCAGTTGCCAGCCGTCTCCGCACGCGTGTCTTCATACCTCTGCCTCCTGTAGCTCCTCTGAGTCTCAGTGTGCTTTTCTCTTTCCTTATAGTTGTAGAATTTCCACAGCCAGCCTTCCTGTGGTTCTGGATTATGTCCGTTTTGTCTTTTAGTTGTAGTTTTGAAATTGTTGTGCGAGGCAGCAGTTTAGGTATTTACCTATGCTGCCATCTCGGTTTCTCTTGTAAAGTTTTTTTAAACTAAATATTAGTTTTAAGATTTTACAACTGCAAGAAACAGTTATAATATTACTGTATTTTAAAAGTATTTACAGCAGTCTAAAAACAAGCTCTCAGGAGTAAATAAAGAAAACCACTATGGTCATCTTCCATTCTAAGAGCAAATAAAATGAAGGTGACATAAAATGTCTATAATCAAGAGAAGGAAATTTAGATAATTTTATATTCTTTATGATGTATACTATAAAATTCTATATTTAAAGGACAATATTGTATGTAAGTAGAATAATGAACTTAAAAATCAACAGGCAAGCTTTCAAAGTCCACCTTCACCTCTGTCTCTCACTAGGTGTGTAACCCTGGCGAAGTCAAAACTTCTTCGAGCTTAGTATCTTCCTCTGTAAAACTGAAATATCTCTTGTACCAACATATTCATCAGGCAATACAGGGATCAAAGAAAAAAAAAAGCATAAAATGTTCTTTGTAGATTTAATTCTTTATAAAGAATTGCTTACCAAAACATTCTCGTATTCCCTAATTCAATCTGGTGAATAAAAAGTCCAGATATTCATTAACAGATGTGCTTACTTTGTTATTACCTACCTGGAAAGCATCTATAAATAATGAACTCCTTCCAAATATAGCCAAGAACAATTAAATCAGAAAAAGATCTTCACTGTCTTCTAGCAGTTTCTAATTTACAATGGGATATGTAAATTAGTTACCAGACTTTCGCTCAGTGCTCTGAGAAATACAGGCAGTCCTCGGGTCACATTGGACTCGACTTATGTCGTTTGGTGGTTATGTCGCCATCTCCCATTTACATTATTTATAAAAATAAAAAAGTTCCGTCATTTCGACGTATGTACATATGTGCTTCATGTTTTTTATTATGTATTTACCATAAAGTAAAGGTCAGGAATTGTTATCTTTCTTTTAAATTTTTTTCACTGTTTCACTTCATTACTGCTATGTCCGTGCTCCATGTGAATGACATAGGTGCTTATGTAGGTGGGCTCAAACATACGGCGAAAATAGAGTTCGTTGCGCCATAGGAATGGATCTCCGACGTAACCCAAGGACTGCCTGTATACAGGGCAACCACAGTACTAAAAATATAATATTTATAATTTGGCAACATATATATACACATAAATACAGCATTAAATTTGCTTTTCATTGAGTAAGTAAACAACACAAAGTAAATCTAAATTCTGAAGTAACCTATCACCTATCATAACAAGTATCATGTTTATGTGATTAATAAAAAGGATGTGAAATCTAATTCTAGAGTCGGAAGGTACCTGAGTTGTAAATCTAGTTCAATCTTATCAGCACCGTTTAAGTGATTTGCCTACCAGGAGTCCTCAAACTACAGCCCATGGGCCACATGCGGCCCGCCAAGGATATTGATCCGGCCCGCCGGGTGCCGCTGCCTGTCCTGCTTAGCAGCTGACTCGTCCCGGGCCTGCAGTATGCATAGGAATTTGCTTATAGTTTTTTTTTTAAACTATAGTCCGGCCCTCCACCGGTCTGAGGGACAGTGAACTGGCCCCCTGTTTAAAAAGTTTGAGAACCCCTGCAAGAGCAAAGTCAGGCAAATACAACCCCCTCAGTCCAGGATTCCCGTTTTGGAAGTTTTCAGATGCATCTCATATTAAACAATGCTGCTAGTGGTCTGGAAAAGAACCTCACAAAAACATCTATTATTGCTGCAAAAATAATGTAAGCTTGTTCATCCTAAGTGGAATAAAGCACATAAATTACCTCATGTTTTTTCACATTTATTATTTTTGCTTTTTTAATTTGACAAAACCTATTTTCTACAGGGTTTTAAATTTGGAATTGCTGATAAGGGACTGTGGGTTAACCCACATTTCATTGACTATTATAAGCAGCTCGAGTAAAAAGCAGTGAGAAAGTTGTGGAATGAAAATATTTTGAATTAAAAAAATCCTAGATCTAACCTAACTTACCATGAAATGCTAAGTAAACAGTTGATTTTTTAGCCTGAGTTGGGAGGGTGGTTACTAAACACACATAAATTGTAAGTGATGGAATTTGTTACAAATTACAGAAAATTAGAGTCTATCAAGAAAGAGCAGAGATTTATTTTAGGTCATGTAGTAAAGGGCAACCTGTCAAAGGAAGTGCTACTTAGGCAGAGATCTAAAGGCTCAGTATAATAGACAGACTGAGGATGGAGCAAGAATTTGCCAGGCAAATGTTAGAGCCAGAAACTGTCTTTTCACAACTGGGAGGGTTGGGGGGTGGGAGGGATGGCCAAAACAGGCAATTAAATTAATGAAGAGGAAATGCCTTGAGGAAATAAGAGTCTAGAGAAGGAGGTAGGGACCAGGTCATGTTGGGACCTAATAGAATAAAACACAAATTAACGTCTACCATGCTTTAAAACACCCAGATATATGTTAAGCAAAGCCTTTACATTCAAAAAATATTTTGCCTGGCCAGTGTTGCTCAGTAATTGAGCATCGACCTATGAATCAGGAGGTCATAGTTTGATTCCTGGTGAGGGCATATGCCTGGGTTGTGGACTCAATCCCCAGTGAGGCCATGCAGGAGGCAGCCAATCAATGATTCTCTCTCATCACTGATGTTTCTCTCTCTCTCCCTCTCCAAAATCTATAAAAATATATTTTTTAAAAACATATACTAGAATTAACTAACATCAAATTTTTATAATATCACAACATCCTGTGATTAATAGACATTGCTCTATCAGGTCATTTTATTCTGTCAGAACATAGTCATAAAGAAGGAGACATGGAATGTATGAGTAAAAATAAATAAAACAGTGCCTCTAGGTTTTATTCATTTATTTACTTACCCTGAATAGCATGTAACTGATAGATTAAAATACGGTCAAGTGTTTTACGGGCAGCCGATCGATGTTTCTCTCTCTCCAAAAATCAATAAAAATATTTTTAAAATTATATAAAAGATCATAATTTCTTTCATACAAGAAAAATAAACTATTTAATAGTCATTTACATCCTAACATACCATCAAAATGAGCCTAATTTTGCAGTTCACCTAATGAAGAAATGTGTTACAAACCGCATTTCTTTAAAAAAGAAAAAATTCCTAGCAAAAAGAAACAGACATAAAAAGAAATCTATCAATAATGAAAACATAAGATATGGGTATAGATTTTCTACAGAACTGGCATTTCTCTCTGCTCTCCCAAGGACTCACAAATTTAAACTTGAGAATATTTTTGTAAAGTAAACTAGTGGCCTGGTGCACGAAATTCAGCCTGGCCTGCACCCTCTCCAATCTGTGACATCTCTCTCGCACATCTCTCTCGCAATCCAGGACTGCTGGCTCCTAACCACTCACCTGCCTACCTGCCTGATTGCCCCTAATCACTCTGCCTGCTGACCTGATCGCCCCCAACTGCCCTCCCCCCACCAGCCTGATCACCCCCAACTGCTACCCCTGCTGGCCTGATTGCTCCCACTGGCCCCTCCGCTGGCCTGCTTGCCCCCACCTGCACCCCTTGCCAGCCTGCTCGCCCCCAACTGCCCCTCCCCCTGCTGGCCTGCTCATCCCTAACCGCCTCTGCCTCAGCCCTGCCACCATGGCTTTGTCCAGAAGGTCTCCCGGTTTAATGAGCACATTACCCTTTTATTAGTATAGATGTTATCAAAAGCATAGAAAATGCTTATTCAGCTTGAGTTTCAAAATTATTTTTAAAAACCCAAATTTGAACAAAATTCCCTTGTAGTAATACATGTTATAACAGCTGTTCATAGAGATTAGTCAACTGTACTGGTGACAGACTAATGTGTTCACAGCTTTGTGAAGTGTCTGGAGAGTGAATATAGTAAAATTAGTGAGATAATTTAATGGTCACCTAATTTTTGATAAAATTTTTCTGAAACTTTGGTTTTTTAATTTATGCTACCAAATAGTGGCTAAAATTCATGGCAAAAACTGGAGAATGTTAATAATGTCAAGATTTTGAAGTCACATAATATGTCCCATTTATTTCATTAAATGATTCTCTGAATATCATTTTTCACCCACCTAGATTCCAAAAAACAATATTAAGCAATGCCTTAAAAATAGTAAGGTTGTGTTATTTTACTGAATATATATCCAACAGCTATATCTAAAATTGGAAACTAATGTTAAAACACCTCAAAACCAGAAAACTACCTACTACATGTAATAGAAATAAATCATCAGTTAAAATAAATAGCTCAAGAAATGCTCTCCCACACCACAAAAAAATCACGGGGCTACAAATTTTAAATATGCATAAATTTACTAGTCTCAACTGACCATTTCTTACTCTCACAACTAGCAATTATGATCCACATTTCTAAGTTGAAATACTCCTACAAATACTCATCTACACTAATAAAAGAGAAAGATGCAAATTTACCGTACCTCCGCTAACGCCAACCAGCCAATCAGGACAAGTATGCAAATTAACCTGAAAAGATGGCGGTGGCTTTGCCCACCACCCGCTCTAGGCCTGTGGGAGTCAGAGAAGTCGGGCGCCAGCATCTGAGGCTGGGTGAGGCCCAGGAGAAGAAGAAGCTGCCTGCCTGTGATCCCAGGCCGCAGCCAGTTGCAGAAGCTGCCTGCTGCATGTCCTGGGGAAGACGGAGAAACCGAGCCCCAGCACCTGAGACTGGCTGCATCCGGGAAGACGAAGAAGCTGCCTGCCCATGATCCCAGGCTGCAGCCAGCTGGAGAAGCCTCAGGTCTGCCTGCCCCACAGTCCGGGGGAGACATAGAAACCGGGCTCCAGCACCTGAGGCTGGGTGCGGTCCAGGAGACGAAGAAGCCGCCTGCCCCATGATTCCCGGCCACAGCCAGCTGGAGAAACCACCCGCCCCACGTCCTGGGGGAGACGAGAAACTGGGTGCCAGCACCTGAGGCTGGCTGCAGCCCGAGAGGATAAAGAAGCCTCTTGCCCTGTGATCTCAGGCCGCAGACAGCGGAGAAGTCACTCCCACGGGAGATGGAGAAGCCTCCCGCCTGCGGTCAAGGCACCAGCACCTATGGCTGGCTACAACCTGGTAGATGGAGAAGCTGCCTACCCTGCAGTCCTGGGCACCAGCACCTGTGGCTGGCTGTGGCCTGGGAGATGAAGAAGCCGCCCATCCCGCGGTCCCCGGCACCAGCACTTGTGGCTGCAGCCCAAGCAAAGCCACCTGTCCATAATCCCCTAAGGCTGCAGCAGGCCTGGTCACCTATGGCTGACCAGAGGGAGGGAAGCCCCGATACCAGGTGCCTGTGGTTGGCTGGAGGAGGGAATCCTGGGTCCTGGGTGCAGGGCGAGGCAGAGGTGGTTAGGGGCAATCAAGCCAGCAGGGAGCAGTTAGAGATGATCAGGCTGGCAGGCAGAAGCAGTTAGGGACAATCAGACAGGCAGGCGAGCAGTTCGGAGCCAGCAGTTCTGGATTGTGAGAGGGATGTCTGATTGCTGGTTAGGGTCCCAGATTGGAGAGGGTGCAGTCCGGGCTAAGGGACACCCTCCCCCGCCTGCCCCCGCCCCACCCGTGCACAAATTTCGTGCACCAGGCCTCTAGTACATAATAAAACAAAAACTCAAAGAAAGAAAAAAAGGTATAAGCTTCTTCTGACCTAATAACCTAAGAATGCTACCTTACTTTATTTAATCAACATCTGATTTCTTTAAACAGTCTGCCAAGTAGAACAGTACTAACTGCCCTGGTTCCTTTAAAACAGAAAGTGAGTAACACAAACCTTCAGAAAAATAGCAAAATATCAGTATCTCTCTGTTAAATACCTTGTGCCTGGTTTAAGATTTGTATTTCTATTGTTGCCTAAAATTTAATGCAGCCAAAACAAAACTCGATTCCCCTATTCTAAAGCCATTCTTTCTCTGGGCTTCCTCATCAAAATAAGGAATTGCCAGTCAGTACTAGCTTGGACCAAAAAGGCAGGAGATATCCTTTACTTTCTCTTTCCCTCATATCTTAACCCTTTAATAAGCTGTCAGCTATTTCTCCAAAACATACTGGGTCTGGTCATTTTTCATAACCTCCACTGCAACCATCTTAATCCAAACGACCAAGCTCTCTCTCTCAAACTAGTTCTCTTACCACTTAAAACCTAGCTCCAAAAACCAGGGCCTGTGAAAACTGCTACTATTGTTTCCCATTGCTCTGAAAATAAATTCCTAAACCCATTAAGCATGGTTAGAAGGTTATATAGGATATGGCCCTTGCCTACCTCCTCTGTGATCCTATATTCTACCACACTTTCCCTATCCCCATACTTGATCCTGCTTGGGGACCTCTTAATTTACCATAGCTCTTGGCTAAAACCCCACTGCCCTCAGAAGTTAGCACCTCTGGCTTTTTCTCATCATTCACAACTGGGCTAAAATGCACTTCCTGACCACCCAATTTAAAATATCCTATCCCCAATTCAATTCTCAACCACAGGATGTAAATACGAATTTACCTTTTTTTTTTATTTGTTTGCTGTTCACACCTAATGCTCCAGAAAGCAAAGACTGCACAAATTATGCCTAGTCCTGTAAACTTTACTGTATTCCAAGGATATATAGATCAGTTCCTGGAACTTTTGAGCAATGCCACACAATTCTTGTCAGATCTCTTTACTTCATAATTAGAAGTCCAAATGAGCACTAGAAAGGCAAAATATAAAGAACCTGAAGCAACATACCTACCTCAGATAATAAATCTTTTAAGATTCTGTCTCAGGCTGTACTCAGAAAACTACAGGACACTAAAAAAGAGATAGAGGAAGACATAAACAGATGGAAGAACATACCGTGTTCATGGACTGGTAGAATCAACATCATTAAAATGTCCATACTACCCAAAACAATCCATAGATTCAATGCACTCCCCATTGAAATACCAATGGCATATTTTACAGAACTAGAACGAACTCTCCAAAAATTCATCTGGAATAAAAAAAATCCCGAATAGCTACAGCAATCCTGAGAAAGAAGAATAAAGTAGGAGGGATCTCAATACCAGATATCAAGCTGTATTACAAAGTCATGTTCTCAAAACTTCCTGGTACTGGCACAAGAACAGACATATAGACCAATGCAATAGAATAGAGAACCCAGAAATAAACCCAAATCACTATACTCAATTAATATTTGATAAAAGAGGCAAGAACATACAATGGAGTCAAGACAGACTGTTCAATAAATGTTGCTGGGAAAATTGGACAGATACATGCAAAAAATGAAACTAGACCACCAATTTACACCATACACAAAAATAAACTCAAAATGGATAAAGGACTTGAACCTGAGATGGGAAACCATAAAAATATTAGTGGAATCCACAGGCAGCAAAATCTCAGACGTATGTCAAAGCAGTATCTTCACTGATACTGCTCCTAGGGCAATGGGAAATAAAGAGAAAATAAAAATGGGACTACATCAAAATAAAGAGCTTCTGTACAGGAAAAAAAAAAAATCAACAAAACAACAAGAAAGCCCACTGCATGGGAGAACATATTCACCAATGCTATCACCAATAAGGGTTTAATCTCAAACATTTACCGGGAACTCATAAAAATTAACGAAAGAAAGATAAACAACCCAATCAAAAAATGGGCAATGGACCTAGATACTTCTCGAAAGAAGACATAAGGAAAGCCAAGAGAAATATGAAAATATGCTCAAAGCCACTAATCATCCATGAGATGCAAATCAAAACAATGCGGTACCATCTCACACCTGACAGAATGGCTATCACCAAGAAATCAACAAATGATAAGTGCTGGCAAGGATGCAGAGAAAAAGGAACCCTAATCCACTGCTGGTGGGAATGCAGACTGGTACAGCCACTGTGGATAACTGTATGGAGTTTCCTCTGAAAACTAAAAATAGAACTCCCATTTGACCCAGTGATCCCACTTCTAGGAATATAACTCAAGAAACTAGAAACACCAATGAGAAAGGATATATGCACCCTTATGTTCATAGTAGCACAATTTACCATAGCTATGATTTGGAAACAGCCTAAGCGCCCATCAGCAGATGAGTGGATTAAAAAAGTGTGGTACATCTACACAATGGAATACTACGCTGCGGTAAAAAAAGAAGGAATTCTTACCATTTGCAACAGCCTAAGTGAAATAAGCCAATCAGAGAAAGATAAATATCACATGATCTGACTCATTTGTGGAATACAATGAACAACATAAACCGATGAACAAAAACAGATCCAGACACACAGAAGCATCGATCAGACTGTCAAACCTCAGAGGGAAGGTAGGGGAGGGTGAGGGTAAGGGGGAGAGATCAACTAAAGGACTTGTATGCATGCATGTAAGTCTAACCAATGGACACAGACACTGGGGGGTGAGGGCATGAGTGGGGGTGGAGGGGAATGGGAGGGAAATGGGGGAATAAGAACACGTGTAATACCTTAATCAATAAAGAAAAAAAGAAGATTCTGTCTCAGAGTTTAAGAAAGCCTATAAATAAACCAACCTTAACCTCCATTTTAAAAATGAATCATCGATTACTAAGTAAATTATTAGACTGTAATAATGATTTAAAGAATAAAAATGAAACTATTTGCTTTGTACTACTGAACCCTTATCTAAATCCTATTTCCTACAATATTCACTCTATTCATTGTACTTCATATGGAACAAATCCCTAAGCCAACCACAACTTTAATTACTATTCCAAAAACACTATAGCCTGAAGCAGCAGCCATATAGGTATATATGATATGAGTACATGTAAAAGGGGTGACATTTGAATATTTGCTATGAGAAGAGTAAAATGTATATATTTCTAAGATGTCAACATAATGCATGAAAGACCTTTTCAACTACTATAGGTATCTAAAAATGGAGTAAGGTAATTTATAAATTAACTAGAGGCCCAGTGCACGAAATTCGTACACTGGGGAGAGGGGTGTCCCTCAGCCCAGTCTGCATCCCTCCAATCTGGGACCCCTCGAGGGATGTCTGACTGCCAGATCGGGCCTAAACCAGCAGTCGGACATACCTCTCCACAATCTGGGACTGCTGGATCCCAACCGCTCGCCTGCCTGCCTGCCTGATTTCCCCTGACCGCTTCTGCCTGCCAGCCTAACCACTTCTCTGCCAGCCTGATCAATGCCTAACTGCTCCCCTGCTGGCCCAATTCCCCCAACTGCCCTCCCCTTCTGGCCTGATCACCCCCAACAGCCCTCCTCTGCCAGCCTGGTTGCCCCCAAATGCCCTCCCCTGCAGGCCTGGTCCCCCCCGCCAACTGCCTTCCCCTGCAGGACTGGTTGCCACCAACTGTCCTCCCCTGCCAGCCCCAGCCCCCAACTTCCCTCCCCTGTTGGCCCAGTCACCCCCAACTGCCTTCCCCTGGTGGCCGGGTCACCCCTAACTACCCTCCCCTACAGGCCTGATCACCCACAACTGCCCTCCCCTGCCAGCTATCTTGTGGCAGCCATCTTTTGACCACATGGGGGCGGCCATCTTGTCTGAGTGTGGAATGGTCAATTTGCATATTACCTCTTTATTATATAGGATAACATTTTGTAAAAATACTTTGTCATTGCCCAAGCTGGTTTGGCTCAGTAGATAAGAGTGTTGGCCTGAGGAATGAAGGGTCCTGGGTTTGAATCCAGTCAAGGGCACATGCCAGGGTTTCTGGCTTGATCACCAGTAGGAGGCGTGCAGGAGGCAGCTGATCAATGATTCTCTCTCAGCACTGATGTTTCTATCTTTCCCTCACTCTCCCTTCCTCTCTGAAATCAGTAAAAATATATTTAAAAAAATGTTAATGAGAAATCAAGATGGCAGCATAGGTAAACACCCGAACTTGCTGCCTCGCACAACCACTTCAAAACTACAACTAAAAGACAAAACAGACAACATCCAGAACCACAGGAAGGCTAGCTGAGTGGAAATTCTACAACTAGAAGGAAAGACAAAAGCACAGAGACTCAGAGGAGGTGCTGAAGTGCAGAGGTACAAAGGCACGTGCGCGGAAAGGGCTGGCAACTGAGGACACGGTTGTCTTTTTCAATCAGGAGGGAGACACAAGCTTCCAACTGCTCTGAACTCCAGTTCCAGGCAAGACTCTGGGGACCCATACTCATATGGGCAGACACTGAACTCTCTGGAATCGGGTGGAACTCGAGGGCAGCTTTCTCTCAGAAGTGCTTGCAGCGATTACCGTGGGACACTGAGATGCAGGGCCTCTTAGGGTAGAGCTGAGGATCAGCCATTGCTATTTGCTCTGCCCTGTTGATTCCCTGAGACCTTGCCCCACCCCAGCTGTGCGCAGAGGCTTTTGCATATGAATGGCCTAGCCTTTTGCAATCTAAAATTACCTAACAAACTGCAGCTGGGTCAGAGAGACCCAGAACATCCAAAAGAAGGCCCAAGGCCCCACAGCAGCTTGCACTGCTTCACAGCTGGGCCTCATCTGGGCACCTCCAAACCCCAAACAAAGAAGAGGAATCTGCAGATCTCTATGTAGCTCCTGCTGGGTGGCCTGAGGCAGAAGCTAAATTAGCACCTCCTTAGAAATCCAAGAGCCAGTGTACCCAATGGTCAGAATGGGACCATCCAGATTACAACTCCTCAGATCCATAAAGGACACACACTCAGGGGCAGAATCAGTGAGCACCAAAGCACCACTGAAGCAAGTCTTGCCCCATAAGGGTATCTCCAGCACAGAAGTTATCCCATCGTAGACACAGCTGACTATCACAGCCAATTGGCCTGGAGGTCAATTCCTCCCAGTGATACCAACAGCAATCAAGGCTTAACTACAACAAGACTGTGCACACAGCCCACAAAGGGGTCCATCAAGAGTGTCCAACTCCGGTAACTGGGGAGGCTGAGCCCCTGGGCCCTATAGGACACCTAGCACACAAAGCCACTCTATCAACACTGGAAAGTAGCCAAAATGCGGAGACAAAGAAACAGGTCACAAATGAAGGAAAGCAAACTACTGGATATAGAGTTCAAAAACCATGGTTATAAGGTTTTGCAAGAATTTTCTAGAAACCACCAATAACTTATAGTGAGATCCTCAAGGATATGAAAAAGGACCAACTAGAAATTAAGCACACACTGACTGAAATAACGAATGATATACAGAGATCCAACAGTAGACTAGAGAATCCCAAGAATCAAGTCAGAGATTTGAAATAGAAAGAAGCAAAAAACACCCAACTGGAAAAGCAAAAAGAAAAGAGAACCCAAAAATATGAAGATAGTGTAAGGAGACTCTGGGACAACTTCAAGTGTACCAACATCAGAATTATGGGACCCCCAGAAGAAGAGAGAGAGCAAGATATTGAAAACCTATTTGAAGAAATAATGACTGAAAACTTCCCCTACCTAGTGAAAGAAAGACTTACAAGTCCAGGAAGTGCAAAGAACCCCAAACAAGAGGAAACCAAAGAGGACCACGCCAAGATACATCATAATTAAAATGCCAAGGGCAAAAGACAAAGAGAGAATATTCAAAGCAGCAAGAGAAAAACAGTTAATTACCTACAAGGGAGCACCCATATGATTGTCAGTTGATTTCTCAACAGAAACTATGCAGGCCAGACAGGAGTGGCAAGAAATATTCAAAGTGATGAATAGCAAGAACGTACAACCAAGATTATTCTACCCAGCAAAGCTATCATTCAGAATTGAAGGGCAGATAAAGAGCTTCACAGATAAGAAAAGCTAAAGGAGTTCATCACCACCAAAGCAGTATTATATGAAATGCTGAACGGTATTCTTTAAGAAGAGGAAGAAGAAGAAAAAGGTAAAGATAAAAATAATGAACAACAAATCAACAAATACATATCTATCATCAAGTGAATCTAAAAATCAAGTGAATAAGAAATCCGATGAACAGAATAAACTGGTGAATATAATAGAATTCGGGGCACAGAAAGGGAGTGGACTGACAATTCTTGGGGGGATAGGCATGTGGGGAGTGCGGGAAGAGACTAGACAAAAATTGTATGTCTATGGATGAGGACAGTGGGGGGAGGTAAGGGCAGAGGATGGGGTGGGAACCAGCTGGAGGGGAGCTATGGGGGGAAAAAAGAGAAACAACTGTAATAATCTGAACAATAAGGATTTATTAAAAAAACACAACACAACAAATAATCAACAACAAAAAAGTTATCATTAAAGATATTTTGTGTATGTTATCTAAATAATCCTATCTCCTTTAATCTTTAAAGTTATTCTGTTGGATAAATGTTACCATTCCCATTTCACTGATTAAAAAACTCAGGCTCTTAAACATGAAATAACTTGCTCAATGCCACTAACTTTAATGTAGTATAGAATGCTATCTCAATACTGTCCCCATTACTGCTTCTGTCTCCTCCTCCCCCAATCTATGGGCAGAATTCCATTTATCCTTCTGAACTCAATTCCTGTATGAAATTTTCTCTAGCATCCACGTGTATATACCCAGATAGCCTCTCCTAAATAATTACCTAATAGAGTGTATTTTTTTTTTTGTAGGAGTTACTATGCTATATTGATAGTAATTATTTATATACTTACCTCCTACACAGTAAGCTTCTTGCTGCCTTGAAAGATCCTTTCAGTCCTAATGCCTTACACCACAATATTTATCAAACGAACAAAATTAATTTCTTCTGACTCTAATTCCAAAGAGCTCCCAGTTATTGCACAGATAACTTCCTATCAATAATCTATTTTTTTAAATGACATACAAGTTGGATAAAATACAAATTGATTATATAATTTAAAGCCTTTCATGGTCTATGACCAGGATGAGTAACTGTCTTCATCTTACACTACTAATTAAAGTCTTAAGACATTTTACAATCATATATATTAAGTTCACTTTATATGTAGGAAAAATGCAGGGCTTATCTTTTAAGGCCCTCGTGGCTTAATATACAAATAATGAGTGAAAAGTAAAGAAAGAAAAAAATGCCAGCATTCTAAAGAGTTTGCAGCAGCCCTAGCTGATTTGGCTCAGTAGATAGAGTGTCCGCCTGCAGACCAGGGTTTGATTCCATTCAAGGGCATGTACCTCGGTTGTAGGCTCCTCCCCAGCCTGGTCAGGGCTCATGCAAGAGGCAACCAATCGATGTGTTTCTCTCACACTGATATTTCTCTCTCTCTCTCTTTCCCTTTCTCTTCCACGCTCTCTAAAAATAAATGGGAAAATATCCTAGGGCCATGGTCGGCAAACTGTGGCTGGTGAGCCACATGCGGTTCTTTGGCCCCTTGAGTGTGGCTCATCCAGAAAATACCACGGCCTGGGCGAGTCTGTTTTGAAGAAGTGGCGTTAGAAGAAGTTTAAGTTTAAAAATTTGGCTCTCAAAAGAAATTTCAATTGTTGTACTGTTGATATTTGGCTCTGTTGACTAATGAGTTTGCCGACCACTGTCCTAGGGTGAGGATTAAAAATAAAAAAGAGTCAGCAGCAATGATAGCAATATAGGACGTAGGCCAGAGACCATAAGCCAATACAACAGAGATAAAAAACCAGTCTGAACATACCCTGAGAAACTGAAAACCTATGTCCAGAAAGCAGATCCCCCCCCAATAAAGCTATCTATTTCCTACCAACACACTTGAGGAACATGTGCTGACCCATGCAGTGGAAATATGAAAATAAAAAGAGAGTTCAAAGACTAGAAAAAGTACAGAAAAAAAAATCTCAGAATTAATAATGGTAAAAAGATGTGGATTAATCCAGAAAATGGGTTAGGATGTCAAATGATTTTAGTCCACTAACCTGGAAGTGATGCTTTCCTAAGTGTTACTGTCTATTTCTATGGTCTTTCCAAAATACAAGTCTCCCTCTTCTTGGATCTGAGGTATACATAATTATTTTTGTTTGATCTTTCATGAAGGGCATTCAAGTGTCAAAAATGTCAATAAAACCTCTGATGAAAAACAACAAAAACCCTCTAGTCTTAAGCTTATTAATTTATTAAATAAAAAGTGCTCTACTCAGAACTATCTAGTCAGAACAATCTCTGAAGCCTAAATCTGGGAATGCAGTTACTGCAGCAGCAGCCAGTTGGAGCGTTACATGGCTCCCCAAGCTGTTGCTTGAATAGAAACTCCTGAGACAAAGTTTAGAACATCCTTTCTAAATACAACAGACCCACGAGATCCTTGGCTACCTTTACCTCCATATTTTTTCCTGTAAAGGCAGTCTTCGGTTTGGTTTTGTTTTAATATGATTTCATGTGTGTAAACATTGTGGGATAGAAAGACAAATGTGAAATAGGGTTGTTTATGCATTCTGGCCAAGTCCAAAACCTCCCAACCCCCTTTTAGAAGAGCTTAAACCCACAAATTAAAGTCAAGCTCAAAAAAGATGTAAAAAAAATACTTTCTCAAGTCAAGAGTCACAGGTTGTTGTGGATGAAAAGGAAAAGGATCTAAACCAGCAGTCTCACTTTATAGGTAAGTAAAATAAGTCCCATAAAAAAAGTTTATCAACCTGTAATTAGCTAAATGGCCACAATACTTTGTTTACTTCAAAAACTACAGTTTAGGCAGTACACCTTAAAAATATATTCTTCACCTGTAGAAATGATTTTTAAGGGTAAAAACAACAATCACTCAAAGTTGTCTTTAAAATCCATCCTATAATGTAGGAATGTACTTAATCAAAGTAAATAAAAATATGGTTGATAGCAGGAATCATAACTGTTTTTAAGGTGATCCATACTAAACAAGCTTCAAAACAGCTGATCAACTACACTAGATAAAGTTACCTTTACCTTATTTAATGTCTAACTACTATATACGGTATTTTGAATGTATCATGCCATTTACAGAAATTAACAAAAAAAAAAACTTAGCCCTCACTGGTTTGGCTCAGTGGATAGAGCATTGGCCTGCGGACTGAAGGGTCGCAGGTTCGATTCAGGTCAAAGGCACATGCCCGGGTTGTGGGCTCAATCCCTGGTGGGGGACATGCAGGAGGCAGCCAATCAGTGATTCTCTCTCATCATTGATGTTTCTATCTCTCTCTCCCTCTCCCTTCCTCTCTCTAAATAAAAACAAAACAAAACATATTTTAAAAAATAAAATAAAAGCTTAAAATGCAAAGCTTAAATGATAGTTACATACTGTAAAAATCAAAGAAGTCCTATTAAAATCACGATTTAGAAAACTTAAGGCAAATAAAGTTCTACAAAATATAACAGTAAAACAAATTTCCACCTTCACCTCCCTGAACAACCAAGAGCTTCCTTTATTTCTAAGGAACCATCTTTACTATCTCCAGGTGAAAAAGTCAGAGATATAGTCTGAACTTCAGGAAATCTAGGCAACATTTTTTTCTCATACACAACTTCCATAACTTCAAGAATAGAATACTGAAAATTTACCAATACAGTAATAGAAAACATGTTGCCATTCTGTCAGATACTTCAACACCTCAACTTTTGAATATTCCAAGAATGCTATTGCACAATATAAAATCAAGTCCTTCTTCCCAAATTTTTTCATAGGATTATGGCATACTTGTAATTAAAATATATTTCTTGGTGAAGTTAAAAAGGGTAAGGATGAAAAGAATGTATCAGAGTAGAAAATAAAGGTACTACTAGCATTACCCTGTTGCTTGATGTTTATAATTTTTTCCTATTATTTCATTAGTACCTTATAAAGGAGGTTTTTAAATGTTTATTTTGGAAACATGTTTACCACACTGGAACTTTTGTTAAGAAAACTTAGATGATGTCAGCTCAAAAGACTTTTCTCCAAAGTAATTAATTTTTAGGCATTATAAGATAGAAAAAATCTAGTTTGTCACAAAATGTCCAAAAATTCAGTAAGTAGTTCTCTCCTGGGGGGTGGGGGGAGGGGGGGAGTAGTGATTTCCTCCTTAAACTGTAAAATACATGCTTGTAACCTTACAAAAACATTTTAAAAAATACATCAATCTCCCTTAGTGGACAGTATCAGCAGTCGGACTGAAGGGTCCCTGGTTAGATTCCAGTCAAGGGCACGTACCTCAGATGTAGGCTGGGTCCCTGGCCCCCACTGGGGTGCGTGTGGGAGGCAACCAATCCATATGTCCCTCTCACATCAATGTTTCTCTCTCTCTCCCCACTCTTCTACTCTCTCTAAAAGGAAAAACAACAAAAATATCCTCCGGGTAAAGATTAAGGAAAAAAAATACATGAACCAAAAACCATATATAAAAGAAGAACCAAATTTTAATGAGTTTTTCCACTATTATCAACTAGTATTCCAAAACTAACAAAAAACAGCTATTAACAGTTTATATAAACTGGTATAAATACTAAAATTGTATACATTTGTCTAGATAACGAAAGTAATGAACATCATGATTTGACTTAGTGTGTAACAATCTTTGTACTTGATCACAGAATTTTAAGATTCCTTTCATTTCAGTGGTTTTATACCATCATCAGACCTCAAGTAATATTGTTCACACTTCTTAACTCACTAGTTTTTACCAAAGATGAAGTGGTTCTATAAAGAAAGTAGCAGCTCTATGAAGATCGCTTATTTAAAAGTAAGTCTTTTTCTATTTGCTTATCAAATGCTGAAGCTTCTCATATTCAAATGTCATGTTTATAAAGAACTGATACATGATTTTAAAATATTAGTTTTAACATTAGCTGTTTCTAATATGTCAATAGTTAGCATTACCTGATAAAAGTTCTATAATAATCCTATATAAATCTATATAATAAAGAGGTAATATTCAAATTGACCATCACTCCAACACACAAGATGGCCAGCAGGAGAGGGCAGTTAGGGGTGACCAGGCCAGCAGGAGAGGGCAGTTGCGGGCAACCGGGCCTGCAGGGGAGGGCACTTCGGGGCGACCAGGCCTGCAGGGGAGGGCAGTTGGGGGTGACCAGGCCAGCAGGGGAGGGCAGTTAGGGGCGACCAGGCTGGCAAGGGAAGGCAGTTAGGGGTGACCGGGCCAGAAGGGGAGGGCAGTTAGGGGTAATTGGGCAGGCAGGGGAGCAGTTAAGCGTTGATCAGGCTAGCAGGGGAGTTGTTAGGCAGTGATTAGGCTTGCAGGCCGAAGTGGTTAGGGGCAATCAGGCAGGTGCGCGGTTAGGGGCAATCAGGCAGGCGAGAGGTTGGGAGCCAGCAGTCCTGGAGTGTGAGAGGGATTTCCGACTGCCTGTGTAGGCCTGATCCCACCGGACATCCCTCGAGGGGTCCCAGATTGGAGAGGGTGCAGGCTGGGCTAAGGGATACTCCCCCCCCCCCCCGTGCATGAATTTCGTGCACCAGGCCTCTAGTAAAAGCATAATATGCAAATCGACTGAATGGCCGAACAGCGGAAAGACCACGCTATGACATCCACTGGTGCCAGCCCAGCCAAGGCAGGTAGGATGCGATTTGTCGGGGTCTCGCCATCACCCCATGATCACCCCACAGAGGGAGGCTCAGTTCACCAGACTGAGGGGGGATCAATCAGGGGGCTCCACAATTGCCCCAAAGAGGGAGGCCCAGGCTATCCTGCAGCAGCAGGTGGGTGGGGCCTCCCTCTGCAGGGGCAATCGATTGCAGGGCTCTGGACTGCAAAGAGGGTGCAGGCAGGGCTCAGGAACACACCCCCCCCCCCCCCCCCGTGCATGAATTTCGGGCACCGGGCCTCTAGTCTTTTAATAGGTAGCCATTATTGTAAGTGCAGAAAATGTGTATTCTACTACCGTAGCTCCTTACTAAATTTTGGAATCTCAGAGAATTAAGAGACTAATATGCTCAGCAAACTACAAATGCTAAATCTTTTTTCAGGGATCACCTTGCTAACATAATCATCTATTTCTCAGAGGGAAAAGGCAGTCCAAATTTTCAAAAAGTGTCAAATCAAATGTATATATCACAAATACAGACTTAAACTTTAATGGATGACTAGTTTTAAAACAACCTCTTCAATGGACGGTTAACCACTTCACTGTTAAAGAGAGCAGTATTTAACATACAATCCATACTTTGAATTTGACTCATTACATACTATATCCTATCACAACTTAAAATTTACCAAGACCAAAAAAAAAAAAAAAAATTTACCAAGACCCATACTAAAGTTTTGAGGCAAAATATTTATTTTGGGTTACAATTATCTGGCTGAACCAATCAAAGGAAACTAGTTTCTCTTAGCTAATCTGGGCAGTGGAACTTGAGAAAAGAAAGCAACATAAATGAATATGATACATTCCTAATTTATGCAACCCCATAGAAAACCCCCAGCCATCAGTGACATTCCTAACAGCGCAGAAAGGACATAAATTATATCACAATTATTTGTGATTACTTTTAAATCATGGTGGTTTTTTTCCCCTTGTATTTCAAATACTACAGCAAAACGTGTGAAAAATGAGCAAGTAATTTTTCCTTGGGTTATCAGGAGGGATCATACCCCCACAGTTGTAACCAGTATCCAAGAATCCAGCTCTACCCCTGGGTGGGAATGTGCAGAAACTCAGTAACTGCTCCAAAGGTAACACAACCTTGTTTTTTACTTTTCTTTTTTTGTTGTCTTTTTTGCTGTCACGGTACAAAGAACTCAACCTACTCCCCTAAAAGGTACATTTGTTTTAAAAAGGTCAAGGGAGAGTCAATAACTCCATAGAGAGGTGAGAATCTCCTTTCCCCTTTTACTTGCCCTGGCCTAACATTTCACCTCTTTCCTGCAGCAAAATGCCAGAATACGGAAGGTCACAGGAGCAGGATGAAAACGTCCTGGCCATAACCTTCCCAGCCCCCAAATCCAAGGAAGCCTTAATGTTTTCCTCTTCTTAATCCCACCCAGAGCAAGACTCATGATTAACCCTACCCCTGACCACAGTCCCCATTTCAGTCCCTATCTTCCCCAACTTGTCCTCAAATCAGCTTTTCCAAGGATTTGCCAGGTAAATGAGCTAAGGAATAAAATACAGACAGACTTTGGAGACGAAGGTAAGTCAGCCTTGCAGGGTACTAAAGGGGAGAGCAGATGCGGTAAAGAAAACACTTGAAAAGAACTAAGAAAGGTCCAAGGACTCGTGGACGGACTGTGCCCTGGAAGACCGGGCCTGCGGATAAAATCAGAAAGGCACGGGAGAACCGAAGAAAACTAGCAGGAGAGACATTTTGGGAGCAAAACAGAAGCGCCTCCTCTGGTGTTGAAAGATCCGCAGTCAAATCCGAGAAGCGCCGCGTCTAGAAGACAAGGGCGGACTCTGCGTCCTCCGCAATCCCGCACAGAGCCGAAGGTTCCCCAGCGTTGCCCCATTCCCACGCCCGCAGCCTGGCCCAAGCGGGTAGGGTGCAAAATGGGTAGCGAGGGCCGCGGAGCCACCTCTCCTGTCTCCCGCTCCCCGGACGACCCCTCCCGCACCCCGCCCGGCCCGAACTCCGCGCCTACCTGTAGCACCAGCGGCTCCGGGTTGAAGGCCAGGGTCAGCAGCAACTGCATGCGCTCCGAGTCCTTGAGATTGCGGAGCAGGAAGCTGCCCGAGTCCTTGGTCTCGGCATAGCGGCGCACCAGGCGGTCGAGGAGGCGCTGTGAGGGGCAGTGCACCAGGTCAGACCAACCCTCCACAGCCTCGGGCGTAAGCAGCCTCACGTCGCCGTTCAGGCGCGCGAACTCAGTGCGCGGCATGGCCTGCAGCAAGTCGCAGCGAGGCCGGCCAGTGGCCCGCTTGCAGATGCTCTGGTCCAGCTGCGCCAGCTCGCGCTGCGAGCCCAGGCGCTTAAGCACCACTCGGCGGCGGCCACCCTCGCGGGGCTCGCCATACTGCGCGAAGTAGACGTTCTTCACGTTGAGGAAGTCCAGCAGGCGCAAGCGGCCCCACGCCTCGAACACTACTTGCCCGTTGAGGAAGCGGCGGCACCAGCTCGTGCCGAAGCACGCCGGGCACTTATTGAGCTGCAGGAAGCGCCGGTCGGTTAGTTCATTGCGCTGCCAGGAGGCGAGCAGCGAAGGCGAGTGCAGCACCATCAGCACCAATAAGCTGCCCAGAGCCGCCAGCTTCAGCGAGCGGGACAGGCGACCTAGCTTCGGGGGCACCAGGCGCCACATCCCGCCCGCCGCCCGTCCGCACCGGAGGGCGAGGGCACCCCCTGGGCGCCCCCGCCGCGCCTAAACCCCGAACAGGCGGAGGAGCGAGGGAGCGGGCTGGGGTGGGAGCAGAGTAGGTGTGTGAGCTAGAGCGGGAGCGGGAAAGGGCCGGCTCTAGCAGGCTGCGACTTCCAGTCCCTAGTCTCCACAACTCTAGCTCCTAACGCCGAGCTCCCGCCCCGACTCCCGGGGCGCCTCTTTTCAGCCAGCCAAGTTATGGAGGGACGAGAAGGGAGGGAGGGAGGGGACGCGCGGGCCCAAATGCCACGCGCCCGCCCGCACGCGCACGCGCACAGCACTCAGGGCGTGAGAGCTGCAGCGGCGGCCGGGTCTTGGGGAGATCGAAGGAGGGACTCACGGAAGGGGAAGAAAAGCTGGAGTGTCTCTCTCACTCCGCAAGCAGCAACAGTGTAGGAAGATGGGATGAAGGAGGCGCCCGCCGCACGCCCGGGTTCCTGGCTGGCTCTCCGGAGACGCCGGGGGCGGGGCAAACGGGGTGCACGAGCGCGTCGCGCGCCACCAGGAAAGCGTAAGCACGGCTCTTGGGGTGGCAGCGGGGCGTCTCCGTGGGGGCGGAGTCCGAGCTCGAGCCCTGAAGGAGGGATGAACTCGAGAGCTTGATGGTGACATGACTTTTAGTAATAGTTCATCTTTCATGATTGTGGAGGATTACAGGAGCCTGACATTTCCCACCATCATGGAAACAGTCCTCTGATGGGGGAAGGGTGCGGGGGGACAAGAAGAACTGAATTGCGAAAAGCTAATGCACCTCCCTGTCTCTGAGGGCGCGCATGGGGCAGGGCGGAGTAGGTGGGGCATCGTGCCCCTCCCCCGCCCTTATATGGTTGGGAGGCGTAATGGAGCCGGTGGGGGGCGCGCCTTGCGGGAGCTCCTTTCCTCCCGGGCTTGCTTGCCTCTGGCTGGGGGGGACTGGCCTCTGGAAAAAACGGGAAAGGCATGGGTTGTGGGGACTGGTTGGGGATTTCGTCTTTGGCGTGTTTTTTCGGTAAAGGCATCTTGAGTTTTTCTGAGTGAACACGCAGAATTGAAAGCCTTAAGACACCGTGTTAAAGGGACAGTAAGAGGAACAGGGAAACCTCCTGGCCTGGTGTCCACATGAGTCCTACCCTAAACTCTCTGGAGAAGCGGAGATAAGCTGTTGGCAGGTTTGCTTTGCTCCCCACCTACTCTCCCAGACTGGCCCTGAAGCCATTTCCTACCGGGCGCAGAGACCGCCCAGGAGCCGCCCCTCGAGTCCCTGAGGAGCTGGAGGGAGGGCACCCCACATGGTCCCCGCAGGCAGGGACTTGCTGTGGCGGTAACCATGGGGACGGGGGACTGGAGGCAGCCTGGCTCTCTGCGCAGGCGGGTTGGCTCTGGTTCGGGCCAGCACTCCAAAAATAACTCGGGAATGAACTACAGCGCCTTGTTTTGGTATAAATTTTAGAGGACTAGGACTCTAGCAGTATCTGCGAATAATAATGATTCTCAATTTAGCGTTAGAATGAGGAGTTGTTAGTCTGAAGGATAGGTGGTTCCTGATACAGTATTAAATACCTAGGTCTTAACTGAGTTAATTTTAGAGACTGAACAATGATTTTTAGGAGGCCCTAGTAATTGGCATGTATAGACCAACTGTACAGGAGCCTAATGATAAGCACTGTCAAATTCACTTCTCTACAGCTGTTGTAAATGAGCCATCGTCATGAGAAGTTCTGTTGAAGTTAATATTTTGTCCTTCATGATATAAGAACTCAAACTTAAAAAAAAAAAAGCTTTGGACAATTAAATATATTCAATATAGAAGTGATTTTTAAATGCTATTGCATTAAATACAGACAAATTGGAAGATTTAGTCTTCAAGACTCCTACAAAATGACTTAAAGAAATTTCGCTGCTACCTGAAAAATTTTACTTCCACCTTTGGCAGTAATTTGGTTTAACTTGCCTTCAAGCATCCCAAAACTCCATACAATGTAAAGTTCTGAGCAGACTCTCAAATGAGAATTTTGATAAGAATATAGTTTAATATGATTGGTCTGGAAATGTCAGGGCTGCTGCTGCTGAAAGGTTGGTAAGTTTATTACTAAACTGCAGACTTCTAATCTTTAGCATCTTTTATGATGTGTTAATATGAGATAATTTATGTAGAAATGCTTTAACACAATAAAAGCACTACATACATTTTTATATTTATAGTTAGAATGATTGGTGCATTAGCATACTTGCCAGTAAACTGATTAAGCTGAGATAATTGGGGCATAGTGAGAGGCTATTTAGATGATTAGTACCAGGATTAAGGCTGGCACTGTTTCTATGTATGGAAAAAGTCATTGGAGTTCTTAAACTATTCTCAACTTTCAAATCCTTGGAATTGTATAGGCATCATTTGAAAAATGGAAGTAAAAAAGGTTACTAGCCTATACATACTGAGTTTTTACATTTATGTAAAAGCCCTGATGTTCTTTTCAGTTAGGTTTTCTAAACTTACCAAGAAAGATAATCTTCAGGAGCTTAATGCATTCCTAAAGGGGAGAGGGTGGTGAGGGGGGAAGGCATAGAGCTATATGAGATAAACTCAGATTTGCCACATCCATTTACGGCTAGGGTTCAGGATCTGAAGAAGGGGCTGCTCACAAATGAAAACACTAGACAAGAAATATGAGTTTAGAAGGCATAGGGGGGAGGGGGCAGCCAGAAACCTCTCTCTAGCGGAGAAGCTCACTGAAACCCTGGACCTGTCAGCTTTTATTCACTTGAATACACATTTGGCCTTTAGAAATGCATACAGGTAAAGTTTGGTAAACAGTAAAAGGATTACCAGGTTAGGGAATTGCCTTCAGCCATTGAGCCTACAGCAGGGCAATATTATGCTGATTTTCAGCCCTGCTGAATATCAAAGTCCATTGGCCTTCCAATGGGACTTTTTGAATAATATGCTAATTACTGTTGGTTTTAGCCTCCTGCATTTCTCCCTTTTTGTTTTCTTAATAAATGTAGAAAGGTGTATGCCATCTGCAGGGTTTGAGTCCTTTTAAGACTTTTCATTCTGCATTTGCAGACTAGAATTAAACATGTAAGAACAAGAATGAGACAGACAATAATGATTATGCTAAAAAGCAAATGTAGGGAGATTCAATGAAAATGATTGTGTTCTTTTATGTCCATTTTTAAATGCTGCCAGGCATTTAAGGAACTAGTTTGTAGTAGGCTCCTTTCTGGGCCATAAGTTCTTTATGGGTCCCCTTCCCAATCACTGTCCCCAGCAATGATATTCGAGTTCTGGATGCTGGACAAATGGTGGGCAATGACAATGCAGGTCTGACCTTCTTTGGCTTTGTCCAGGGCAACCTGCACCATTGCACACCTGGTGACTGCTAGCATGGCAAGGTTTATTCACCATCCCCCAGGTGCTCTCTGTACTGTTTCTCCTCTGTCTCATACTCCTTCCATTTCTTATCTTCAGCATGTTGCTTGGGGCTACTGCTATCTGTGGCTGGAGTAGTCTGGTCAGTTCCTCTCTAGCATCAAAGTTGAATGTTCCTTTCAGGAATCCACACGGGCTTGGAGGAGTTTTCTGGAAATAGACAAGCATATTCTTGACCAAAGGTTAACAAGGGATGGGGCCCTTCCATAAACCAGACTTGGGATGTTTCTGTTTAACCAAACCATTTTCCTTTGGCTTATTCTAACACCAGTGTAATTCCATAGGTGTCTTGCCATCAGCATTATAAGGGAAAAAAATTTAAAGTAATTAAGGCTTGATATAGTTACTTACAGGAGATTTCTCCACTATTCCCCCTTTTTGCTTTTCAAGTTGGGATTTTAGAGGTCCTTGAGGCAGATGTAACATGCAAGGGGACATTCCTTGATTATCTGTTTGCCTGCTGTATAATATTATGGCAGGCTTATGTAAATGCTGATGAGATTCTGTGGCCTGTTTTAATAAAGTAATTAATTGATTGGCATATGCATTTCCTTTTGTTAAAGGACCAGGCAGGGTGGTATGAGCCCTGATATGAGTAATGTAAAAGGGTATTGTCTTTGCTGTATAGTTTGCTGTACCTGTTTAAATAGTATAAATAGATTTTGGACACTGAGCCATTTTAATTGAGCAGTCTCAATTCTGTTTACTAGGCCAGCATCATAGGCAGAATCAGAAATAATAAGAGGCTCTTGGAAATCCTGCAATACAGCCTTAATAGTTTCTAATTTAATACTTTGCACAGAAGTATGACTGGTCTGGATGACTTGGTCTGAATTCACTGCATGATAAGCAGCTTTCCCATTAGATGAACCATCAGTGAAAACAGTTAATGCTCCAGGAATAGGTTCCTGCCTAATATTTTTTGGTATAATAGTAGGGGTGTAATATAAAAACTGTAGTAATTTCTGTGTTGTTTTTTTCCGTAGATAACAACTAAGTTTCCCTGAATATCCACTTAGTCCAATTTGCCAATTTAAATCAGTCTGAAATAACGTTTATTTTCTAACTTCATTTGTCCTTGGGTGTGGTTAGTAAATGACACTAACTGGATTTCTGCTATCAGTCTTTGAGTATATTGACATAAGCTTTGTTTGGGAGGCAAAATGCAAATTATTTACTTTTAAGTGTCCTTGGTTTAGGGAAGATAGGATTTACTAGATGGTCCTAAACCACTTGGCATTTATATTTTTAAATGGTTGAAAACTGCTATTTCATGCTGTATTTGCCATCTCACTGCTCAAGTGCGGCAAGCCACAAAATTAGAAAATGATTCTGTAGGTCTTTGGATACACTTAATAAAAGCTTTCTTAGGGTTTCTAGGGACTTGAATAAATTTTCCATTTCTCTCGTAGAGATTTTTAGATAAGGTCTTAACTAATGTACTTACCTTTCATATTTCTACTTTTAAGGTCTAATACATTGACTTTTAATTACAGTCACTAAATATTTGAATAGTGTTTCCCTCTGTATTTCCTCCCACATCAATTTCTAAGCCATATTTAGGGAGTTTCTCAAAAACTTTTACTTTCTTTTAAACAGCAACCAACTTGGTTGCCTTTCAGAAAAACCAGTCGTAGAGAGAGGTATGCTGGCCAATACTGCAATGCATACATTTCAACTAAAAGTAACTCTCTTTATAGTTATGGTGTCTCATTAATGGTGAGATTTAATTCTTGAATAATAACTTTTGATTTACTTTGTAAATAGTTATGGAAGAGATTTAAAAATTTCTCCTTTTGTTAGCTTAAATTTACTTCTATACAGCATTCCTTTTGGCTAGTGTTAATTTGCATATGTATGCAAATTTTACTTTGGACTTGACTGGAACCAATTGCTCATAAAATATTGGCTTCTCATATAAATAAGTTTATATGAGACCTTGATTATGTTGTAAAAAGCTAACTTATTAAGTAATTATAGTATGCATCTTTATTGACAAAGTAAAGTAAGCAAACATACATTTAACCAAGACCGTGGTCGGCAAACTCATTAGTTCTAAAAGATACCAATTAAATTTAAACCGGTTTTTATATTAAAAATTTGGTTCAGACTATAGAATTAATCCTCCTTTTTAATTGGGCCAATAAAATATGATATCCTAGGCTGAAATTTTACCACACATATTACACATAAAGACTACAATATATTTTGAACTACTAATTTTTCTAGAGAATATACAAGAATTATTTTTCTCAAAAACGAATGTCTATACTTTATGCAATTTGTTATCACAACTATATAATTTCTTCCAACTTAATTTAAACTTTAAACTCTTAGAAGCCTAAAATTTTAGGTGGCAAGTTAAGTACTTAGCATTTCTCAGATTAGTAATATTTTTACATTTTTAGCTATGTATTTCAAGTAAAATATAAGACATTTAATTAATAGATTCAATTCTATCCTCTAAATATTTCATATGAGGAAAACTCAGATTGCTGTTCAGTATTTTGTCATTTCAAAATACCTAGATATTTAATAATTTTTATAATTTAATTCAGCAAACTCTAAAGTTTTAAATTATCAAAGACTTTGGAATATTATGTATAGGCATAGGAGACTGGTGAAAAGGCAGGGGGAAGAGGGAGCAGGCCTGTAGGCCACTTGAATTTAAAACTGCCACATTCTTCCTTCAAGACAACATCTAAGGTTATGGCTGTGGAATCTCTACTTTTACAGGGAGAAAGGGGACTGGTCCTTTCCTCTAACAGAGAGTGCAGTCTCTTCTATAGTGACTGAACTTTCATTATTAATATATTTTTAATTATTACTGAAAAGCTTTATTACAAGTTCTTCATTTTAGTTACATCTATTTATGTTTTAACAACTTTGAGATGTTAAAGCCAATTATTACCATTCAAGGCATTTTCTTTGGCAAATTTTATAACAGAGATAACTTACTAACTTTCATTGGCTTTAATGTTAAAGTATTATTTTATTTTATTTTTTATTTTATTTTATTTTATAAAAACAGGAGTGCCCCAGAGACCTGTGAGGCAACCTTAGAATGTGGTCCATTATTATTCAAGAACTACCCATTATTATGGAAACAATCTTATTTTCCAAACCAAGCCTATATAATTTTCTTGTGTCATTTTTGCCATATTTTAAAGAAAATCAGTCTTGGGTTTATTCTTCTTTTTGCATTTTAATTTCTTTATTGGTTAAGGTATTACATATTTGTCCTCATACCCCATTACCTTACCAAAACTCCACCCCCACTCATGCCCTCACTCCCCCTGTTGTCTGTGTCCACTGGTTAGACTTATATGCATGCATACAAGTCCTTTGGTTGATCTCTCTCCCTTACCCCCACCCTCCCCTACCTTCCCTCTGAGGTTTGACAGTCTGATCAAAGCTTCCCTGTCTCTGGATCTGTTTCTGATCGTTAGTTTATGTTGTTCATTATTTCCCATAGATGAGTGAGCTCATATGATATTTATCTTTCTCTGCTGGCTTATTTCACTTAGCATAATGCTCTCCAGTTCCATCCATGTTGTTGCAAATTTTAGGAATTCCTTCTTTTTTACTGCAGTGTAATATTCCATTGTGTAGATGTACCACAGTTTTTTAATCCACTCATCTGCTGATGGGCACTTAGGCTGTTTCCAAATCTTAGCTATGGTAAATTGTGCTGCTATGAACATAAGGGTGCATATATCCTTTCTGATTGATGTTTCTAGCTTCTTGGGACATATTCCTAGATGTGGTATTACTGGGTCAAATGGCAGTTCCATTTTTAGTTTTTTGAGGGAACTCCATACTGTTTTCCACAGTGTCTGCACCAATCTGCCTTCCCACCAGCAGTACACGGTTCCTTTTTCTCCACATCTTCTCCAGTATTTGTCATTTATTGATTTGTTGATGATAGCCATTCTGACAGGTGTGAGATGGTACCGCATTGTCATTTTGATTTGCATCTCTCAGATAATTATTGACTTTGAACAACCTAGCTAATAAAATAGTAATATGCAAATTGACCGTACCTCCATTACACCCACAACCCATGCCTACCAGCCACGCCCACCAGCCAATCAGGAGCAAATATGCAAATAAATCCAACCAAGATGGCTGTGGCCACAGAGAGCTGGAGGGAGCTTTCCAAGCTTTCCCTCTGCCCTTGCCAGCCCAAGCCTCCACTCCAGGCTACCAAGTTTCAATGATAGAAGATAAATAAATCCCAACAAAAATGGCGGCAGCCATGGAAATGGAGAGAGCAGGAGGCTAGGGTTGCCCCCGGTGATGGAGGCAGCCAATCTTCTGCAGCCCTGGCCTGCCTTGGCCTCTGCTTAAGGCTACAAAGTTTCAATTGTAGAACATAAATAAATCCCAACAGAAATGGTGGCAGCCACAGAGATGGAGAGAATGGGAGACTAGGATTACCCCCAGCGATGGAGGAAGCCAGGCTTCTGAAGCCATGGCCTGCTTTGGACTCCACTTAAGGCTACAAATTTTCAATTATAGAAGATAAATAAATCCCAACAGAAATGGCTGCCACCACTGAGCGAGCAGAAGGCTTGGCTCCGCTCCAGGCTACAAAGTTTCAATTGCAGAAGATAAATAAACCCCAGATACCAAGGCCTCCACTTGGGTCACTGAGGGCGTGGCTAGCTTGCAAACCACCACAGGCCCCTCGTCCAGGCAGCCCCATGTGCCAAGGGAACCTGCACCTTGATCCACGACATCCTTCAGGGCAAACCAGCTGGCCCCCACCCATGCACCAGACTTCTATTCTATATAATAAAAGAGTAATATGCAGATTGACCATCACTCCAACACACAAGATTGCTGCCCCCATGTGGTCAAAGATCCTGCCCCCATGTTGACACAAGATGGTCACTACAAGATGGCCAGCAGGGTAGGGCAGTTGGGAGGGACCAGGCCTGCAAGCTAGGACAGTTGTGGGCGATCAGACCAGCAGGGGAGGGAAGGTAGGGGTGACCAGGCCTGCAGGGGAGGGCAGTTAGGGGCAAACAGGCTGGAAGGGGAGCAATTAGGCATCAATCAGGCTGGCAGGGGAGTGGTTAGGGGGTGATCAGGCTGGCAGGCAGAAGAGGTTAGGGGCAATCAGGAAGGCAGGCAGGCGAGCAGTTGGGAGCCAGCAGTCCTGAATTGTGAAAGGGATGTCTGAACATCCCGTGAGGGGTCCCAGATTGGAAAGGGTGCAGGCTGGGCTGAGGGACACTCACTCGTGCACAAATTTCGTGCACTGGGCCTCCAGTGTTTTCATATGCCACTTGGCCTTTCTTCTATCTCCTTTCGAAACGTGTCTATTTAGGTCCATTGCCCATTTTTTTATTGCATTGTTTATATTCCTTTTGTTGAGTTGTATGAGTTCCCTGTATATGCTGGAGATTAAACACTTAATCAGTGATAACATTGGCAAATATGTTCTCCCATGTAGTGGTCTTTCTTGTTATTTTGTTGATGGTTTCTTTTGCTGTAAAAAAGCTTTTTATTTTGATGTAGTCCCATTTGTTTATTTTCTCTTTAGCTTCCATTGCCCTGGAGCAGTATCAGTGAAGAAGTTTCTTTGGCATATGTCTGAGATTTTGCTACTTGTGGATTCCTCTAGGATTTTTATGGTTTCCCATCTTAAGATTAAGTCCTTTATCCATTTTGAGTTTATTTTTGTGTATGGTGTAATTAGGTGGTCTAGTTTCATTTTTTTTTTTTTTTGCATGTATCTGTCCTATTTTCCCAACACCATTTATTGAAGAGACTGTCTTAACTCCATTTTATGTTCATACCTCCTTTGTCGATATTAATTGGGCATAGTGGTTTGGGTTGATTTCTGGTCTAGTCTATTCCCTTGATCTATATGTCTGTTCTTGTGCCAGTACCAGGCAGTTCTGAGAACCGTGACTTTGTAATACAGCTTGATATCTGGTATTGAGATCCCACCTAATTTGTTCTTCTTTCTCAGGATTGCTGCAGCTATTCCACATCTTTTTTAATTCCAGATAAATTTTTGGAGAGTTTGTTCTAGGTCTGTGAAATATGCCATTGGTATTTTAATGGATATTGCATTGAATCTATAGATTGCTTTGGGTAGTATGGACATTTTAATGATGTTCATTCTACCAATCCATGAACACGGTATGTTCTTCCATCTGTTTATATCTTCCTCTATCTCTTTTTTCAGTGTTCTGTAGTTTTCCGTGTATAGTTCTTTTACCTCTTTAGTTAAGTTCATTCCTAGGTATGTTAATTTTTTGGTACGATGGCAAATTGGATTCCTTTTCAGTCTCTCTGTAATTTCACTATTGGTTTATAGAAATGCCATAGATTTCTTGCTATTAATTTTGTTTCCTGCTACCTTGCCAAATTCATTTACTAAGTCTAATAATTTTTTGATGGAGTCTTTAGGGTTTTCTATGTACAATATCATGTCATTTGCAAAAACGGAGAGTTTTACTTCTTCTTTTCCAATTTGGATGCCTTTTATTTCTTCTTCTTGTCTGATAGAAATGGCTAGTATTTACAGTACTATGTCGAACAGGAGTGGTGAGAGTGGGCATCCCTGTCTTCTTCCTTTTCTTAGGGGAAATGAGTTTAGTTTTTGTCCATTGAGTGTGATACTGACTGTGGGTTTGTCATATATGTCTTTTATGATGTTGAAGTATGATCCTTCTATTCCCACCTTGCTGAGAGTTTTTATCAAGAATGGGTGTTGGGTTTTGTCAAATGCTTTTTCTGCATCAATTTATATGACTGTGTGATTTTTATCTCTCAATTTCTTTATGTGATGTATCACATTTATTGATTTGCAGATATTGTACCATCCTTGCATCCCTAGGATAAATCCTGCTTGGTCATGGTGTATGATCTTTCTGATGTACTGCTGGATCCGATTTGCTAGAATTTTGTTGAGGATTTTTGCATCTATGTTCATGAGAGATATTGGCCTGTAATTCTCTTTCATTTGGTCTTATTCTATAGCATCTGTGAAGAAATGGGGCTTAGGCCAAGAGGTCACCAAAAATTGGGTGGTGGGGGGGTGGTCGCCTTCTCATAAGCTAGCCTTTTTCTCTTCATGGGTATAACAATCCCAGATGCATCCTTAAATTGTGAGAAATGTCTCATCTGTTCAAATTTCAAAAGACTGGACATGGCAAAAATGAGAATTTTCATAACATTCCTGAGAAAGTGAGTATCCATTTTACAGGATCATCAAAAGACCTAGTAATTATTGGGCTGGGGCCTTTTTTAGTTACTTCCCTTTGTCTAGGGCATTTTCCTAGAACCTGTGTTATCGGCCACATGTATCATTTATATTCTGTCTCTCCGTTCCCACATTCTGTTTGCTCTGGGGAAATTTATTAATGGCCTGGGTATCTACTGTTTCTTTTCTATTAAATTAAAGGCATGCTTAATAGACTAACAATAAACAAATTAAACCAAACAATTAAGACAGAAAAAACAGCTATCAACAGACATGTGCCATAACACATACCCAAGATTTAATAAGGCAGAGTTCTTTTTCATGGATCTTTCAGATGTTTTACATTGCCTGTGACTTACAGCCAGAATGCGGCCTAGATCTCAGCCTGTTGTTCACAGATCTTATCCTATTCTGCTCTTCATAGCATTGACTGGTACCTATAGTTGTTTTAGCTAAAATCTGCCTGCCTGGCATAATAGTGTAATTTTCAGACAAAACATTGAGTCCTTTTGTAAAAGGACTGTTAGCCTCTTTTTCTCTAGCTGTTGAGCCTTTCCACACTAGAGGGGGAGGATCCTGGGCCTTAGGTATTACATACTTTTGAACCTCAATACGAAGTGGGCATTAATGCAGTTCGAACAAGAGCCCACCTAGTTAAACATGACCAGGGCCCTCGTTTTCCTTGAGCCTGATTTAACAGAGTACATTTTGACACCTTAACTCCTTTATCCTTGAGCATACAAGTTAAAAATTTACAATGATGTTTTTGCCTTTTACTCAAATTCTTCCCCATTATAACCTGGTTGAAATAAAAGATGTTCCTCGTCCACTTACAGTTCACGACTCCAAAGCTGGTACGGGCTTTGTGCGTGGTGAACTTCCCCACCTTTCCGGTGAACATTCCCACCTTTCCGGTGAACTTCCTCACTAAAAATTTTTGTTTATTTCACTCAGGTGAATCTTCTTCCCCAGATGCCTATTTGGGAGCCAGATGCTGCATCCATTTACAACTAGGGTTCAGGATCTGAAGAAGAGGCCATGCATAAATGAAAACACTAGACAAGAAATATGAATTTAGAAGGCATGGGAGCCCAGGTGGAAACCTCTCTCTGGTGGAGAAACTCACTGAAACCCTGGACATGTCAGCTTTTATTCACTTCAATACACATTTGCCCTTTAGGAATGCATACAGGCATATGAAAGGTAAAGTTTGGTAACCTGTAGAAGGATTATGAGGTTAGGGAATTGCCTTCAGCCATTGAGCTCACAGCAGGGCAATATGCTGATTTTCAGCTCTGTTGAGTATCAAAGTCCATTGTCCTTCCAATGGGTCTCTTTGCATAATATGCTAATTACTGTTGGTTTTAGCCTCTGGCAAGATTATTTTAAAGTACTTTATTAGGGTTTTGAAAAAGGTCAATAAGTTAATGTTAATATATATTATCCACCTATCCTATAAACTACAAAATACTTTTGGCTATTGGCTAATAGACTATAAGCTAATCCAAATTTATTTCCCAATAATTTTAAATAAAGGCAAATAATGTAGCCTCCAGTGCATCATAAAATGTCATTTTATAATATCTATCAATCTTTAATGTTGAATGTAATTAAATATTATAGAATTTTGATACCCATCATCTATTTTTTAAAAAGTGAACTAGCTTTTTGATAGTCAAAGTTTTACATTGTATTTCTATTCTATCACCTGTAGCAGTGGTTCCCAGTTAGGGACTATTGCCTCTGGATTGACATTTGGCAATAGCTGGAGTAATTTTGGTCTTAACAAGGGTGTGGAGTGGAGACTACTGGCATGTATTATTAAGAGTCCAGGGATATTGCAAAACAACAAAAATTAACCAGCCGAAAATGTCAACATTGCTACACTATTGAGAAACCCTGACCTATAGAATTCTACTCTTATGTAGTACTAGAGGCCCAGTACATGAAATTTGTTCATGGGGGGGTGTCCACTCAGCCCAGCCTGCATCCTCTCCAATCTGGGACCCCTCAGGGCTGTCCGACTGCCAGTTTAGGCCCTATCCCAGGGATCGGGTCTAAACCGGCAGTCGGACATCCCTCTCACAATCTGGGGCCACTGGCTCCTAACTGGTCACCTGCCTGCCTGCCTGATCGCCCGTAACTGCCCCCTTCAGCCTGATCACCCGTAACCGCCTCTGCCTGCTGGCCTGATCGCACCTCACTGCCCCCCCCCACCACTGGCCTGGTCACCCCTTACTGCACCCCCTGCTGGCCTGGTCACCCCACGCAGCCTGCTGTTCAGTTGTTTGGTTGTCCCTCACTAACCACCCTGCCAGTCTTGTCGTCACATGCAGCCTGCTGTTCATTCATTTGGTCATCCCTCACTAACCCCCTTGCTAGCCTTGTTGCTCCACACAGCCTTCTATTCAGTCATTACTGTTACTGTGACAGCGTCCCGGATAATTTGCATATTCCTCTATTATTAGTATAGATGATTTTAGGCATGAAAGCCTTATTGATTATCATTCTTTCATACAGCAGTGTGTGTATTTAAATTTATTGCATATCTTGTGGTCATAATATTCTAAAAGTTAAGCCAATTCAGCAGATCACAATATAAATATCACAATTTCAGTTGTTATGAAAAGTAATATTTTATTGAAATGTATTTTTTAATGAGATTGGACTTTTCATCACTTTTCTTTAGTTGGCATGGATGGATATTTTTATTGCTAGAATTTGACAGAATTTAACTTTGCTGGAAGCAAAAACCATCAAGTAGTTTACATATAAATGTGAGAAGTCCATCAGAAGGCTGATGGACTTTGATATTCAGCAAGGGCTGAGAATCAGCATTGTATTACCCTACGGCTATCTGAATGGCTGAAGGCAATCCCCTAATCTGATAATCCTTTATTGTTTACCGAACCTTACCATTGATGTCTCTATGCTTTGATAAAGGCCAAATGTGTATTCTAGTAAATAAAATGCTATAGGCCCAGACATTCAGGGAGCCACTCCACTAGAGAGTAGATATCTGCCTGCTTCCCCCATGCCTTCTAAATTTATATTTCTTGTCTAATAGATCCATTTGTGTGTGGCCCCTTCTCCAGATCCTGAATCCTCGCTGCAAATGGTTGAGGTAAACATCAATTATTTTTCTCTCTCTCTTTTTTTTAAGACATGTAATGCCGGAAGCCATTTTCAGCATACCATAATTGCAAGAGTTTCATCAAATGTTGGTGAAGCTTGGGGGCTCAACAGGGGCTGAGCCACATATGTAGTTTACCTGTTGGAATGGCTGGAAAGGCACTACCCCCAAACCTGAATAGGATTGTTAACTGCCAGACAGTTCAGGGCATCTCATTCTACATGTTATTGCCTCCTGTTGGCCAAATACCTGAATACCTGTAGGTTATTACCCAATCTGACAATGCTTCTGTACCCTACCCTTTGAAACCCTACCCTTTGAAGTGTATTATCTCCAACTTGCCTTAGGACAAATTGTGTTAATAAAAAGCACTGGGTCCTGAGTCAAGGGGTAGTCTGTAGCTCCTTTATCTGAAGCTCCTCTGACCCTCAATGCCTTTCAAAACTGTCGTCTTTGGACTCCTTATTGAATCTGCACATCAGCCTTTCTCCAGATTGCTGCACCCTTCATAATGCTGGGACAAGAACACCAACACTAATGGCCGCCTGAACTAGGGTTTGAACCCTGGAAACACCAACATTAATGGTGCGCTTCTGGAGAAAGAAGGATTCGCCTGAGCGGAAATAACACCAGCGATGGTGGTTAAGATTAACTATGCATAGAGCCCATCTCAGCTTCAGAACCCTGTGGATCCACAAGTGCATGAGTTATACTTTGTGTTTAAGTCAGATTATAATGGGGAATAATTTGGTCAATAGGCAAAATTATAAAGAAATGGGAGTATCAAAAGGTACTTTTTAAAATCAGGCTGAAATAAGAGTGTTGTGGTCATCTTTAATGTGGTTTCTTGTTGAAATTAAAATCCTAATTTGTTTTGAGAATCTGAAATCTGTAATAAGAAATGAAATCCCGCTGCTAAAACTGCCTCTGGTGCGGAGAGATTCAAAGGTGGCTGGAGAGGGCAGAGCTATCAGCTCTCCCGAAACAAGACTATTTAAAGCTTTATTTAAAAATTATAGAAGAACTCGCAGGGAAATGCAAAATTTGGCTAAGGTCACCTTAGGTGCTAGTAATTACTTTGGAAATGAAATAGGAAAAAATTTAAAATCTGTCTTTATTAAGCATGAAAAGATACATGGCCAGATCTGTTACTGACACTTCCCCCAAAGCAAGCAGGATGTGTGTCAACTCTGCAATATGAATGCCCACTCTCCCAGTATGCTAATTTAAAGTCTCCTCTCACCATGAAAAATTTAGAAATGTGTCTGGGATTTATGTGCTCATAAAGAGATAAGCTAGCTTAAAACAAATTTGCACAACTATCTGATTTTTGGACATTTAGATAGGTCTAAGCTTAAATCTCTCTCTCTTTGTGATGGTACAAAAAAACCCCAGGACTGTTTTTCTTTCTCAGGAAGATGGCGGATTTGACCCAGGAAAAGACACAGGCTAAGTTCAAGCTGTAACAAGATTGGTATTTCCATAATAAAGAGTAGTTTTTAAAATGCTAATGAATCATGTTAAAAAGTTAACTTTAAGGCCTTCAAGAAAATCAGTAAATTGTCTGTTACAAAATTTGCCAAAGAAAATGCTTTAAAATAATTAAAATTGACTCTAGAATTTCAAAAAAGTGTTGAAATGTAGATAAATAATTTATTAATTATAAGGATCTAAGTAACCCAGGAATGCTGGCTAAGCCCTTTGTTAATAAAGAAGGCGAGTTGCCCTTCCCCCAGCAGAACAAACAGGTAGGCCAGGTTTCCAGCTAGCAGCCATCTTTAAGGAAGAACGTGGTAATTTACATTTGAATAGACCAAACCTGTTTTGCCATCCAGAAATGTGGATTTGACAGCTTAAAATTTTGGAAGTTTGCTTAAATAATAAAATTTAATAAATATCTAGGTGTTTTGAAATGAAAAAATGCTAAAATATTAATCTAAATTTTCCTCATGAAAAATCTAGAGGACAGAATTGAATCTATTAATTTATTATGTCTTGTATCTTTGAAATTTATTCTTAAAAATATAAAATGTTATTAATCAAAGAACTGCTAAATATTTGACATGCCAGCTGTAAAAGTTCAAGATTCAAATTAAATTGGGAGAACTTATATAGTTGTGGTAATTAAATGCCTAAAGTATAGAAATTTAATTTTGAAATCATAAGGGCTAGATGCCAGAAGCCAGTTTCAGCATGTCATAATTGCAAGAGTTTCATCAAAAGGTTGGTGAAGCCTCGGGGGCTCAACAAGGGCTGAGCCACATATGTAGTTTACCTGTTGGAATGGCTGGAAAGGCACTACCCCCAAACCTGAATAGGATTGTTAACTGCCAGACAACTCAGGGCATCTCAATCTACATGTTATTGTCTCCTGTTGGCCAAACACCTGAACAGCTGTAGGTTATTTCCCGATCTGACAATGCTTCTGTACCCTACCCTTTGAAACCCTACCCTTTGAAGTGTATTATCTCCAACTTGCCTTAGGACAAATTGTGTTAATAAAAAGCACTGGGTCCTGAGTCAAGGGGTAGTCTTTAGCTCCTTTATCTGAAGCTCCTCTGACCCCCAATGCCTTTCAAAATTATCTTTCGTCTTTGGACTCCTTATTGAATCTGCGCATCAGCCTTTCTCCAGATTGCTGAACCCTTCATAATGCTGGGACAAGAACCCTGGCAATGTAAAGGGCAAAATATTTTGTTCACTTAATTTGGAAATAATAAGAATGTTAATATAGCAATATGGTTCAGTTATTTTTATTCATTTTGAGTTATATGCTATAAAACATTTACTGACAGTGATCTATCAGAATAATCCTGGTGACATTAAGTTCTTCAGTTTAGTTTGGTTTAGAGGCACAGCATTAAAATCCCAACTTGAAAAATAATTTCTTAACTAGCCATTAATTTTGTCAGTATAGACTGTTTAGTACATTTGCAGTTATGTTCTAGAATAATGCACCATATTAATATTCAGGATAGGTAAGAGGTAGTCTTTTACTAAATGCCAGAAGGGCAAATCTCAGTATTTGTAAGTACTCAAAACAGTGTTTCATTTAATACAGTGGTTGTTTATTAGTACTTGTTGGATGGGTGAATGGGTGAACAGTTAAAATAATGGACACTTTAGAATTAAATCATATATAATAAAAGGCTAATATGCAAATCGACTGAAGAGCAGAATGACCAGTCACTATGATGTTCACTGACTGACTACCAGGGGACAGACGCTCAATGCAGGAGCTGCCCTCAGTGGTCTGTGCACTCCCACAGTGGGGAGCGCTACTCAGCTAGAAGCCAAGCTCAGGGCTGGTGAGTGCAGCAGTGGTGGCGGGAGCCTTTCCTGCCTCTGCAGCAGCACTAAGGATGTCTGACTGCTGTCTTAGGCCCAACATCTCCCTAGGGCTCCCAGACTTCGAGAGAGTGCAGGATGGGATAAGAGACCACCCCCCCCCCTTTAGTGCACAAATTTTATGCACCGGGTCTCTAGTCTTACCTAATAATAGACAAACGTATAAATTGACTGTACCTCCACTAAACCTACAGCCCATCAGGAGTGAGTATGCAAATTAAACCTACAAAGATGGCGGGTTAATTTGCATATGCAGGCGAGGAGCAGCCGGGTGAGACAGGACGCCTGCTATGAGGGGGTGGGGGGGGCAGAGGGAGCTACAGGACTTGGCAGCTCCCGGGCAGCCCAGGAACGGGGACTTGGAGTGGGAACTTGGTGGCTCCCATGTGGCCCAGGAGCAGGGACTTGGTGGCTCCTGGGCAGCCTGGGAGGGGCACTTGTCAGTTCCCAGGTGACCAGGAGTGAAGCCAGGGGAAGGAAGACCTATTCTTGCATGAATATCATGCAACGGGCCTCTGATATTACTATAATGATCAAGCTAGAAGTGACAGGTGATAGGGAAGCTGGTGAGAAATGGTGCATTCTGAAGACATACTAACTGAATTTACTCAAAATTCGAATGTAAAGAAGGGGAAGCATCATCTGTCAGCATGGTTTTGTCCTAAACTATTTGAAGAAATACTGTTTACTGAGATGGAGGTCAGATTAATGCAAATTAAATGTAACCACATCATTATAATCCATGATTTATATTAATTCAGGTTAACATTGCAATGTTACATAGAGTTTCTCACCTTGGCTATGTTAATCCAAGGAGGCACATTTTTCTCTTAGTAAAATTTTAAAACTTTTGGGTTTTTTTCCAATTTGCTTCAGCAGTCAAAATAATATACACCAAGACAAAAAATTAACACCATTTCAATGAGAGAATATGAAAAGTTAATCAAAATCTCTACACCTGTGTATATTAACATTATTAGCTACTTTGTGGGTTGGCATGCATACTGATAGTGCCTCTTATTCAGTTCTACCCAAGTATAAAATTTTGAGGGTGTGGGTTCAGAGCCCAGTAGCAGAAACAGATATGTACATATCAACTTTATTACATGTTTGTGATAAATATTGAGATATAAGCAAATATTAAAGGAAATTAAACAAGGAAGAAATTCCTGCTTCTTCCAACATTATCTTTGCATTGAAAGCACTTCTCTCAGGAGAATAAATTGTGTGCACTAGGACAACTTTTGTTTCCTTCTCCTTTGACAGCCTATTTTCTTCTTAAGCTTCACATCCCTATGTCTCCTACCTCTACAAATCTACTGTTTTGTGCACATGGTGTTCTTGCCACCTCTGCTGGATAATGGCAGCTGCAGCACACTGCTACTCTGTTCTCAGAGAACTGCAGCTGCCACTTTTGGGAAAAAAGCATTCTTCTGGGTAATTAAAGCTCAGACTTTTTTATCAGTAAGGTATCTTTACCAGGATCCTTTCATGGACACCACACATATATATAAATTAGAGGCCTGGAGCACGAAATTCGTGATTGGGGGTGTGTGTGTCCCTCAGCCCATCCTGTACCCTCTCCAATCTGGGATCCCTCTCACAATCCAGGACTGCTGGCTCCCAACTGCTTGCCTGCCTGATTGCCCCTAACCGCTTGTGCCTGTCAGCATCATCACTCCCTTGCCAACCTGATCGACCCCAAACTGCTCTCCATGGGCCCAATTGCCCCTACCTGTCCTCCCCTGTCAGCCTGGTCAGCCTAACTGCCCTCCCCTGCTGGCCTGGTCGCCCCTAACTGTCCTCCCCTGCAGGCCTGGTCACCCCAAACTGCCCTCCCCTTCAGGCCTGATCACCCCAAATGCCCTCCCCTGCTGGCCTGGTCACCCCTAACTTCCCTTCTTTTCCAGTCTGGTTGCCCCTAAATGCCCTCCCCTGCCAGCCTGGTTGCATCTAACTGTCCTCCACTGCTGGCCTGGTCACCTCTAACTGCCCCTGGTTGCCCCTAACTGTCCTCCCCTGCAGGCTTGGTCGACCCCAACTGCCCTCCCCTGTTGGCCCGGTCACCCCTAACTGCCCTCCCTTGCCAGCCTGGTCGCCCCTAAGTTCCCTCCCCTGCCAGCCTGGTCACCCCTAACTGTCCTTGCAGGCCTGGTCGACCCCAACTGCCCTACCCTGTTGGACTGGTCACCCCTAACTGCCTTCCCTTGCCAGCCCAGTCATTCCTAACTGCTCTTCCCTGCTGGCTTGGTTGCCCCCAACTGACCTCTCTTGCAGGCCTGGTCACCTCCAACTGCCTTCCCCTGCCAGCCATCTTGTGGTGGCCATCTTGTGTCCACATGGGGGCAGCCATCTTTGACCACATGGGGGTGGCCATCTTTTGTGTTGGAAGTGATGGTCAATTTGCATATTATCTCTTCATTATGTAGGAAGAGTGCCTATTTTCTTCAGCCTAATGACTGTGCCAGTTATAAAGATTAGCCACAATTGAGGAAGGTCATCATGTTTTATACTTAGTATATAATATGTGTGTATAACATATAAAATATATACTATAATACATAATAATATTATTTAGTGTATACAATTGTATGGTTGAGCTATATTGATTTGTGTGTTTTTTTTTTCTTTAAAAAGGGGCTCATAAACCCTGTAGGTAAATAAGCAATAATTACCATTTGGGGAAACTAAAGATTCCAACATGTGGGGGTGTGCATGTGCAGGAGAGGGTTCCCTACACCCACAAGGAATTCTCTGACACTAGCTGTGTATTCTATAATTTAACTCAATTCTGACATTACCCAAAGACAGTATCAGATTGCACATGTTAAGGGCTCAGTCCCACAACAAAGCCTTTCATTTCAGAGGCCAATCACAAGCCCTGGGTCCTGTACTTCTGGCCAACCAACTATATATCAGGTTCCCATGACCCCCTCCTCAAGCAGTTTAAGGGGTGGGTCCTATAAGACTGTACCCTCACCACCTTCAGAAGCCAATCAAAATCCCAGAATATAATCTTTTTGTCCCACAGAGCCCTCCTTGGGTTTGGTTAATTTGCTAGAGCAGCTCACAGATCTCAGAGAACCATTTCACTTACTAGATTACTTTGATCACTAATTGTAAAGGATATTACTCAGGATCAGGCAGATAGAAGAGATGCTTAGGGCAAAGTATGAGAAAAGGGCTTAGAGTTTTCCTGCTGCCCCTGAGCATGCTTCTCTCCCCCACACTCCAACAACCCAGAAGCCTCTGACCCCCGTCTATTGGGGTTTTTATGAAGGCTTCATTACATAGGCATGATCAATTAAATTATTGGGCACTGGTGATTGATTCCACCTCCATCCCATCTCCATTCTCCTCTGCTCTCCCTTCTTCAAGGAGTAGGGCTGAAAGTTTAAACCCTTGATTCAAGTTTGGTTCCCCTGGCAACAAGCCCCCATTCTTAAGTGCTTTCCAAAAGTCGCCTTGTTAACATAAACCTAGTTCTGGTGAAAGGGGCATGTTATATGACTGGACACCCACTTCACCTTTATGACCCTAAAGCCATTTCAGGAACTGAGAACAAGAGAACCAAAATATTATAGTAAAAGATGCTTGCATTGCTTTTATTGGCCATAAAATTGAAAATATTCTGGGAGCTGAGACCCAGGAACCTTTGGATTAAGACCTAGGTTTCTTATTATAAACTAGTGGCCCAGTGCATGAAATTTGTGCATGGGGGGGGCGGGGGAGGTGTTTCCTCAGCCCAGCCTGCACCCTCTCCAATCGGAGACCCCTTGGGGGATGGCCGATGGTGGTTTAGGCCTGATCTTGCAATCTGGGACTGATGGTTCCTAACTGCTCACCTGCCTGCCTGCCTGATCACCCATAACTGCCTCTGTCTGCCCTATTGCCCCTAACCTCATCTGCCTGCCTGCCTGATTGCCCCGATCCTCTCTGCCTGCCTGCCTGATTTCCCCTAACAGCCTCTGCCTGCTGACCTGATTGCCCCTAACTGCCCTCCCTTACCAGTCTGATCTCACCCCCAACAGCGCTCCCCTGCTGGCCTGGTTGCCCCCAACTGCTCTACCCTGCTGGCCTGATCTTTCCCCCAACTGCTCTCCCCTGCTGGCCTGATCTCATGCCCAACAGTCCTCCCCTGCCGGCCTTATCACCCCCAACTGCCCTCCCCTGCTGGCCTGATCTCATCCCCAACATCCATTCCCTGCCAGCCTGATCACCCCTGACTCTTCCTGCCTGATCACCCCTAATTGCCTTACCCTGCTGGCCTGATCTTGCCCCCAACTTTCCTCCCCTGCAGGCCTGATCTCACCCCCAACTGCCCTCCTCTGCTGTCCAATTTGGTTCTGATTGGTCGGTTTCTATGTCAGCGTCAAAAGCTCCACCTCTTAGGCAGTCATTGGCTACTCACGGTTCACCCATATTTGGTTCTGATTGGTCAGTTTCTATGCCAGTCGCATCAAAAGCTCTGCCTTCTAAGCAGCAATTGGCTACTCACAGTTCACCCAGATTTGGTTCTGATTGGTCAGTTTCTATGCCAGTCAGTGTCTAAAGCTCCCCCTCCTAGGCAACCATTGGCTCCTCACACTTCACCCAGGTTTGGTTCTGATTGGTCAGTTTCTATGCCAGTCAGCGTCTCTGGGCCTATCAACAGGGCCTGATCAGAAAGGTGGGGCTGATCAGCATCCTGGTGGAGGCCTGACGAGAAATGGAGGTGTGCCTGCTGGCCCAGCCCGGATAGAAAAAGAGAGGTGCTGTTCAACAGCTGCCACACAGGCTACAGATCAGACCCTGCTTCTCTCTTCTGGCCTCTCTTCGGGCATGATTTGCAGCCCCCTCAGCAGTAAGTGCTGGGTCACTGTGCCTGCAGCTGCAGCAGTCAGTGCTGGGTTGCCACAGCAACCCAGAGCTGACTGCAGAACTGACTTCCATTTGGTTGAGCCTCTGGTCATGACAGACCCAGGATTTTTATATATTAGGGTCAAATCTTAGGAACTAACTATATAAATGTCTTATTATCCAATGTAATCTAATTAGGATATCTGACCAGAACTATGGGTCATGATAGGGATTCTCTGTGTTTGAGATACAACCAATTCACTTATCTGTCTGAACTGACATATAATTTACTATTTTTCTCTCATTGTGCTGCCCTATACATTCTTTAGAAAATAACTGTTTATCAGGGCATTTTCCTTTTTTTTTTTTCAGGAAATATATTGCTCTAGCTATTTTTTGAGAAGTCAGGAAATTAAATTTTTAAATCACATCAGGTGAGGGGATTGGAAGATGGCAACTGGCAGGAAGGTAGGGAGGGAGAGAGAATGAGAGAGTGAGGGAACCATAGAAGAGAGTGTAGACATGTCTGGTGTGTGTGTGTATGAACTAGGGACAATTAGATTCTGCAGATCCTCCAAAGGGGCTGCCAAAACGGGCAGTCTTAGAAAGCGGAGCCCTGCGCACAAAGCAGACACTTCTGGGCGACCAGTGTGGGCACAGAGACCACATCATCTTGAGAAACAGAGCTGCTTGAGACTCGGATCCTGGCCTTAGAACCACCCAGTCACATCTCATATGCAAACCAGGAACCTGCAGTCACTGGCGACAGAGAACTGTGACCACAGCTTCAGACCAACAGACAAGAATACAGACTTCTGTGAGTGAAAGAGCCTATCGCCTCCCTGCAGGATCACAGATAGTGCCATAGTAATTGTAGACTCGCCCCTAGATCAGGCCACAGCATCCCAAAGGGAATTTGAGCTTGGGAGCCTGCACACGGACCACAGCACTGCTACGGGAATTTTAGCTTGCGCATGCACAGAGACTGGAATCTGCTCCCCACAATGCAATCAGGTGACCAAACCTAAAGCCCATGCAGGGTGGCAGTGCCATATGACTTCAATTTTGGGCAAGCGCACACGGAAGTCTGTTTTCTGCAGCGCATGTGGAAGTTTATTTTCTGCAGCACAAGCACGCCAAAGTGCTACTGTGCAACCCAGTCCCCCATGTTGACCAGGACCCAGATTCTCCTGGCAAGAGGCAGCACTGAGCACAACTAACTTGACTCTGTTTCTTACCATGTGTGCCTGGGATCCCTGACTCACACTGCATTCACACTAAGAGCCAGTGACTCCAATTCTTGGTGCATGTGCACACGGGGACGCTGATTCTCAGCGAGAAGCCGCACAAGGCAACAGAGACTCTGATACTCGATTCTTGGTGTGGACACAGGGAAACTCTGACTCCTGCCACATGCTAGGGGACTCATTTTGGGCACATGCCAACAGCACAGTGCAGGAAAGTTCCATGATTCTAGGTGCACACATGAGACCACACTGAGTGCTGGTAACACTGACCCTGGGTGAGCCTGCTTCCCAACAACCCACGGCAGCCACACGTCCTAATGTTGGAGCATTTCAGTGACACTTGGGTGGTGCAGAGCTCCCACGGCACATGGCCCAGGTCCACGCAAGTCGACGTTTGAAACTTCTGGTGATAGTCAGAATGGGGAGAATACACAATCCCCAGAGGAAACAAAAGGAGGAGTCGACAAGAAAGGAAATTAGTGAAATTGAAGCATGCAACATGACCGAAAAAGAATTCAGAGTAATGGTCAAGGAATTCATACATCGGATGGATGAGACAATCAACAACCTATGCAAGAATCAGGAAGAAATGAAAAGTGATATAGCTACAATCAAAAACACCATGGAAAGTTTCAACAGTAGACTAGAAGAAGCAGAGGAGGGAAATAGTGAGTTAGAAGATTAGGTACAGAAACAAGCCCAATCTGAATAGCAACTGGAGAAATAAATTAAAAAGCAGGAGGAAAGCCTAAGGGAACTTTGGGACAACATGAAATGAAGTAACATACGTATAATAGGGCTGCCAGAAAGAAAAGAAGAGCAGCAAGGATTAGAAAATCTATTTGAAGAAATAATGACAGAAAACTGCTAAGATATGGGGAGGAAAAAAGTTACACAAGTACAGAGAGTACCAAGCAGGATCAATCTCAAAAGACCCACACCAAGACACGTCATAATTTCAATGGCAAATATTAATGACAAAGAATCTTAAAGGCAGCAAGAGAGAGACAGAGAGTTACCTACAAAGGATCCCCCATCACATTATCAAATGATTTCTCAACAGAAACACATCAAGCTAGAAGGGAATGGAAGGAGATATACAAAGTGATGTAAAGCAAGGGACTCAATCAAAGAATACTCTATCCAGCAAGACTATCAATCAAAATTGAAGGGGAAATTAGGAGATTTGCAGGCAAAAAAAGACTAAGGGAGTTTATCACCACCAAAGCAGCAATGCAAGAAATGCTAAAGGGAATACTGTAAAAAGAAGATATAAAAAGGCAAGAAGGAACACAGACACAAAAATAGGTATGACTACAAACAAGTACCTTTCAGTAATAACTTTAAACGGAAATGGACTAAATGCTCCAATCATAAGACATCGAGTGGCTGAATGGATGAAAACACACGACCCATATATATGCTATCTACAAGAGACCCACCTCAGAACAAGGGACTCACACAAATTGAAAGTGAAGGGATGGAAAAATATCTTTCAGGGAAATGGAAATGAAAAAAAAGCTGAGGTAGTAATACTTATATCTGACAATACTGACCTCAAAGTGAAGGTCATAACAAGAGATAAGGAAAGCCACTTCATAATACTAAAGGGATCGATACAACAACAGGATGTAACCCTGATAAACATATGTGTACCCAATGCAAAACTCCTGGAAGATATCAAGGGAGAGATCAGCAACAATACAATTATAGTAGGGGACTTTAATACACCACTTACATCACTGGGTAAATCCCTAGACAAAAAATCAGCAAAGACACAGCAATCCTAAATGACTCACTAGATCAGATGGACGTAAATGACATCTTCAGAACATTGCATCCCAAAGCCATGGAATATACGTTCTTCTCAAGTGTACATGGGACATTTTCAAAAATAGACCACATATTAGGTCACAATCAAAGTCTCCCCAAATTCAAGACAATTGAAATCATACCAAGCATCTTCTCAGAACACAATGCCATAAAATTAGAAATAAACTACAATAAAAACAATCCAAAACACTCAAACAGTTGGAAGCTGAAGAGCATGCTATTAAATAATGACTGGGTTACCAATGAGATAAAAGAAGAAATTAAAAGCATCCTGGAATCTAATGACAGTTAAAACACAACAATCCAAAATCTATGGGGCACAATGAGAGCAGTCCTGAGAGGGAAGTTTATAGCTCTACAGTCTTATCTCAAAAAACTAGAAAAAAAAATGGTAGTAAATCATCTAACTCTACAACTCAAAGAATTAGAAAGAGAGCAACAAGAAGAGCCCATAGTGAGCAGAAAGGAGCTAATAAAGATCAGAGGAGAAATAAATTACATAGAGACAAAAAAAAAAATACAAAAGATCAATGAAACCAAGACCTGGTTCTTTGAAAGGATAAAAAAGATTGATGAACCTCTAGCCAGTCTCAGGAAGAAACAAAGAGAGAAGATTCAAATAAACAAAATCAGTAATGAATCCAAGATGGCAGCATAGGTAAACACCTAAACTGCTGCCTCACACAACAATTTCAAAACTACAACTAAAAGACAAAACATCCCAGAACCACGGGAAAGCTGGTTGAGTGGAATTTCTATACTAGAAGGAAAGAGAAAAGTAACATTTGAGATGTGCACAAGCGCTGAAAAGCTGAGGTACAGAGGCATGCAATCCGGGCTGGTGGCAGGCGTTGCTTTTTTCAACCCAGAGGGAGACAAGCCCCTAATTACTCTGAAATCCAGTTTCAGGGGAGATGTGGGGGACCCAAACTCCTACAGGGAGAAGCTGGACTATCTGCCATTGGGTTGGAAAGTGAGGGGGGCTTATTTGCAGAGCTGCACGCAGGAATAATTGTTTACTGATCTGGGGCGCAGGACATGGGGACGTGGTCGGAGACGCAGAGCCGGCTAACTGGCAGCCATCACTGTTTGCCACACACTAGCCTAGTGATGCCCTGAGACCCCGCCCCACACAACCTACACACCCACCCAAGCTCAAAGCAGTGGCTTTAGCATAAGAATGACCTGCCCTATCGCAGCTTACCCTAGCAAACTTGCAGCCCGGGTCAGACACCTAAAAAACCTCCAAACCCCAAGCAAAGAGGAGAAAACTGCCGCTCTTGCTGTAGCTCCTGCTGGGTGGCCTCAGACAGTAGCTGACCTGCACCCCATTGGAGATCCAGAAGCCAGTGTACCTAGTGGCCAGTGTGAGACACCAGATTTCAATTCCTCACATCCATAAGTGACACATTCAAGAGGCAGACACATTGAGCACCAAAGCCACACTGAAACAAGTCCTGCACTATAAGTGTGTCTCCAGCGCAGCAGTTCCTCCATTATAGACACAGTGAATCCTCACAGCCAATTGGCCTGGAGGTCAATTCCTCCCAGTGTACCAACAGCATTCAAGGCTTAACTACACCAAGACTTTGTACTCAGCCCACAAAGGAGTGTACCAAGAGCGTCCTCCTCAGGTGATTGGGGATGCTGAGCTACTGGCCCCTTAGGTCACCTACCACACAAAGCCACTCCACCAGCACAGGGAAGCAGCCAAAATGCAGAGACAAAGAAACATGTCAAGAATTAAAGAAATGGAGGAAAGCAAACTACTGGATGACATAGAGTTCTGAACAACATTTATAAGGTTACTCAAGAATCTTCTAAAAAACTCTGAGGAACTTAGTGAGACCTTGAAGGATCTTAATGAGAATGCCAAAAAAATGGAAAAGGACCAGTCAGATATGAAGCATACACTGTCTAAAATAAAGAATATACAGAAACTCAAGTGTAGATCAACATACTCCAAGAATGAAACCAAAGATCTCAAATATGAGGAAACAAAAAACACCCAACCAGAAAAACAAAAAGAAAAAAGAATCCAAAAATGTGAAGATATTGTAAGGAGCCTCTGGGACAACTTTAAGCATACCAACATCCGAAATTTTGGGGTGCCAGAAAGAGAGAGAGCAAAATATTGAAAACCTATTAGAAGAAATGACAGAAAACTTTCCCTACCTGGTGAAAGAAATAGACTTACAAGTCCAGGAAGCACACAGAACCCCATACAAAAGGAATCCAAAGAGGACCACACCAAGACACATCATCATTAAAATGCCAAGAGCAAAAGACAAAGAGAGAATATTAAAAGAAGCAAGAGAAAAATGGTTAGTTACCTACAAGGGAGTACCCATACGACTGTCAGTTGATTTCTCGACAGAAACTATGCAGGCCAGATGGGAGTGGAATTCAAAGTGATGAACAGCAAGAACCTACAATCAAAATTACTCTACCCAGCAAAGCTATCATTCAGAGTTCACAGACAAGAAAAAGCTAAAGGAGTTCATCACCACCAAACCAGGATTACATGAAATGCTGAAGGGTATTCTTTAAGAAGAGGAAGAAGAAAAAGGTAAACATAAAAATTATGAACAACAAAATGACATCACATACATACCTATCAACAAGTGAATCTAAAAATGAAGTGAATAAAAAATATGAAGAACAGAATGGACTGGTGAATATAATAGAATCAGGGACATGAAAGGGAGTGAACTGACAATTATCAGGGGGAAGGAGTGTGTGGGGTGCAGGAAGAGACTGGACAAAAATCTTACACCTATGAATGAAGATAGTGGTGGGGGGTAAGGGCATGGGGTGGGGTGGGGAATCAGGTGGAGGGGAGCTATGGGGGAAAAAAGAGGAACACCTGTAATCTGAACAATAAAGATTTATTTAAAAAAACAAGCAAACAAACAAACAACACAAATCAGAAATGAGAGAGGCAAAATAACAACAGACCCAACAGAAATACAAAGGGTCGTTAAAAAATACTATGAACAATTCAAAAACTAGACAACCTGGAGGAAATGGACATATTCCTAGAAAAATACAACCTTCCAAAACTCAATCAGGAATATTGTAAAAATCTCACTAGGCCAATAACTAGAAGAAATTGAAGCAGTCATCAAAAAGCTTCCAGCAAACAAAAGCCCAGGGCCAGATGGCTTCACAGGGGAGTGATACCAAACATTCAAGGAAGAACAAAAACCTATCCTCCTCAGACTATTCCAAAAAATTCAAGAGGAAGGAACACTTCCAAGCTTATTCTTTGAAGCCTGCATCACCCTAATACCGAAATTAGATAAATACAATGCAATGAAAGATAATTACAGGCCAATATCCCTCATGAACATAGATGCCAAAATCCTCAACAAAATCCTAGCAAGTTGGATCCAGAAATACATCAGAAAGATCATACAACATGACAAAGTAGGATTTATCCTGGGGATGCAAAGATGGTGCAATATCCACAAATCAATAAAACGTGATACATCACACAAACAAATTGAGAGATAAAAATCACAATCATTTCAATAGAGTCAGAAAAAGCATTTGACAAAATCCAACACCCCTTCTTGATAAAAACTCTCAACAAGGTGGGAATAGAAGGAGCATACCTCAAAATCATAAAATCCATATATGAAAAACCCACAACCAAGATCATACTCAATGGACAAAAACTAAAAGCATTTCCCCTGAGAACAAGAGCAAGACAGGAATGCCCTCTCTCAACACTCCTTTTCAACATAGTACTGGAAGTACTAGCCATTGAGATCAGACAAGAAGAAGAAATAAAAAGCATCCAAGTTGGGAAAAAAGAAGTAAAACTCTCCTTTTTTGCAAATGACATGTTATTGTACATAGAAAACCCTAAAGACTCCATCAAAGAATTTTTTTTAATTTCTTTATTGATTAAGGTGATACATATGTGTCCTTCTTCCCAGGTTACCCTCCTATCCCCCGCCTCATTCCCTCACGCCCCTGTTGTCTGTGTCCATTTGTTAGGCCCATATGCATGTATACAAGTTCTTTGGTTGATCTCTCCCCTTTACCCCCACCCTCCCCTACATTCCCTCCAAGTTTTGATTGTCTGATCTAAATTTCCCTGTCTCTGGAACTGTTTTTGTTTATCAGTTTATGCTCATAATATTCCACAAATGTGTGAGATCATGGGATACTTATTTGTCTCTGATTGGCTTATTTCACTTAGCATAATGCTCTCCAGTTCCATCCATGTTGTTACAAATGGGAGGAATTACTTCATTTTTAGTGCACTGTAGCATTACATTGTGTAGATGTACCACAGTTTTTTAATCCACTCATCTGCTGATGGGCAATTAGGCTGTTTCCAAATCTTAGCTATGGTAAATTGTGCTGCTATGAACATAAGGGTGCATATATCCTTTCTGATTGATGTTTCTAGCTTCTTGGGATATCTTCCTAGAAGTGGTTTTACTGGGTCAAATGGGAGTTCCATTTTTAGTTTTTTGAGGAAGCTCCATACTGTTCTACACAGTGGCTGCACCAATCTGCATTCCAACCAGCAGTGCACGAGTGTTCCTTTTTCTCTGCATTCTCGCCAACATTTGTCATTTATTGATTTTTTGATGATAGCCATTCTGACAGGTGAGAGATGGTACCACATTGTCGTTTTGATTTGCATCTCTCAGATAATTAGTGACTTTGAGCATGTTTTCATATGTCTCATGGCCTTCCTATGTCTTCTTTCGAAAAGTTTCTTTTAGGTCCATTGCCCATTTCTTGATTAGATTGTTTATCTTCCTTTTGTGGAGTTGTATTTTTCCCCTGTAAATGTTGGAGATTAAACCTTTATCGGTGATGACATTGGCAAATATGTTCTCCCATGCAGTGGGCTTTCTTGTTGTTTTGTTGATGGTTTCTTTTGCTGTGTAAAAGGTTTTTATTTTGATGTAGTCCCATTTGTTTATTTTCTCTTTAGCTTCCATTGCCCTGGAGCAGTATCAATGAAGAAGTTCCTTCGGCCAATGTCTGAGATTTTGCTGCCTGTGTATTCTTCTAGTATTTTTATGGCTTCCCAACTTATGTTTAAGTCCTGTATCCATTTTGAGTTTATTTTTTGTGTATGGTGTCACTTGGTGGTCTAGTTTCATTTTATTGCATGTATCTGTCCAAATTTCCCAACACCATTTATCGAAGAGACTGTATTGAATCCATTGTATGTTCATGCCTCCTTCGTCGAATAATAATTGAGCATAGTGGTTTGGGTCAATATCTGGGTTGTCTATTCTATTCCATTGATCTATATGTCTGTTCTTGTACCAGTATCAGGCTGTTTTGAGAACAGTGGCTTTGTAATACAGCTTTATATTTGGTATTGAGATCCCACCTAATTTGTTCTTCTTTCTCGGGATTGCTGCAGCTATTCAGGGTCTTTTTTTTTTTTATTCCAGATGAATTTTTGGAGATTTCGTTCTAGTTCTGTGAAATATGCCATTGTTATTTTATTTTATTTTTTTGTATTTTTATTTTTTTCCATGTTTTTTATTAAGGTATTATATATGTACATATCTTATCATTGTTCCCCCCCAACCCTACTCCCATACATGCACTCACCCCCAAATGTTTTGCATCCCTTGGTTATTCTTATATGCATGCATATAAGTCCTTCGGTTGAACTCTTATTTGCCCCACCTGTCCCTAATCTTCCCGTTGTAATTTGACAGTCTGTTTGATGCTTTACTGCCTCTGTATCTATCTTTTTGTTCATCAGTTTGTAATGTGTTTTTTATTATCCACAAATGAGTGAGATCATGTGGTATTTTTCTTTCATTGACTCACTTATTTCACTTAGCATAATGTTCTCCAATTCCATCCAGGTTGCTACAAATGGTAAGAATTCCTTCTTTTTCATGGCAGCATAGTATTCCATTGTGTAGATGTACCATAGTTTTCTGATCCAGTCATCTGCTGACGGGCACCTAGGCTGTTTCCAAACCTTAGCTATTGTAAATTGTGCTGCTATGAACATAGGGGTACATATATCCTCTCTGATTGGTGTTTTTAGTTTCTCAGGATATATTCCTAGGAGCAGGATTACTGGGTCAAATGGGATTTCCATTTTCAATTTTTTTGTGGAAACTCCATACTGTTCTCCACAGTGGCTACACCAGTCTGCATTCCCACCAGCAGTGCACGAGGGTTCCTTTTTCTCCACATCCTCACCAGCACTTGTCGTTTGTTGATTTGTTGATGATAGCCATTCTGACAGGTGTGAGATGGTACTGCATTGTCGTTTTGATGTGCATCTCTCTGATAATTAGTGACTTTGAGCATGTTTTCATGTGTCTCTTGCCCTTCCTTCTGTCTTCTTTCAAAAAGATTCTATTTAGGTCCGTTGCCCATTTTTATATTGGATCATTTATCTTCCTTTTATTAAGTTGTATAAGCTGCCTATAGATGTTGGAGATTAAGCCTTTATCAGTGATTACATTTGCAAATATGTTCTCCCATACAGTGGGGTTTCTTGTTGTTTTGTTGATGGTTTCTTTTGCTATGCAAAAGCTTTTTATTTTGATGTAGTCCCATTTGTTTATTTTCCCTTTAGCTTACATTGCCCTAGGAGCAGTATCAGTGAAGAAGTTCTTTCTGCATATGTCTGAGATTTTGCTGCCTTTGGATTCCTCTAGTATTTTTATGGTTTCCCATCTTATATTTAAGTCCTGTATCCATTTTGAGTTTATTTTTGTGTATGGTGTAAGTTGGTGATCTAGTTTCATTTTTTTGCATGTATCTGTCCAATTTTCCCAACACCATTTATTGAAGAGACTGTCTTGACTCCATTGTATGTTCATGACTCCTTTGTGAAATATTAATTGAACATAGTGGTTTGGGTTGATATCTGGATTCTCTATTCTATTCCATTGATCTATATGTCTGTTCTTGTGACAGTACCAGGCTGTTTTGAGAACAGTGGATTTGTAATACAGCTTGAAATCTGATATTGAGATCCCTCCTATTTTATTCTTCTTTCTCAGGATTGCTGTGGCTCTTCGGGGTCTTTCTTTATTCCAGATGAATTTTTGAAGAGTTCTTTCAAGGTCTGTGAAATATGCCGTTGGTATTTTAATGGGGAGTGCACTGAATCTATAGATTGCTTTGGGTAGTATGGACATTTTGATGATGTTGATTCTACCAATCCATGAACACGGTATGTTCTTCTGTCTGTTTATGTCTTCCTCAATCTCTTTTTTCAGTGTCCTGTTTTTTTTGCGTATAGGTCTTTTACCTCTTAAGTTTATTCCTAGGTATCTTAATATTTTTGCTACAATGTGAAGTGGGTTTGCTTTTTTAGTCTCTCTTTCTGTAAGTTCACTACTGGTGTATAGAAATGCCATAGATTACTTGGTGTTAATTTTGTATCCTGCTACCTTGCCAAATTCATTTATTAAGTCTGATAATTTTTTGATGGAGTCTTTAGGGTTTTCTATGTACAGTATCATTCGCCTGCAAATAAGGACAGTTTTACTTCTTCTTTTCCAATTTGGATGCTTTTTATTCTTTCTTCTTGTCTGATAGCAATGGCTAGCACTTCCAGTTCTATGTCGAATAGTAGTGGTGAGAGTGGGTCATCCCTGTCTTGTTCCTGTTCTTAGGGGAAATGGTTTTAGTTTTCGTCCATTGAGTGTGATCTTGGCTGTGGGTTTATCATATATTGCTTTTATGATGATGAGGTATGATCCTTCTATTCCCACCGTGGTGAGAGTTTTTATCAAGAAATGGTGTTGGATCTTGTCAAATGCTTTTTCTGCATCAATTGATATGACTATGTGATTTTTTATCCTCAGTTTGTTTATGTGATGTATCACGTTGATTGATTTGCAGATATTGTACCATCCCTTCATCCCTAGCATAAATCCTGCTTGGTCATGGTGTATGATCTTTCCGATGTACTGCTGGATTCAATTTGTTAGAATTTTGTTGAGGATTTTGACATCTATTTTCATGAGGGATATTGGCCTGTAATTATCTTTCATAGTGTTATCTTTATCTGGTTTTGTTATTAAGGTGATGCTGGCTTCATAGATTGAGTGTGAAAGTGTTCCTTCCTCTTGAGTTTTTTTGGAATTGTCTGAGGAGGATAGGTTTTAGTTCCTCCTTGAATGATTGATATAATTCTCCTATGAAGCCGTCTGGGCCTGGGCATTTGTTTTCTGGAAGCTTTTTGATGACTACTTCAATTTCTTCCATAGTTGTTGGCCTATTGTGATTTTTATAATATTCCTGATTGAGTTTTGGAAGGTTCTATTATTCTAGGAATATGTCTATTTCCTCCAGGTTTTCCAGTTTGTTGGAATAGAGTTGTTCATAATATTTTTAACAGTGCTTTGTATTTCTATGGGGCTTGTTGTTATTTTGCATCTATCGTTTCTGATTTTGTTTATTTGATTCCTCTCTCCTTGCTTCTTGATGAGTGTGGCTAGAGGTTCATCAATCTTGTTTATCCTTTCAAAGAACCAGCTCTTGGTTCCATTGATCCTTTGTATTGGTTGTTTTTTTTTTTTTTTTTTGTCTCTATGTTATTTATTTCTGCTCTAATCTTTATTATCTCCTTCTTTCTGCTCACTCTGGGATTTTCTTGTTGCTCTCTTTCTATTTCTTTGAGATGTAGAGTTAGATGATTTACTACCATTTTTTCTTGTTTCTTGAGGTAGGCCTGTAGAGCTATAAACTTCCCTCTCAGGACTGCTCTCATTGTGTCCCATAGGTTTTGGATTGTTGTGTTTTTATTGTCATTAGTTTCCAGGATGTTTTTAATTTCTTCTTTGATCTCATTGGTAACCCAATCAATATTTAATAACATGCCATTCAGCTTCCAACTGTTTGAGTGTTTTGGATTATTTTTATTGTACGTTATTTCTAATATTATGCCATTTGATCTGAAAAGATGCCTGGTATGATTTCAATCTTATTGAATTTGAGGAGACTTTGCTTGTGACCCAGTATGTGTTCTATTTTGAAAATGTCCCATGTGCACTTGAGAAGAACGTATCTTCCACAGCTTTTGTGTGACATGATCTGAAGATATCAATTACGTACATTTGATCTAGTGAGTCATTTAGGATTGTTGTTTCTTTGCTGATTTTTTGTCTAGGGGATTTATCCAGTGATGTCAAGTGGTGTATTAAAGTCCCCTGCTATGATTGTATTGTTGACTATCTCTCTTGATATCTTCCAGGAGATATTTTATGTATTTGGGCGCTCCTGCATTGGGTGCATATATGTTTATCAGGTTTATATCCTGTTGTTGTATTGATCCCTTTAGTATTATGAAGTGGCCTTCCTTATCTCTTGTTATCGCCTTCCCTTTGAGGTCTATTTTGTCAGATATTAGTATTGCTACCCCAGCTTTTTTTTCATTTCCATTTTCCTGAAAATGTTTTTCCATCCCTTCACTTTCAGTCTGTGAGTCCCTTGTTCTGAGGTGGGTCACTTTTAGACAGCATATATATGGGTCGTGTGTTTCCATCCATTCAGCCACTCAATGTCTTTTGTTTGGAGCATTTAGTTGGTTTACGTTTAAAGTTATTATCAAAAGGTACTTGTTTGTAGCCATTTTTATTTTTTTGAGGCTGTGTTCCTTCTTACCTTTTTGTTTCTTCTTTTTACAGCATTCCCTTTAGTGTTTCTTGCATTGCTGGTTTGGTAGTGATAAACTCCCTTAGCCTTTTTTTGTCTGCGAATCTCCTAATTTCCCCTTCAGTTTTGATTGATAGTCTTGCTGGATAGAGTATTCTTGGATTGAGTCCCTTGCTTTACATCACATTGTATATCTCCTTCCATTCCCTTCTAACTTGATGTGTTTCTTTTGAGATATCATTTGATAATGTGATGGGGGATTCTTTGTAGGTAACTCTTTGTCTCTCTCTTGCAGCCTTTAAGATTCTCTCTTTGTCGATAACATTTGTCATTGTAATTATGGCGTGTCTTGGTGTGGGCCTTTTGGAATTCATCTTGCTTGGGATTCTTTGTACTTGAGTAACTTTTTTCCTCCCCATATCTGGGAAGTTTTCTGTCATTATTTCTTTAATAAATTTTCTAATCCTTGCTGCTCTTCTTGTCCTCTGGAAGCCCTATTGTATGTATATTATTTCATTTTGCATTGTCCCAAAGCTCTCTTAGGCTCTCCTCCTGCTTTTTAATTTTTTTCTCTAGTTGCTGTTCAGATTGGGCTTGTTTCTGTACCTGATCTTCTAATTCACTGATTCGGTCCTCTGCTTCTTCTTTTCTACTGTTGAAGTTTTCCATGTTGTGTTTGATTGTAGTTATATCATTTTTCATTTCTTCCTGATTCTTGCATAGGTTATTTATTTTCTTGTCCATCCGGTGCATGAACTGTATGACCATTACTCTAAATTCTTTTTCTGTCATGTTGCCTACATCCGTGTTACTTATTTCCTTACTTGGAAATTCCTCCTTTTCTTTCCTCTGGGGATTTCTTCTTTGTCTCCCCATTCTGACTATCACCAGAAGGTCCAGATGTCAAGTTGCGGGATCCTGGACCGTGTGCAGTAGAAGTTTCCCACCCCCCAAGTGTCACTGAAGAGCTCTGATACCAAGACATGTGGCTGCTGTGGGTTGGTGGGAACCACACTCACCCTGGGTCAGAGTCACAGGTGCTTAGTGTGTTCTCCTATGTGCACCTAGAATCAGGGATCCTGCCTGAGCGACGTTGAAACAGAGAACCCACTGGCGTGTGCCAAAAATCAAAGTACCCTATTGCATGTCAGGATTCAGAGGCTCCCTGTGTCCATGCCAAGAATTGAGTATCAGAGTCTCTGTTTCTTGATGCTACCTCACACTGAGAATCAGGTCCCTGAGTGCACATGCACCAAGTATTGAAGTCACTGGCTGTTAGTGTGAATGTACTGGGATTCAGGGATCTCAGGTGCACATAATGAGGAACTAAGTCTAGTCAATGGTGGTCAATGCTGCCTCTTGTGTGGAGATTTAGGGTCCCCGATCTGCCCAGGAGCCCGGGTTACTCAGTTGCACTGTGTTGGCAGGAGGTCCACTTCTGCCCTGCAGTAAACAGCCTTCTGTGTGCACTTGCCCTGAATCAAATTCAGGTGGCTCTGCCCCGTAGTGTGGGTGTGGGGTCTGGTCATGCGGGTGTGCACTGTGGAATACAAACTCCCTCTGTCCATGTACCCAGGCTCAAATTCAGCACTGCCTTCCTGTGTGGGCACAGGGTCTGGTTGTGGGGAATAAACTCCCCAAGACCACACATCCACATTCAAATTCACCGCAGCCTCTCTGCTACGGTGCAGGATCTGGTCATGGGAAACAAGTTCCCTGGGTTTGCTCCCCCAGGGTCAAACTCAGTGCTGTCTCTCTGCATAGGATCTGGTCACAGAAGACCATCTCCCCAAGGTCATGCACCTATGCTCAAATTCAGGACTGCCTTCCTGCCTGGGCATGCAGATGAGTCACTCATAGGAAACAAATTTCCCGAGTTCACAAGTCTGGGCTCAAGTTCAGCACTATCTCCCTGCCCTGCGTGGGCGCGGGACCTGGTTGCAGAAGACCACCTCTCTAGGAATGAGCAGCTAGGCTTGAACTCTTCTCAGTCTCCCTGCCTAGGCACGGAGATCGAGTCGCGGGAAACAAATTCCCTGAGTTCACAATTCTAGGCTCAAGTTCAGCAATGTCTCCCTGCCCTGAATGGGTGCTGGATCTGGTCCCAGAAGACCACCTCCTTAGGGATGAGCAGCTTGGCTCGAATTCCACTCAGTCTCCCTACCTGGGTGCGGGGATGAGTGGCGGGAAACAAACTTCCTGTGTCTGACACCAAGGCTCAAAGTCAGACATAGTCGCCACTGCTTTGTGTGTGCAGAAAGCCTTATTGTGCAGTTGGGGTCTGGTAGTTTCTATGTTGCTGCCGCAGGGGTAGTGGGGGAGGGGGATTGCCTTTGTGACTCAAAGAAATCTGCAGCCTGGTGCCTGGAGTCCTGGTGTCCCTGGGTCAGCAGCTGTGGTGGCTGGTCTTCTACCAGAGCGGCTGTAGCGTCCTGGTTTGTTTCCGAGACCAGACTGAGTGGCAGCAAGTTTAGGATCCTAGTCTCAAGCAGTTTTGTTCTTCAAGATGGCATGGTCTCTGTGCTGCCAGTGTCCTCCCTGGACTGTTTGCGGCAGCCGCAGGGTTTTGACGTCTAAGACTACCCAGATTGGCAGCCCCCTGGAAGAACTGCAGGGTCTAACTGTCCCTTTTTCACACACACACACACCTACACACATCTACACACACATCTATCGCTCCCTCACTCTCTCGCACACTTTCCCTCCCTACCTTCCTGCCGGTCGCCATCTTGCCTCCTCCATCAAAAATTTATTAGACTTAATAAATAAAGACCAAAGAAACAATACAAAAGATCAACAAAACCAAGAGCTGGTTCTTTGAAAGGATAAACAAGGTTGATTAACCTCTAGCCAGGCTCACCAAGAAGCAAAGAGAGAGGATCCAAAAACCAAAATCAAAAATGAAAGAGGTGAAATAACAACAGACCACACCAAAATACAAAGAATTGTTTAAAAAATACTATGAACAACTTTATTCCCACAAACTGGAAAACCTGGAAGAAATGTACATATTCCTAGAAAAATATAACTTTCTGAAACTCAATCAGGAAGAATCTAAACATCTCAATAGGCCAATAATTATGGAAGAAATTGAAGCAGTCATCATAAAGGTTCCGGCAAACAAAAGCCCGGGGCCAGACTGCTTCAAAGGGGAGTTATACCAAACATACAAGGAAGAACTAAAACCTATCCTCCTCAGACTATTCCAAAAAATTCAAGAGGAAGGAACACTTCCAAGCTCATTTTATGAAGCCAGTATTTTCCTAATACCAAAACCAGATAAAGACAACACAATGAAAGAGAATTACAGGCCAATATCTCTCAAGAACATAGATGCCAAAATCCTCAACAAAATTCTAGGAAATCGGATCCAGCACTACATCAGAAAGATCATACACCAGGACCAAGTAAAATTTATCCCAGGGATGCAAGGATGGTGCAATATTCACAAATCAATAAATGTGATACATCACATAAACAAATTGAGAGATAAAAATCACACAGTCATATAAATTGATGCAGAAAAAGCATTTGACAAAACGCAACACCCTTTATTGATACAACTCTCAACAAGGTGGGAATAGAAGGATCATACCTCAACACAATAAAATCTATATTTGATAAACCCACAGCTAACATCATACTCAATGGGCAAAAATTAAAACCATTTCCCCTAAGAACAGGAACAAGACAGGGATGCCCACTCTCACCACTCCTGTTTGACATAGTACTGGAAGTATTAGCCATTACAATTAGACAATAAGAAGAAATAAAAGGCATCCAAATTGGAAAAGAAGAAGTAAAGCTGTCCTTATTTGCAGATGACATGATATTGTACATAAAAAACCTGAAAGACTCCATCAAAAAACTAACAGACTTAATAAATGAATTTGGCAATGTAGCAGGATACAAAATTAATGCCAAGAAATCTATGGCATTTTTATACACCAATAGTGAATGTACAAAAAGAGAGACTAAAAAAGCAATCCCATTTATCATCACACCAAAAAAATTAAGATACCTAGGAATAAACTTGACCAAGGAGGTAAAAGACCTATACGCGGAAAACTACAGGACACTGAAAAAAGAGATAGAGGAAGACATAAACAGATAAAAGAACATACCATGCTCATGGATTGGAAGAATCAACATCATTAAAATGTCCATACTACCCAAAGCAATCTATAGATTCAATGCACTCCCCATTAAAATACCAACGGCATATTTCACAGACCTTGAAAGAACTCTTCAAAAATTCATCTGGAATAAAAAAAGACCCCAAATAGCCACAGCAATCCTGAGAAAGAAGAATAAAGTAGGAGGGATCTCAATACCAGATTTAAAGCTGTATTACAAAGTCACTGTTCTCAAAACAGCCTGGTACTGGAACAAGAACAGACATATAGACCAGTGTAATAGAATAGAGAATCCAGAAATCAACCCAAACCACTATGTTCAATTAATATTTGACAAAGGAGTCATGAACATACAATGGAGTCAAGACAGTCTCTTCAATAAATGGTGTTGGGAAAATTGGACAGATACATGCAATAAAATGAAACTGGATCACCCACTTACATCATACACAAAAATAAACTCAAAATGGATACAGGACTTAAACATAAGATGGGAAACCATAAAAATACTAGAGGAATCCATAGGCAGCAAAACCTCAGACATGCCGAAAGAACTTCTTCACTGATACTGCTCCTAGGGCAATGGAAGCTAAAGAGAAAATAAACAACTGGGACTACATCAAAATAAAAAGCTTTTTCACAGCAAAAGAAACCATCAACAAAACAACAAGAAAGCCCACTGTATGGGAGAACATATTTGCAAATTTTGTCACTGATAAAGTTTTGATCTCCAACATCAACAGGCAACTTATACAACTTAATAAAAGGAAGATAAGTGATCCAATAAAAAAATGGGCAACGGACCTAAATAGAATCTTTTTGAAAGAAGACAGGAGGAAAGCCAAGAGACACATGAAAGCATGCTCAAAGTCAGTAATTATCTGAGAGATGCAAATCAAAATGACAATGTTGTACCATCTCACACCTGTCAGAATGGCTATTATCAACAAATCAATAAATGACAAGTGTTGGCGAGGATGCAGAGAATAAGGAACTCTCGTGAACTGCTGGTGGGAATGCCGACTTGTGTAGCCCATGGAGAACAGTATGGAGTTTCCTCAAAAAAATAAAAGTGGAACTCCCATTTGGCCCAGTAATCCCACTCCTAGGAATATATCCCAAGAATCTAGAAACACCAATCAGAAAGGATATATGCACCCCTATGTTCATAGCAGCACAATGTACAATAGCTAAGATTTGGAAACAGCGTAGGTGCCCATCAACGGATGACTGAATCAGAAAACTATGGTACATCTACCCAATGGAATAGTATGCTGCCATAAAAAAGAGGGAATTCTTACCATTTGCAGCAACCTGGATTGAACTGGAGAGCATTATTCTAAGTGAAATAAGCCAGTCAATGAAAGAAAAATACCACATGATCTCACTCATTTGTAGTTAATAAAAAACAGTATAAACTGATGAACAAAAAGATAGATACAGAGGCAGTAAAGCATCAAACAGACTGTCAAATTACAACGGGAAGGTTAGGGAGAGGTAGGGGAGATAAGAGATCAACCGAAGGACTTGTATGCATTCATATAAGCATAACCAATTGATGCAAAACATTGGGGGGTTAGCGCATGTGTGCGAGTGGGGTTAGAGGGGCAATGGTAAGATATGTATTCATATAATACCTTAATAAAAAAATGGAAAAATAAAAGTTATATTTAGGAGAAATATCCTCTGTAATAAGGAGGGAATATGCTAATTGACCATCACACCCTTACAAAGATCAGACTGTCAAACCTCAGGGAAGGTAGGGGAAGGTGGGGATAAGGGGGAGAAATCAACCAAAGGACTTGTATGCATGCATATAAGCCTAACCAGTGGACAAAGACAACAGTGGGGTGAGGGCATGAGTGGGGGGTGGGTTTGAGAAGTTAATGGGGGGATCAGGACAAATATGTAATACCTCAATCAATAGAAAAATTGAAAACAATAAGAAAAATATCCTATGTAATAAAAAGGGAATATGCTAATTGACCATCACACCCTCAGAAAGATGGCAGTGCCCACAGCCACTAAGGAGGAAATATGTTAATTTACTGCCACGCCCTGAAATATGGTGGTGCCCACAGCCACAAGATGGTGGGGCCCAGTCCCCTCAGCCCCGCCGGGGTGGCAGGTGCACCCCATGCTCTACGCACCTGCCTCTGGATTTCCCCAATCCCCTCATCCCCCCAGCTGCCCAGGGCCTGCCCAGGGCACAGGCAAGCCTCGGATGGTGGCTTTCCAGCCTCCTAGGGCTGGCCAGAGGTTCAGGCAAGCCTCGGATGTTGGATGCCCAGTCACCCAGTGCCAGAATGAGGTGCAGGCAAACCTCAAATGTTGGCTGCCCAGTGGCCCAGGGCTGGCCCGAGGCTCAGGCAAGCTTAGGATGGCAGCTTCCCAGCGACCCAGGGCTAGCCCAAGATTCAGGCAAATCTAGTATGGCAGCTGCCCAGCCACCCTGGGCCACCCAAGGCTCAGGTAACCAGGGCCAACCAAGGCTTATGCTGCCAACAGTGGCAGCAGCAGAGGTGTGATGGGGGCCTCACCTTCCCCTGATCACCAAGTCGTCTCCTGCCCCTGAGGGCTTCTGTACTGTGAGAGGGGGCAGGGTGGGCTGAGGGAACCCCCCTCCAGTGCATGAATTTTCATTCACCAGGCCTATAGTTTTTCTAATAAGACATTATTAGCCTGTCTTTTTATACTTTGTTTTCTCGTTATTGCTGTTTTATAGAAATAAAATTATTTTTGTATATTGCCTTCACGTCAGCAACAATGCTACTTTTTTGTTTTGTTAATCCTCACCCAAGGACATTTTTTCCATTGCTTTTTAGAGATAGTAAAAGAGAGTAAGGAAGGGAGAGAAAGAGAGACAGAGAGAAAAACATTGATGTGAGAGAGACACATTGATTGATTGGCAATGCTACATTTTTTATTCTAATATGAAAATTACATAAATCACACGAGTATCATTTAAAAATTTTTAAATACCAAAAACAATGTAAATACTTAAGAGCCACAAATAACCAAGTTAGTCTTAAAAAATAAGAAAGCTGGAGAACTTAAACTAACAGTCAAAACAGATACACACGTGATCAGATGATTAATTGTTTCATAATTTACCAGGTGACTGAAAAATACGCAGGAGTACTGGAGGCACAGGAAAAACCCATGCATTTTCAGACTAGAGGCCCGGTGCATGAAATCTGTGCAAATGGGGAGGGGGGTCCCCTCAGCCCAGCCCGCAACCTCTCCAATCCAAGACTCCTTGGGGGATGTCCGACTGCCAGTTGATCCCAGGGATGGGGCCTAAACGGGCAGTCAGACATCCCTCTCACAATCCTGGACCACTGTCTCCTAACTGCTCACCTGCCTGCCAGCCTGGTCACCCCTCACTGCCTCGCCTGCTGGCCTGGTTGCCCCTAACTGCCCCTTTGCCAGCCTGATCACCCTTTATTGCCTCTGCCTGCCAGCCTAATCACCTCCAACTGGTCCCTCTCCCTGCCGGCCTGGTCACTCTACGCAGCCTGCTGTTTGGTCATTTGGTCGCCCCTCACTAACCCCCCTGCTAGCCTGGTTGCCCCACGCAGCCTGCTGCTCGGTCGTTTGGTCGCCCCTCACTAACCCCCCTTATGGCCTGGTCACCCCATGCAGCCTGTTGCTTAGTCGTTTGGTCACCCCTCACTAAACTCCTGCTGGCCTGGTTGCCCCATGCAGCCTGCTGCTCAGTCGTTTGGTTGTTCCTCACTAACCCCCCTGCCAGCCTGGTCACCCCACACAGCCTGTTCAGTCATTCATTTGGTTGTGATGGTTGCTTAGGCTTTTATATAGATAGATGTTTCACATGTACTAGCACAGGGCTCAGGGGAGACTGTTCTCTCCAAATCCTGAGCAAGCCAATGTGGAGGAAGATTTCCCTTTATACCCTTTGGTTTCTTTGTTCCCCAAATATGGGATGGGACTTCCGGATCTTTTGTGGGCTTTGCAAAAAGCCCCATTTGTTGGATGGGTGCTGTGAGACCACATCTAAAGGCCTGGCCTGTCACCAGTGCTGATAACTCCATCTGGGTGTTGTGTATTATTCATGGTTTGTGGCCTCTCTAAAATGGGAGTAGTACTTAGGTAAACAAGTCTGCAAGACCAGATAATTAAAGAAGGGGCAGTGACTAGACTGTAGGCTAGCATTAGGTTACTGAGACAGATTCAGATTGCTAGCCTCCCAAAAATATCTCATTTACCCATCATTATGACAAAAGTAATTAGGCAGTGTAATTCTAAACATGATTGTTTCAATAAGTGGTGCAAGGTGAAGTGAATATATGGAATAAATATGTATATATCTTGACCTGGACCAAAATCATTTCTAAAGGTATTGAAAACCAAAATATGGGTGATAAACTAATAAAGCTTTAAAAATGAAAGATAGGAAAACGTCTTTATGATCTTTGATAAGCTATGATTTAGTAAATCCCCAAGACCACCCTCAGGTTTAGAAGAACAATACATAGCAAAGCTGTTAAACTTACTGTTTACTATGGTGAAAGAATACAAATTAACATAGCAACAGGAAAAGGGGCATCAGGTGAAATATAGGAAGGTCCTAGTACAGGAAGCTTCCAGCATCCTCTCCCAGTGGAGTTATATGAACAGTGCTTACTTCACCCAGCAAGACATGTGATAAGCACACAGAGTATTGTCAACCAGGGAAGCTAAAAAAGCCTTGGTGTCCAGGGTTTTTGTTGGAGGGTCAACCACATAGTCATGATTCTATTTCCGACATTGCTAAGCTTATTTTCTTACCATATGTCCCAAGGCCCCATCATAAATCATATTATTAGTGTTAATGTAAAAAACATTCAGACCTGTAAAGCATTTTGTGAGTTTATTTGAGCCAAACTGTAGACATATGCAGGGAAGCAGAACCTCAACAAATTGAGATAATGTTCCAGAGAATGTGGAGTTCATACCTTGTTTTTATAAATTATCATCAAAAGGAAAATACAAAAGTGGGTTACATGAAATTCATTGGTGATAGATTAGGGAGGTGGGAGAAAGTAAAGCGGGGAAACTTCTGGGATAGGATAGAAAGTAAAATGATGGACATATGCTTGTTTTACATAGTTGGATGCAGGATAGTTAACATAGTTAACAGTTGATGATTAACTTGATAACAATAACAATGAGGGAATGTCCTGGTGCCATTTGTTGTGCCCTGTGGGATCTGGAAGAAAAGGGAAGTTACAAGTCACCCAGACATTTCATAGGTATGTTATCTTAGATACAAATAAAATAAACAATGGGCTCAGTAAAAATCTAAGTTGATCTTTGTCAGGGAAAATACTGGCCTAGGATATGACTACCTATTACAACCTGTTTGTAGTTAAATATTTAATTTTCAGACCATCTTTTGTGGTTATTTTATGTCTTTGAGTTTGCACAACTGCCATGCAGACCTTCCCTGAACTAGTCAGGTTAGCATATGGCCCCTTTTGTCCACAGTAAGGCCCCACCATAAATCACATTCTTAGCATATATCAGAAGTCACAAATCTTTCAGACTTCATGGACCACTGGTTGGCAACCACTGGCATAAATTATTTGACATGGCTTAAGGCCCCCAGGTAAACAAAGACACTCTCAAGAGGCAATATATTCAATGAGTTACCTCCCAGGAGCCTGTCTTTGGACAAGGTTAATCTTTTTCTACACATAGGTAAAGATTTCTTACAAAGGAGATACCAAAACATTTGTCAAAGATAAAAAATTATAAAGTGTTCCATATTAGCAACTTTTTATTCATTTAAGAGGATAATTAAGCAACTCAGAACATATCTTCAATACCTACATTTGATAAAGATTAGTATGCAGATTATGTAAAGAACTCATACAAATCAATACAAAACAAATCCAATTGGGGGTTGGGGATGGGGGCAAAAAGCACTTTCAAAATGAAACTATACAAACCTCACATGGAAATTAAAGCCATAATATGATACCTCTGTGCACCTAGCCAAAATGGCTACAGGGGAAAAATGGACAATACTAGAGTCAGCAAAGGTGTGAAGCAGTCATACCTCTTATACTCTGCTGGTGGAAATGTCAATTGGTAAAACCACTTTGGAAGACTTCTTGGCAGGATCTACTAAAGGTGAACATATGCATCAATCCAGCAATTACTGAATTGTAGGGTATATATTTCTAAGTATATACCCTACAATCCAGCAATTTTATTTCCAAGTATATACCCAAGAGGATGTATTAATTTATCAACAGACATATTTTAGAATGTATACATCAACACTACTCATAAGGACAAAAAATTTAATAATCAAATGTCCAATAACCAAGAATAAACTGGCATATTTACATGGTGGAATATGATTCAGCAATGAGAATTACCGATCTACAACTGCAAAACAATATGATTGTATTTCACAAACAAAAAGTTGAGGAAAAGCTAGACACAAAATAGTACATTCTGTGTGATTTCACTTACTTACAAAATCAGTAATGACAAATCAGGATAGAAGTTATCCTTATGATACAGAATTTTAGACTGGAACCCAGATTCTTTGTCTGCTGGAGTCAAAGAATGAATCCACAGACAGAAGTGGTATAGCAAAGCTGGAGATTTATTGAAGAACAAGTACAGACTCCCACATAGAGAGAGGGAAAGAGTCTCATAGAATGGAATCCCAAGTGGGGAGGGGGAAAGGTCCCACCGACTTCCTGTTTCCATGGTTTATAGAAGCTTCAGTTCCTGTGTCTTGATATCCCCTCTGATTGGTCAATATTCCTGTTGAATTGGTTACTACTGTGACTCCTGAGGCCCTCCTCTCTCATTCTCCCATTCCTTCTGGGCTTGCTTCCTTCTTTATTTTGTTAATATAGACCTTTTTTGGCTACTTCCAGTTCCCTTGTCTTATTGAAATATACCTGTTGCTGCTCCCTTGTCTTATGGAAATGTAACTGCGCCTGGCTTCCTTGTGTTATGGAAATGTACCTTCTCCCAAACTGTAGCTCTATGTTTTTTTCATGGACCCCAATTCTATAAATTCCCTAAACCTGCCTATATGCCCCTAAAATTCCTGTTTCACTTAGGCAAAGACATAGTGACTGGACTCCTGGGTGCTAATAAAAGAGTTCTGCTTCTTACCTACATACTTGTTATGCAAGTTTTTTCTTTCATTAGTTAAGTTTACACTTATGATATAGTATTAGAAGCATCAGGCTCTATTAGGACCAGTAAGAAGAGAAGTGAATTTGTGTGCAGCTTCAGGTCCCCTGTAAACTTTAATGGGACCTGTATGTGCTGGGAGTCTCTAGTAATGGGTTCTAGATGCAGTGAGGAAGCCAGATTGCAAGACAAAAGAATCCTATCTAATAAAAGAGCAATATGCAAATTGACCGTACCTCTGCCACACCCACAAGCCACGCCCACCAGCCAATCAGGAGTGAATATGCAAATAAACCAAACCAAGATGGCTGCATCCACAGAGAGAGCAGGAGGGAGGCTTGGGTTTCCCTGGCAATGGAGGAAGCCAAGTTTTCCACTTGCCCTTGCCAGCCCAGGCCTGCACTCCAGGCTACAAAGTTTCAATGATAGAAGATAAATAAATCCCCAAAAATGGCGGCACCCACGGAGCTGGAGAGAGCAGGAGGCTAGGGTTGCCCCTGGTGGTGGAGGAAGCCAAGCTTCTGCAGCCTTGGGCTCCTCTTAAGGCTACAAAGTTTCAGTTATAGAAGATAAATAAATCCCAACAGAAATGGCTGCCACCAGGGAGTGAGCAAAATGCTTGCCTCTGCTCCAGGCTACAAAGTTTCAATTGTAGAAGATAAATAAATCCCAGATGCCAGGGCCTCCGCTTGGATGGCCAGGGGGCATGGCTGGCCTGCAAACCACCACAGGATCCTCACCCAGGCCAAGCCACACCCCAAGGGAACACCCACCCTGATCTGGGACACCCTTCAGGGCGAATGAGCTGACCCCCACCCATGCACCAGGCCTCTATCCTATCTAATCCTATCTAATAAAAGAATAATATGCAAATTGACTGACATTCCAACACACAAGATGGCTGCCCCCATGTGGTCAAAGGTGACTGCCCCATGTGGACACAAGATGGCCAGCAGGGGAGGACAGTTTGGAGGGACCAAGCCTGCAAGGGAGGGTAGTTGGGGGCGATCAAGCCTGCAGAGGAGGGCAGTTAGAGGTGACCAGGCTGGCAGAGGAGGGAAGTTGGGGGCGACTGGGCCTGCAGGGAAGGGCAGTTGGGGGTGACCAGGCCTGCAGGGGAGGGCAGTTAGGGGCAAACAGGCTCACAGGGGAGCAGTTAGGCATCAATCAGGCTGGCAGGGGAGTGGTTAGGGGGTGATCAGGCTGGCAGGCAGAAGAGGTTAGGGGCAATCAGGAAGGCAGGCAGGCGAGCAGTTGGGAGACAGCAGTCTTGGATTGGTGAGGGTGCAGGCTGGGCTGAGGGACACCCCCGACCCCCATGCATGAATTTCGTGCACCAGGCCTCTAGTTTCTATATAAACATGTCTGATTAAATTGCCTAAAAAATATCTTAAAGAAAGGGACATGAATTGCCAATTCTTTAGTAATTTGTTGTATTCTTATTCTAAAAAATACTCACTTCATGCCTAATTTTGTATTTATTTTCTTTTTTTCTTAAATATAAACAACTCCTCACCCTACTGCGATTCACCAGTGTATAACCGTATGAACTTCAACTCCCACTTAGATCTGCCTCTGTGGTGTCAGAATATTACAGAATTTACCAGGTGACCGAAAAATACACAGGAGTACTCAGAGATACAGGAAAAACCCATTTATTTCCAGATATACTAGTACCGTGATTCAGGGGAACCTGTTTCCAAATCCTGAGCAAACCAATACGGAGAAAGCTTTCTCTTTATATCCTTTGGTTTCTTTGTCCCCCAAATATGGATCAAACTTCCGGACCTTTCGTGGGCTTTGCAAAAAGCCCTGTGTGTTGGGGTGGGGGATATGAAACCACACCTAAAGGCCTGGCCTGGCGCCAGCGCTGATAACCCCTGGAGGGGGTTGTGTATTGTTCATGGTTTATGGCCTCTATAAAATGTATTTAGGTAAATAGTTCTTGCAAGACCATATAATTAAGGAAGGCACAGTAAGTTAATTATTGGCTAGCAAGAATGTGGATTAGGGATACTGATTAACTAGGTACAGAGTCAGATTGCTAGCTACCTCCCAAAAATGTATTTTTATGTTCCCCATCAAGAACAGCTTGTTCCAACCCTAGCTATGGTTGATTTTTATCATTGGCATCAAGTATTTCAGTTCTTTTTTGTTGTTGTTGTTAATAGGCTTTATTTCTATTTAAGAAAAATGTTTTTAGTACTCAGACTAAATACTCAGTTTCTCAGTCATTGTTTCAAGTAAAAATAATGTGCTATAAAAAAAGCAGTGATTCCAGCTTGCAACTCAATAGACTTACACAGATGCTTTTTCTGAAGATCCAGTATTTTAGTATACAGAAGTAATTTACATGTAGTTCCCATTAATCACACAAAACCTTAAAAGGGCCTGTACTCAATAAAATTAATGTTTTTTAATAAGTTTTTAAAAGGACATTCTTAAACTGTTCTTTTCTTTCCTTTCCAACATATGTGTTTTAGGGCAGAATACAATGATTTAATTTGTGCTCTCAGTCTTACCTGGCTTTTGCACCCTCAATGCAAATGCCAGTGTACATGTTCCTAGTTAAATTATGAAATTCAAAAAGGTAACATTTTAATTGAAGTATTTACTGACAGTTATTCAAATAAAGACATTTGATGATCAGTTGGTGTTGTACCAGATACAGACCAAACAGCAAGTCCAGCAAAATCGGTAGACCTGCCCATTTTTTTAAGGTAAATTCAGAATTCTACAGACAAGATATCTCAATCTTCATTTCAGTTAAATCTTCAATTTAAGAAGTTTCTATATAGCCTGACTGATGTGGCTAAGTGGTTATACATTGACCCATAACCAAGAGGTCACAGTTCAGTTCCCAGTGAGAGCACATGCCCAGGTTGCAGGCTTGGTACCCAGTAGGGAGCATGCAGGAGGCAGCTGATTGATGGTTCTCTCTCATCATTAATGTTTCTATCTCTCCCTGTTCTTTCCTCTCTCTGAAATCAATAAAAACATACCTTTAAAAAAATTATTATAGCTCTGACTGGGTGGCTCAATTTGTTGGCTCTTCACACTGAAAGGTTGCAGATTTGATTTCAGGTCAGGGCACATGCCTAGGCTGCAGATCCCTGGTCAGTGTGCATACCAGAGGCAACTGATCAGTGCTTCTCTCCCTTCCTTTCTCGATAAAACCAATAAAAACATATCCACCAGTGAGGATTTAAGAAAAACAAACAAACAATATCTTACTATATATTTGGAAAACAGAATGTCCATTATTTTTTTACTAACTTTTCATCCAGCAGGTATTGCAATGCTGTCTATATACAGCTTCATTAATATTTTGTGTGCTCCAGCCACAGTAATACAGTATTACATTCTGTAAAATGTTTGAGTTGCTTTTTCATTTCTAATTTTAAAAACTAGAAAAAATAATATTTGGCTTTAATGAACTTACCACATCTATTTTAAATATTCAATTCCTTTTTCTTTTTTAAAAATATTTTATTGATTTTTTACAGAGAGGAAGGGAGAGGGAAAGATTTAGAAACATTGATGAGAGAGAAACATCGATCAGCTGCCTCCTGCATGCCCCCTACTGGGGATGTGCCCACAACCAAGGTACATGCCCTTGACCAGAATCGAACCTGGGACCCTTGAGTCTGCAGGCCGACGCTCTATCCACTGAGCCAAACTGGTCAGGGCCAATTCCTTTTTGTTTTAATTCCAATCTCAAAATGAAACTACAACTTACTGAAAAAAATTTGTCACATAATGCACAAGATAAATTATTGACATCTATAAGGCCGGGGAAAATATACATTTTCTTATGTTTTTATTAATTTACACTAGGGGCCTGGTGAATGAAATTCGTGCACTGGGGGGGGCGGTGGGGGCGGATCCCTCAGCCCAGCCTGCTGCCTCTCACATACTGGGAGCCCTCAGGGGATGTCCTACTGATGGCTTATGCCCGCTCCCTTTGTGGGAGGTGATCGGGCTGATCAGGGGAAGGCACCAGCCCCATCACCCCACTGCTTCAGCCACTGCCAGTCACCGCAACCACCAAAGTGTTTTCATCAACATGGACTCCAGTCCCTTCACCATGAAAAAATAACAACTTTCTTTAGGCATTTTCAAGATGTGTCTTTCATAGATATGACATTTCTTTCTTTCTTTTCTTTTTTATCTTCACCTGAGAACATGTTTCTGTTGATTTTTAGAGAATGTGGAGGAGAAAGGGAGAGACAGAGAGAAACATCAAAGTGAGAGGAACACTTTGATTGGTTGCCTCCTGCATGAGCCCTCACCTGGGTCTCGGCCAGGGAGGAGCCTGCAACCTAGGCACATGCCCTTGATTAGAACTGAACCCAGACCCTGCTATCAGCAGGTTGAAGCATTATCCACTGAGCCAAACTGGCTAGGGCAGGATATGGCATTTCTTAGCCCTCCAGCAGCAGACCTTCATTTTTTTTCTCCAGGAGTGTGGTGGGAAAACCCTAGATCACCTTTTTGGATTCTTATTACCCAAGTTATTAAGAATATTACCAGTAGCATACAAGGAGCTTAGCCAATGAGTGGTCAGAAAAGGTGTTTCCTCTAGTTCACATTGATCCCAAGCTCTGAACCTGCCCAGCTCCCTCCAAATGGCTGGCTCCCTCTCCCTCTGATGGCTGGCTCCCGCTCCCTCTGACCGCTGGCTCCTGCTCCCACCAACCGGTGGCTCCCTCTGATCGCTGGCCTCGGGGCCTGGGGCCTGGGGCCCCCAGCTCCCTCCGATAGCTGGATCCGCCCCTGCCCAGGCCTAAAGCCTCTGGTCAAGGCTTTAGGCCTGGGCAAGGACCCCCTCGGCTCTAATTGCAGGCTCGGCCCTGCCCAGGAGCCCCCTGGCTCGACAGAGGCCGCTTGGTGCCTACGTATGCCATCTTTGTTGGGTTAATTTGCATACTCACTCTGATTGCCTGTGGGCGTAGCAGAGGTACGGTCAATTTACATGTTTGTCTATTATTAGGTAAGATATACTTATTTAGCTAATCTTCCTTTTAAAGGCAATGATCTATTCTGGCAAGTGTGAGCTGATACATCAATGTATTTTTAATTTGCATCTCTCTGATTATTAGTGACATTGAGCATTGTTTCATATGTTTGTTGGCCATCTATTTGGAGAAGTGTCTATTCAGGTCCTTTGCCGATTTTTAAATTGGATTGTTTGTCTTTCTTTTTGTTGGATTGTATGAGTTCTTTATATATTTTTAAAATTAACACCTTATCAGATGTATCATTGGCTAATATGTTCTCCCATACCATAGGTTGCCTTTTCATTTTGGTAATAGTTTCCTTTGCTGTGCAGAAACTTTATTTATTTATATTTTCACCATCTATCTTTTTTTTAATTTAATAAATCTTTATTGTTCAGATTATTACAATTGTTTCTCCTTTTTCCCTCCATAGCTCCCCTCCACCCGGTTCCCACCCCACCGTCTGCCCTTACCTCCCCCCCACTTTCCTCATCCATAGTTGTACGATTTTTGTCCAGTCTCTTCCGGTACCATCCACACCCTTTTCCCCCTGAGAATTATCAATCCACTCCCATTCTATGCCCCTGATTCTATTATATTCACCAGTTTATTCTGTTCCTAAGATTTTTAATTCACTTGATTTTTAGGTTCACTTGTTGATAGATATGTATTTGTTGTTCATAATTTTTATCTTTACTTTTTTCTTCTTCCTCTTCTTAAAGAATACCTTTCAGCATTTCATATAATCCTGGTTTGGCGGTGATGAACTCTTTTAGCATTTCTTTTCTGTGAAGCTCTTTATCTGACCTTCAATTCTGAATGATAACTTTGCTGGGTAGAGTAATCTTGGTTGTAGGTTCTTGCTGTTCATCATTTTGAAAATTTCTTGCCACTCCTGTCTGGCCTGCATAGTTTCTGTTGAGAAATCAGCTGACAATCATATGGGTGCTCCCTTGTAGGTAACTAACTGTTTGTCTCTTGCAGCTTTTAATATTCTCTCTTTGTCTTTTGCCCTTGGCCTTTTAGTTATGATGTGTCTTGGTGTGGTCCTCTTTGGATTCCTTTTGTTTGGGGTTCTGTGTGCTTCCTGGACTTGTAAGTCTATTTCTTTCACCAGGTAGGGGAAGCTTTCAGTCATTATTTCTTCAAATAGGTTTTCAGTATCTTGCTCTCTCTCTTCTTCTGGCACCCCCATAATTCTTATGTTGGTATGCTTGAAGTTGTCCCAGAGACTTCTTACACTATCTTCAAATTTTTGGATTCTTTTTGCTTTTTCGGTTGAGGGTTTTTTGCTTCTTTGTATTTCAAATCTTTGACTTGATTCTTGCATTCCTCTAGTCTGCTGTTGGGTCTCTGTATAATATTTTTTATTTCAGTCAGTGTATGTTTAATTTCTAGTTGGTCCTTTTTCATATCCTCAAGGGTCTCATTGAATTTATTGGCCTTTTCTAGGAAATTCTTGAAAAACCTTATAACCATGGTTATGAATTCTATATCCAGTCGTTTGTTTTCCTCCATTTCTTTCGTTTATGATATGTTTCTTTGTCTCTGCATTTTCGCTGCTTCCCTGAATTGGTAGGGTGGCTTTGTGTGCTAGGTGTCCTATATGGGCCAGTGGGTTGGCCTCCCAGTTACCTGAGGTGGACACACTTGGTGAACCCCTTTGTGGATTGTGTGTACAGTCTTGTTGTAGTTAAGTCTTGATTGTTGTTGTTGTCACTGGGAGGAATTGACCTCCAGGCCAATTGGCTGTGAGGACCTGCTGTGACTATAATGGAAGAACTGCTGTGCTAGAGACACACTTATGGGGCAGGACTTGCTTCAGGGGGGCTTTGGTGCTCACTGAGTCTGCCTCTTGAATGTGTCACTTATGGATGTGAGTAGTTGAAATCTGGTGTCGTCTCACACTGACCACTAGATATGCTAGCTTCTGGATCTCCAATGTGGTGCAGGTCAGCTACTGTCTGAGGCCACCCAACAGGAGCTATGGCAATAACTACAGTTTTCTCCTCTTTGCTTGGGCTTTGGAGGTTTTGGAGCTGTCTGACCAGAGCTGCAGTTTGTTTGGTTAAGCTGCGATAGGGCCGGTCATTTATATGCAAAAGCTGCTACACGGAGCTTGGGTGGGTTTCTAGATTGTGCGGGGCAGAGTCTCAGGGAGTCACTAGGCTAGGGCGTGGCAAACAGCGATGGATGCCAGTCAGCTGTGTCTCTGCATCTCCGTGTTTCTAAGTCCCCGCGTCCTGTGTTCCAGCACAGTAAACAATGATTGCTGGGCGCACCTCTGTAAGAAAGCCGCCCTCACTTTCCTACCTGATGGCAGACAGTCCAGCTTCTCCCTGTAGGAGTTTGGGTCCCTAGCGTCTCCCCAGAAACTGGAGTTCAGAATAATCGGGAGCTTGTCTCCCTTCGGGTTGAAAGAAGCAGTGCACCCAGACACCCGCCGCCAGCCCATTTTACGCACCTCCGTACCTCAGCTTTTCAGCATTTGTGCATGTCTCAATGCTCCTTTCTCTTTCCTTCTAGTTGTAGAACTTCCACTCTGCCAGCTTTCCCATGGTTCTTGGTGATAGATGTTTTGTCTTTTAGTTCTAGTTTTGAAATTGTTGTGTGAGGCAGCAGTTTAGGTGTTTACCTCTGCTGCCATCTTGGTTTCTCGCTGTGCAGAAACTTTTTAGTTTGATGTAGCCTCATGTGTTCATTCCTTCCTTTGTTTCTCTTGTCCTAGAAGATGTATTGGCACAAATTCTGCTATGTAAGATGTCTGAGATTTTGTTGTCTATCATTTCTTCTGTGATTTCATGGTTTCATGACTTACATTTAAGTTTTTAATCCATTTCTAGTTTATTCTTGTGTATGGTGTAAGTTGGTGGTCTAGTTTCATTTTCTTGCATGTATCTCTTCAATTTCCCCAACTGCACTTATTGAAGAGACTGTCTTTACTCCATTGTATGCTCTTGCCTCTTTTGTAAAAAATTAATTGACCATAATGGCATGGGTAAATTTCTGGTATCTCTTTTATGTTTCATTTATCTGTATGCCTGTTCTTTTTTTTTCCCCCCTTTTATTTTTTTAAATTTATTTTAAATAAATCTTTATTGTTCAGATTATTACAGGTGTTCCTCTTTTTTTTCCCCATAGCTCCCCTCCACCTGATTCCCCACCCCACCCCATGCCCTTACCCCCCGCCACTGTCTTCATCCATAGGAGTAAGATTTTTGTCCAATCTCTTCCCGTACCCCTTACACCTGCTTCCCCTGAGAATCATCAGTCCACTCCCTTTCTATGTCCCTGATTCTATTATATTCACCAGTCCATTCTGTTCTTCAGATTTTTTATTCACTTGATTTTTAGATTCACTTGTTGGTAGGTATGTATTTGATGTCATTTTGTTGTTCATAATTTTTATCTTTACCTTTTTCTTCTTCTTCCTCTTCTTAAAGAATACCCTTCAGCATTTCATGTAATCCTGGTTTGGTGGTGATGAACTCCTTTAGCTTTTTCTTGTCTGTGAAGCTCTTTATCTGACCTTCAACTCTGAATGATAGCTTTGCTGGGTAGAGTAATCTTGATTGTAGGTTCTTGCTATTCATCATTTTGAATATTTCTTGCCACTCCCTTCTGGCCTGCATAGTTTCTGTTGAGAAATCAGCTGACAGTTGTATGGGTACTCCCTTGTAGGTAATTAAATGTTTTGCTGCTTTTAATATTCTCTCTTTGTCTTTTGCCTTTGGCATTTTAATTATGATGTGTCTTGGTGTGGTCCTCTTTGGATTCCTCTTGTATGGGGTTCTGTGCGCTTCCTGAACTTGTAAGTCTATTTATTTCACCAGGTAGGGAAAGTTTTCTGTCGTTATTTCTTCTAATAGGTTTTCAACATTTTGCTCTCTCCCTTCTTCTGGCACCCCAAAAATTCGGATGTTGGTTCGCTTAAAGTTGTCCCAGAGGCTACTTACACTATCTTCATATTTTTGGATTCTTTTTTCTTTTTGTTTTTCTGGTTGGATGTTTTTTGTTTCCACATATTTCAGATCTTTGGTTTGATTCTTGGGGTACGTTGATCTACAGTTGAGTTTCTGTATATTCTTTATTTCAGACAGTGTATGCTTCATTTCTGACTGATCCTTTTCCATTTTTTTGGCATTCTCATTAAGCTCCTTGAAGGTCTCATCAAGTTTCTCAGCGGTTTTAAGAAGATTCTTGAGTAACCTTATAAATGTGGTTCTGAACTCTATGTCATCCAGTAGTTTGCTTTCCTCCATTTCTTTAATTCTTGACATGTTTCTTTGTCTCCACATTTTGGCTGCTTCCCTGTGTTGATGGAGTAGCTTTGTGTGGTAGGTGATCTATAGGGGGCAGTAGCTCAGCCTCCTCAATCACATGAAGTGGATGCTCTTGGTACACCCCTTTGTGGGCTGAGTGCAAAGTCTTGGTGTAGTTAAGCCTTAATTGCTGTTGGTACACCGGGAGGAATTGACCTCCTGGCCAATTAGCTGTGAGCACTCGCTGTGTCTATAATGGAAGAACTGCTGCGCTGAAGACACGATTATGGGGCAGGACTTGTTTCAGTGTGGCTTTGGTGCTCACTGAGTCTGCCTCTTGAATGTGTCACTTATGGATGTGAGGAGTTGAAATCTGGTTTCTCACACTGACCACTTGGTACACTGGCTTCTGGATCTCCAATGGGGTGCAGGTCAGCTACTGTCTGGGGCTACTCAGCAGGAGCTACAGTGAGAGCTACAGTTTTCTCCTCTTTGCATGGGGTTTGGAGGTTTTGGAGCTGTCTGACCCGGACTTCAAGTTTGCTAGGTTAAGCTGCGATAGGGCAGGCCTTTCTTATGCTAAAACTGCTGCTTGGAGCTTGGGTGGGTGTGTAGGTTGTGCAGGGCAGGGTCTCAGGTTGTCACTAGGCTAGGGAGTGGCAAACAACAATGGCTGCTACTTAGCCGGCTCTGCGTCCCCGATGGCATCTGCGAGTCCTGTGCCCCAGTGCAGTAAACAATTATTCCTGCGCGCAGCTCTGCAAGCAAGCCACCCTCACTGGCAGACAGTCCAGCTTCTCCCCATAGGAGTTTGGGTCCCCCGTGTCTCCCCAGAGACTGAATTTCAGAGTAATCGAGGGCTTGTCTCCCTTCGGGTTGAAAAAAGCAATGCCTGCCGCCAGCCCAGATCATGTGCCTCCGTACCGCAGCTTTTCAGTGCTTGTGCACGTCTCAATGCTCTTTTCTCTTTCCTTCTAGTTGTAGAACTTCCACTCAGCCAGCTTTCCCGTGGTTCTGGGTGATAGACATTTTGTCTTTTAGGTGTAGTTTTGAAATTGTTGTGCAAGGCAGCAGTTTAGGTGTTTACCTACGCCGCCATCTTGGATTGCCTCCGCCTGTTCTTCAATAAATCAACAAACAACAAGTGCTGGCAAGGATGTGGAGAAAAGGGAACTCTAATACACTCTTGGTGGGAATGAAGACTGGTGTAGCCACTATGGAAAACAGTATGGAGTTTCCTCAAAAAAATAAAAGTGGAACTGCTGTTTCACCCAGGAATCCCACTTCTGGAAATATATCCCAATATTACTAAAGAATTGAATTTTTTCATCACTAGTGGGAGTGGGGTTCTGGGGGCACTGCTGGAATAAGCATTTCTAGAGGCCCCCACAGAAAGATGGGATATAGTGAAAGGCTTTTATTTTCATGGAATTACTTTCCTCGGGTTCCAACATTCCATTTTCCATTAATCCAGTCCTGAAACTGGTGCAGCTGGGGCTTTAGCAGAGCTAAAAGCATAGACAATATCCAGAGTTTTCATTTCATGGTGGAGTTGTATCCAATGTAGCAACCAGCTAAACATTATTCCATTATATGGAGTTCACGTGGCTGTGAGCCACACAGGCAAGTGCAGAACATGAAAGCCCTGCAAGCCAGGAGTCATGGGCAAGCAGCAAGAGAAAGAGAGGGGATCTTTCCTTGTTTAGGAGCTAAGTATGTCAGATTTCTCACCCTTGCTAAAATATGCCATGACTCGCTCCCAGGTATGACTGACACGCATCTTCCCTTGTTACCCAGACCTTACTGGGCATGCATTTATTGTACAGTCCCTTCCCCCAGTGATTTGTGGGAACAGACTCAGAGAATGTTAACTGTTCTTTCCTTGCAAAGATGTATAAATAGCATGCCTATATTATCTAGTCTTCCCTTTGCACCTTTCCTGCTAAATTGTAATAACCAGGTATTTCAATGGTAATACTAAGAATTCTGAAACACCAATCATCAAGAATATATGCACCCCTATGTTCATAGCAACATTATTTACAACTAGTACCCCGGTGCACGGATTCATGCATATTGAAAGGAAATTAATTAGAAGGTGGCTGGCAGGGTGGGACTGGGTGAGATGGGCCAGACACACCCTGAAGCCAACCTCCTGAGGTCCCTCCCCAGCCGGCAGCACCTGGGGCTTCGCCATGGCTCAAAGGTCATCTGCAGAGGGAGCAGGATCCCTCTGGCAGGAGGAGTCCCTCAGCCTGGCTTGTGGGTATTGGGCTGAAACCAGCACTCCAACATCCCCTGAGGGGTCCTGGATTGTGAGAGGGTGGTTCTCAGATGATGCACCCCAAAACTGGGCTCCCTCCTCCCCAAGAACTTCAGCTACCAAGTCACTGCAGCTTGGCAGCTCCTGTGTTGAACATCTTCCCCCTGGTGGTCAGTGCATGTCATAGCTACAAGTTGGAAGGTCAGACAATCACTTAGGCGCATATATATATATATATATATATATATATATATATATATATATATATAGACTAGGGGCCCAGTGCATGAAATTCATGTACAGGGCGGGGGGGGGCTTCCCTCAGCCCAGCCTGCACCCTCTCCAATTGGGGACATCCCTCTTGCAATCTGGGACCTCTGGCTCCTAACTGCTCATCTGCCTGCTGGCCTGATCTCCCCTAACCTCTCTGCCTGCCTGCCTGATTGCCTCTAACTGCCCTCACCTGCTGGCCTGATTTTGCCCCTAACTGCTCTCCCCTGCCAGCCTGATCACCCATAACTGCCTCTGCCTATCTGATCACCCCTAATTGCCCTCCTATGTAGGCCTGATAGCATCCCCAAATGTCCTTCCCTGTCAGCCTGATCTTGCTCCCAACTGTCCTCCCCTGCAGGCCTGATCGCCCCTAACTGCCTCTCCCTCGGCCCCCACCACCATGACTTTGTCTGGAAAGAAGTCAGATGTCTGGAAGATGGCCAGTAGACCCAGTCTAATTAGCATATTACCCTTTTATTAGTATAGATAGATTATATAGGATAGGATTGCTTAAATGGCAGGGGTAGTTTTTCAGCAGGAGGAGATGCTCTTGGCAGACAAAAGTATATAATCCCTATATCTGGACTGATAGCCAGCCATATGCACTATACTGCCAAACCGGTCATTAAAAAATGGAACCGCTTTCTTACACCTTACACCAAACAGCTGTTGCCCTTAAAACCCCTCCTCAGCCCCCACCTTAGGTTCTGCCTTTGCAATTCACCCAGATTAGGTTCTGATTGGTCAGTTTCTATGCCAGTCAGTGTCAATAGCTCTGCCTCCTAGGCAGCCATTGACTCCTTGCAGTTCACCCAGATTTGGTTCTGATTGGTCAGTTTTTATGCCAGTCAGTGTTTATGGGCCTATCTGCAGGCCTGATCAGAGAGGCAGAGCTGGTCAGCAGCTACCTCAGGCTGCTGGTGAGGCACACACACACAGAGAGAGAGAGAGAGAGAGAGAGAGAGAGAGAGAGAGAGAGAGAGAGAGAGAGAGAAAGAGAGAGAGAGAGGAAGGGCTGATCAGCATATCAGACCCTGCTTCTCTCTCTGGGCCTCACCAGCAGCCATGCCTCTCTCTCTCTGGGCCCATCAGCAGCCTAGGGAGGCTGCTGATCAGCCCCACCTCTCTCTCTTTCTGAGAGGTTAGCAGTTCAGCCTGCTCTCCAGTCCCTGCCCACCCGAGCCTGCTGCACATGCAACCTGGCATTCGGTCGTCCCTTCGGTTGTTTTGGACATTATGGACCCTGGCTCTTTATATATATATAGATAGCTAAGATCTGGAAACAGCCCAAGTCAGTAGATGAGTGGATAAAAAAGCTGTGGTATATTTACACAATGGAATACTATGTAGCTGTAAAAATGAAGACTCTCTTACCTTTGAGACAGCATGACAGGATCTGGAGATTTTTATGCTAAGTAAAATAAGTCAGAGAAAAACAAGTATCACATGATCTCACTTATATGTGGAATCGAATGAACAAAATAAACTGATGAACAAAATAGGTCCAGAGGCATGGATGCATAGAACAGACTGACAGATCTCAGAGGGGAGGAGGTAGGTGGACAGGAAGAGATTAACCAAAGAACTTATATACATAGCACATAGACACAGACAATAGTGTGGTGAAGGACTGGGGTGGGGTGGGGGATAGGTGGAGGGGGAAAGTGGGAAAATATTGGATATCTGTAATAATGTCAACAATGGAAAATAAATTTTACATTTTTTTGTAATAAAATAAAAGCAATGATCCATCCATTTCCCATGTTCAATCCTTTGTGTAAATTCAAATTTCCATCTGGGGTTATTTTTCTTCTGTACTTTCTTCCTTTAACATTTCTTGTAGTGCAATTTTCTAGTTATAAAATTTCTCAAGTATTTAGTCTGAAAAATTTTTTGTCATCTCAATATTTGCAATATTTTCTCTAGTTATAGAGTTCTAGATTGACTTTTTTTCAGAATATTTTGTTCCATTGTTTTCTGTCTTGCATAGTTTCTGAGAAGAAGTGTGCTATTAGTTATAGCTTTATTTTTCTGTAAATAATGGGCCTTCCTTTCCTTTAAGATGTGTTTCTTTATCACTGCTGAAAATAATTTATGTGCTTTGTTGTGTTTTTTATTCATATTTCTTCTACTTAGAAGTCATTGAGCTTCTTGAATCTGAAGGTTTACACTTTTTGTCAAATTTGGAAATTTTTTACCTATGATTTCTTCAAATATATTTGAAAATTTTTTTATTCACTGATGAGAGAGAGAGAAGGAGAGGCAATCAATTTGTTCTTCCACTTAATTATGCATTCATTGGTTGCTTCTTATACGTGCCCTGACCAGGGATCAAACCTGCAACCTTGGCATATCAGGACAAAGCTCTAACCCAGTGGTTGGCAAACTCATTAGTCAACAGAGCGTCAAACTGCGGCTCGCGAACCGCAGTTTGCCTACCACTAGTCTAACCAACTAAGCAAACCATCCAGGAGGATTTTTTTCAAATGTTTCCCCCTCTTTGACTTAATTTACACATATGCTAGACTAGTTGATATTTTCCCAGACCACTGACACACCCTTGACTTTTTTCAGTCTTATTTCTCTGTGTTTCATTTTGGATACTTTCTGTCATAATATCTCCAAATTCACTAGGCTTCTGTTGTGTCTAATATGCTGTTAATATCTTCTAGTTTAGCCCTGACCGGTTTGGCTCAGTGGATAGAGCGTTGACCTGTGGACTGAGGGGTCCCAGGTTCAATTCCGGCCAAGGGCATGTACCTTGGTTGCGGGCACATCTCCAATAGGAGGTGTGCAGGAGGCAGCTGATTGTTGTTTTTCTCATCGATGTTTCTAACTCTCTATCCCTCTCTCTTCCTCTTTGTAAAAAATCAATAAAATAAAATATATTTTTAAAAAATCTTCCAGTTTATTTTTCATTACAGATAATGTATTTTTCAACTCTATTAAGTGTTTTGTAGTTTTTCGATGACACTTCCAATTCTCTCATCATGTTCATATTTTCTTCTATCTTGTTGTGTATATATAGATTTGTAGTAACTTAATATACTTTCTGCATTATTTCTGTGTCTATTTCTATTAATTTGATTTTTTTATTAACGGTTATATTTTCTTAGTTCTTTGTATGACTGCTAAATTTTACTAGATGGCAGGATATTGAATTTCGAAGATGCTAGATTTCAGTGTGCTCATTTCAATTTTGGAGGGCTATGTTTTGGGATGCAGTTAAACTTTTTGAAATTAGTCTGATACTCTGAAGACTTGTTTTATGCTTTATAGGATGAGTTCAGAGCAGCCCTTTAGTTAAGAGCTAGCTTAGCTCCATTATTAAGGGAATGCCTCTCTGAGTACTGTGTGCTGTGCCCAGTGTATTGGATAGTCTTTCCACAAACTGGTCTCAGATTGTGGGAGAACTTAAGATTGCTCTGGCTCCTCCTTTTTAGTAGTTCTTCCCATTATTTCTGGTGGTTTCCTCACACATATTTACAGATCAGTCCTCAACAGAATATTTCAGGTCAACCTTATACAGAACTCTCTATATGTAGCTGCTGCCTCCTCAGCTTTATTTTCCAAATTCTAGAAAACTGGCCTTCCTAAACACCAAACTCTGTTTCCTCAATGTAGTGTGATTTCTGACTTCTGTTTAGGTACCCTTCCATCTATATATATATATATATAAAAGGCTAAGTGACCATCCGACCGCCTGACTATCTGACCGGTAGCTATGATGCACAATGACCTCCAGGGGGAAGACGCTCAACACAGGAGCTGCCGAGCTGCAGTGAACCGCCCTCTCACAATCTGGCACCCCTCAGGGGATGGTGGAGCCTGATCCCTGCAGGCCAGGCTGAGGAAATCCACCTGCCAGAGAGACTCCTCTCACTCAGCAGACGCTCTTTGAGCCTCTGTGCTGGCCAGAGAGGGACCGCGGGAGGTTGACTCCAAGGCATGTCTGGCCCGTCTGGCCCAGTCCTGCCCAGCCTTGCCCAGTCCCGCCCCGCCTGCCACCTTCTAATTAATTTGAATCTGTGCACCAGGTCACTAGTATACTATAAACTGGAGACTACAGAAATAAACTTGAGCAACATAGGACTTAGCATCCCTATTTTCTTTGTTACAAGACCACTGATCTCTGTCCTCTACTGACTATTGTCCTGTGTCTGAAAACTATTGTTTTCTCTTTGCTATGGTGGGAGGATAAATTTGGTCCCTGTTGTTCTATGATGGCTAGAAACAAAACTTAATTCAGAGTGTTTAATTTTTTTTTTTTTTGGACTTGACATTCCTTGAGAAGACACAAACTTTCCAGTTTACCCCTGAACTACTCACCTCTGAATATGGTGTTAGAATGAACAAACATTTATGTCACTTGCTTGGTCCCCAAAGATAGCTGGGTTTCCAACTGATTTAGTTTACTTTCTCTTCTTAGAATTTTTTTCTCTTTTCTCTTTCTTTTTTATTTTTTTGCTTAGAGTATGAATCACAATAGCAACTGTTCAAAAAAAAGAACAATAATATCAATCCAAATCCAAAGAGAGAAAAAGACACCTTTCCCAGAGAAGCCAAAAAATCTGCAGATAGCTGATACCAGATACATTCAATAAAACTCTTAGCTTCTCTAAGATATTTACATTAAAGATACTTGAAGTTTTCCCAGAAACAATAGGTAAAATCTATTTTTCTTGAAGCAAAGAGACAATCTGCTGTAAAGGTAATTTGAACTCTTAAAAGGAAGGCATACTTATGATTTTTGAATGGCATTTTCCCAGTCTGTATTATCAAGGGCTCAAAAGCATCTTGCAGTCCAGTGTGTCTCCTCTTTGCATAAATGTGGTTTTGATAGGGGAGACCTACAACCTGATAGATAGAGCACCTGAATTAATCTGAAAAGTAATCATATTATTTTAAATCTTAGAACATATATACTTACGTATATGTGAATAGAGGGTTACATTTTTCTTAAAGTTTTCAAGGCCTGTGTGAAGTAATTAGAGAGTTGAATCAGCTGTGAATCCATCAAGCAGAAACAATAGGCATGGTCAGGCTGACCCACCAGGAGTCAAAACAGCATCTCATCCACATCATCTCATCGCCTGATGACTAAAGGACAATAGCTGACGTCTGCAGACCCCCAGGCCTGCACATAGCTACATCTTGTACCCCAAATCCCTTTTCTGCTTGTAAACTAGTTTTGAAAAACCTGTTTCCCTGAATACTTGTTTTTTTCCATCATCTTTATTTTGAGATTCATCCATGTTGTTGCATTTATCAGTCCATTTCTATTAATTACTGAGTAGTATTCTATGCCACAATTTATCCAGTCTCCTGTTCATGGATTTTTTTTTCTGATTACTATTTTTCAAGCTATTATGAGCACTCCCTTATAAGTGTTTATATGGACATAAGCTTTTATTTCTTTTTGTTTAATTTTTAAGAAAGTGTTTAATTTTTAAGAAAGATTGAAACTGTTTTCTGAGCGATTGTAGCATTTATATTCCCAACAGCAGTGTATGAGGATTTCAGTGGCTCCAAAACCTTGCCAATACTTCATATGGTGAGTCATTTTTAGCCATTCTAGTAGGTATGTAGTAGTATCCTGTTTTATTTATTTATTTATTTGTTTGTTTGTTTGTTTGTTTTGCATGGTTGAAATAATTTATTAACTTAGTTTGCTATACACTTTAAAAATGACATATTATATAAACAGTGTAGTAAGATGTGTTATTTCCCCCCCACTCATATTTTATGAAGCAATTTTATTTAAGCTTTTAACACTTTTTATACCTTTGTCAAAATCATTAAGAGTTTATCGTTAACCTTTCACAGAACACACAAACTTTGTTTTTGCTCAAATATTTGTAACAGAGCACTTTTTCAATTTGTGTATGATGCTGGGAACTTTATTTTTTGTCACAAAAGCCTGGTTGCATAATATTAGGTTGCATGAATTAAAAACAAATGTGGAAGGTGTGGATTTGTCATCTCCACAATATAACCACTTCCTTTATTGCTCTTCAAGTGGTTTTTAAAAAGGGTTTGGTTAAAAAGACAATACTTGCAAAAGCCCAGGAATAACGATTGAATCTGTGTGCAATGTGTTTGCCTCCATTTTTTTCTGAGTCTGCCAAGACACCTCCATGAAAATCCAAAACTTCATTAATTGAGGTTATTTCAAGCTAATGAGTTTCCCCCAAAGAGCGATTTGCTGTTCAAAGGGCAGTAGTTGAGAGCATGAGCCATAATGTAGAATTCATAAGGACTTGAATATAAGATAAATACTTCTTACCTGAGGGGTAATTTTGGAGCAAAGTCTTTTTTTTTTTAATTTATGTTTTTCTTTATTGATTAAGGTGTTACATATGTGTCCTTATCCCCCCTTTGCCCCCCCCCCCCCACTCCTGCTGTCATCCCCCTGGTGTCTGTGTCTATTGGTTAGGCTTATATGTATGCATATAAGTTCTTTGGTTGATCTCTCCCCTTACCCCCACCCTCCCCTATTTTTCCTCTGAGGTTTGACGGTCTGGTCGATGCTTCTGTGTGTCTGGATCTATTTTTCCTCATCAGTATATGTTATTCATTATATTCCACAAAGGAGTGAGATCATGTGATATTTATCTTTCTCTGACTGGCTTATTTCATTTAGCATAATGCTCTCCAGTTCTATCCATACTGTTGCAAATGGTAAGAATTTCTTCTTTTTTATTGCAACATAGTATTCCATTGTGTAGACATACCACAGTTTTCGAATCCACTCATCTGCTGATGGGCACTTAGGCTGTTTCCAAATCTTAGATATGGCAAATTGTGCTGCTATGAACAACATAGGGGTGCATCTATCCTTTCTGATTGGTGTTTCTAGTTTCTTGGGATATATTCCTAGGAGTGGGATTACTGGGCCAAATGGGAGTTCCATTTTTAGTTTTCAGAGGAAACTCCATACTGTTCTCCACAGTGGCTGCACCAGTCTGCATTCCCACCTGCAGTGCAAAATGGTTCCTTTTTCTCTGCATCCTCGCCAGCACTTGTTGTTTGTTGATTTGTTCATGATTGCCATTCTGACAGGTGTGAGATGGTACCTCGTTGTTGTTTTTATTTGCATCTCATGGATGATTAATGACTTTGAGCATGTTTTCATGTCTCTTGGCCTTCCTTATGTCCTCTTTCAAAAAATATTTAGGTCCGTTTCCCATTTTTTGAATGGGTAGTTTATCTTTCTTTTGTTAATTTGTATGAGTTCCCTGTGAATGTTGGAGATTAAACCCTTATCGGTGATAACATTGGTGAATATGTTCTCCTGTGCAGTGGGCTTTCTTGTTGTTTTGTTGATGGTTTCTTTTGCTGTACAGAAGCTTTTCATTTTGATGAAGTCCCATTTATTTATTTTCTCATTATTTTCCACTGCCCTAGGAGCTGTATCAGTGAAGATATTGTTTCATCATATGTCTGAGATTTTGCTGCCTGTGGATTCCACTAATATTTTTATGGTTTCCCATCTTATGTTTAAGTCCTGTATCCATTTTGAGTTAGTTTATTTTTGTGTATGGAGTAAGTTGGTGGTCTAGTTTCATTTTTTTGCATGTAGCTGTCCAATTTTCCCAACACAATTTATTGAAGATTCTGTCTTAACTCCATTGTATGTTCATGCCTCCTTTGTCAAATATTAATTGAGCATAGTGGTTTGGGTCGATATCTGGGTTCTCTATTCTATTGCATTGGTCTATATGTCTGTTCTTGTGCCAGTACCAGGCAGTTTTGAGAACACTGGCTTTGTAATACAGCTTGATATTTGGTATTGAGATCCCTCCTACTTTGTTTTTCTTTCGCAAGATTGCTGTGGCTATTCGGGGTCTTTTTTTATTCCAGATGAATTTTTGAGATTTCGTTCTATGTCAGTGAAATATGCCATTGGTATTTTAATAGGGAGTACATAGAATGTATACATTCCTTTGGGTTGTATGGACATTTTAATGATGTTGATTCTAACAATCCATGAAAATGATATGTTCTTCCATTTGTTTATGTCTTCCTCTGTCTCTTTGCAGTGTTCTGTAGTTTTGTTGCGTACAGGTCTTTTACCTCCTGAGTTAAGTTTATTCCTAGGTATCTTAATTTTTTAGGTGTGATGGTAAATGAGATTGTTTTTTTAATCTCTCTTTCTGTAAATTCACTATTGGTGTATAAAAATGCCATAGATCTCTTGGCATTAATTTTGTATCCTGCTACATTGACAAATTCATTTATTAAGTCTAATAATTTTTTGATGGAGTCTTTAGTGTTTTCTGTGTACAGTATCATGTCATCTGCGAATAATGACAGTTTTACATTTTCTTTTCCAATTTGGATACCTTTTATTTCTTCTTGACTGATTGCTATTGCTAGTACTTGTAATACTATGTTGAACAGGAGTGGTGAAAGTGGGCATCCTTATCTTGTTCCTGTTCTTAGGGGAAATGTGTTTAGTTTTTGCCCACTGAATATGATGTTGGCTGTAGGTTTGTCATATAAGGCTTTTATTATGTTGGGGTGTGATCCCTCTATTCCCATTTTGGTGAGGGTTGTTATCAAGAAAGGGTGTTGGATTTTGTCAAATGCATTTTCTGCATCAATTGACATGACTATGTGATTTTTTTAATTTAACAAATATTTATTCAGATTATTACAATTGTTTTTCCTTTTTTCCCCCATAGCTCCCCTCCCCCTGGTTCCCACCCCACCCTCTGCTCTTACCTTCCCCCCCACTGTCCTCATCCATAGGTGTACTATTTTTGTCCAGTCTCTTCCTGCACCCCTCCCATACCCCTTTCCCACTGAGAATTATCAGTCCACTCCCTTTCTATGCCCTTGATTCTATTATATTCACCAGTTTATTCTGTTCCTAAGATTTTTAATTCACTTGATTTTTAGGTTCACCTGTTGATATGTATTTGTTGTTCATAATTTTTATCTTTACGTTTTTCTTCTTCCTCTTCTTAAAAATACCTTTCAGCATTTCATATAATACTGGTTTGGTGGTGATGAACTCCTTTAGCTTTTTCTTATCTGTGAAGCTCTTAATCTGCCCTTCAATTCTGAATGATAGCTTTACTGGGTAGAGTAATCTTGGTTGAAGGTTCTTGCTATTCATCACTTTGTAGATTTCTTGCCACTCCCATTTGGCCTGCATAGTTTCTGTTGATAAATCAGCTGACAATCGTATGGGTGCTCCCTTGTAGGTAATTAACTGTTTGTCTCTTGCTGCTTTTAATATTCTCTCTTTGTCTTTTGCTCTTGACATTTTAATTATGATGTGTCTTGGTCCTCTTTGGATTCCTTTTGTTTGGGGTTCTGTGTGCTTCCTGGACTTGTAAGCCTCTTTCTTTCACCAGGTAGGGGAAGTTTTCAGTCATTATTTTCTCAAATAGGTTTTCAGTATCTTGCTCTCTCTCTTCTTCTAGCACCCCCATAATTCTGATGTTGGTACTCTTGAAATTGTCCCAGAGGCTTCTTACACTATCTTCAACTTTTTGGATTCGTTTTTCTTTTTGCTTTTTCCATTGAGTGTTTTTTGCTTCTTTGTATTTCAATTCTTTGACTTGATTCTTGCGTTCCTCTAGTCTGTTGTTGGGTCTCTGTATAATATTTTTTATTTCAGTCAGTGTATGTTTAATTTCTAGTTGGTACTTTTTTTCCCTATCTTTGAGTGTCTCAGTATATTTATCGGCCTTTTCTAGGATATTCTTGAAAATCCTTATAACCGTGGTTTTGAATTCTATATCCAGTCGTTAGTTTGCCTCCATTTCTTTCATTTGTGATCTGTTTATTTGTCTCTGCATTTTCGCTGCTTCCCTGAGTTGGTAGGGTAGCTTTGTGTGCTAGGTTTCCTATATGGCCCAGTGGGTCGGCCTCCCCAGTTAACTTGAGGTGGACACTCTTGGTGCACCCCTTTGTGGACTGTGTGTACAGCATTGTTGTATTTAAGTCTTTATTGTTGTTGGTATAAGTGGGGGGAATTGACCTCCAGGCCAGTTGGCTGTGAGGATCAGCTGTGTCTATGCTGGGAGAAGTTTGGTGCTGGAGACAGTCTTAGAGGATTAGACTTGCCAAATTGCAAAAGCCTCTGTGCTCAGCTTGGATGGGGTGGAGTCTCAGGGCGGAGCAGACAGTCTTGGCTTCCCTTCAGCCCTGCCCTTGGGTGTGCACCTCCAGACCTCTGCCTTCCCTGGAACCCGAGTTTCCACCTTATAGTCCAGATTCCCCCCGCAAGAGTGTGGGTCCCCAGGGGCTCGCCTGTAAGTGGTGATCAATGCAGTCAGAACTGGGGTTCAGTGCAGTCAGGAGCTTCTGACTCCTTTCTGCTAGGGAAAGACTGTGGCAACCTCCGCAGTCTTTGTGCGCACTTGCGCGTGTGCCTTCCAACCCCTGCCTGCCGCGGCTCCCCCTCCGAGTTCCTTTCTTTACTTTTTTCTTCTTCCTATTCTTAAAGAATACCTTTCAGCATTTCATATAATACTGGTTTGGTGGTGATGCTGAAAACCCCATATGAGCCTGGGTCCATGAGGTTTCGCCTAGAACTGTGGTTCAGTGCAGTCAGAACTGGGGGTCAGTGTAGTCGGGGGCTTTCTTCCCCCTTCCGCCAGAGAAAGTCAGCCAGGCTCTCAGCCTCCCTTCCTCTCTGCGTGTGAGTCTCTGTACCTCAACCCTCTGCCGTTCTTCCAATTTTCGTGAGCTTTTCTCTTTCCTTCTAGTTGTAGAATTTCCACTCAGTGAGCTATTCTATGGTTCTAGATGGTGTCCGTTCTGTCTTTTAGTTGTAGTTTTGAAATTGTTGTGCGAGGCAGCAGTTTAGGTGCTTACCTATGCCGCCATCTTGGTTTCTCCTAGGTGATTTTTATCCTTCAGTTTTTTTTTTATGTGAAGTATTACATTTATTGATTTGCAGATATTGTACCATCCTTGTGTCCCTGGGATAAATCCTACTTGGTCATGGTCTATGATCTTTCTGATGTAATACTAGATCCGATTTGCTAGAATTTTATTGAGGATTTTGGCACCTATGTTCATGAGGGATATTGGCCTGTAATTTTCTTTCATTGTTTTTTCTTTATCTAGTTTTGGTATTAGGGTAATGCTGGCCTCATAGAATAAGCTTGGAAGTGTTCCTTCCTCCTGAATTTTTAAAAATAGTCTGAGGAGGATACGTTTTAGTTCTTTTTTGAATGTTTGGTAAAACTCCCCTGGGAAGCCATCTAGCCCCAGGCTTTTATTTCTGTTCGAAGCTTTTTGATTACTGCTTCATTTCCCTCATAGTTATTAGCCTATTGAGATTTTTAGATTCTTCCTGATTGAGTTTTGGAAGTTTGTATTTTTCTAGGAATGTGTCCATTTCCTCTAGGTTGTCTAGTTTGTTGAATAGAGTTGTTCATAGTATTTTTTAACAATCCTTTGTATTTCTATGGGATCTGTTGTTATTGCACCTCTTTCATTTCTGATTTTGTTCATTTGGGTCCTCTCTCCTTTCTTCTTGGTAAACCTGGCTAGAGGTTCATTAATCTTGTTTATCCTTTCAAAAAAACAGCTCTTGATTTCATTGATCTTTTTTATTGTTTTTTTGTTTGTTTGTCTCTGTGCCATGTATTTCTGCTCTGATCTTTATTATATCATTCCTTCTGCTCATTCAGGGTTTTTCTTGTTGCTCTCTTTCTAATTCTTTAAGTTTTAGGGTTAGATGATTTAATACCATTTTTTCTTATTTTTTTGAGGTAGGCCTGTAGAGCTATAAGCATTCCTCTCAGGACTGGTTTCACTGTGTCCCATGGGTTTTGGATTGTTGTATTTTAACTGTCATTTGTTTCCAGCATGTTTTTAATTTCTCTTTGATCTCTTTGGTAACCCAATCATTGTTTAATAGCATGCTATTCAACTTCCAAGTGTTTGAATTTTTTGATTGTTTTTATTGTAGTTTATTTTTAATATTATGCCATTGTGATCTGAGAAGATGCTTAATATGATTTCAATCTTCTTGAATTTGGAGAGACTTTGCCTGTGTCCCAATATGTGGTCTGTCTTTGAAAATGTCCCATGTACACTTGAGATGAATGTCTATTCTGTGACTTTGGGGTGAAATGTTATGAATATTTCAATTAAGTCCATCTGATCTAGTGAGTTATTTAGGACTAGAGGTCTGGTGCACAAAATTCATGCACTGGGCGGGGGTTGTCCCTCAGCCCAGCCTGCACCCCCTCTAATGTCGGACATCCCTCTCACAATCTGGGACTGCTGGTTCCCAACCACTCGCCTGTCTGCCTGCTTGAATGCCCCTAACCGCTCTGCCTGCCAACCTGATCATCCCCTAACCACACTCCTGCTGGCCTGATTGATGCCTAACTGCTCACCTGACAGCCCGATCTCCCCCAACTGCCCTCGCCTACTGGCCTGTTTGTCCCCAACTGCCCTCCCCTGCTTTCCCGATGGCCCCCATTTCCCCTACCCTGCCAGCCGAATGGCCCCCTACTTCCTACTCCTGCCAGCCTGGTCTCCCCTAACTACCCTCCCCTGCTGGCCATCTTGTGGCAGCCATCTTGTGGTGGCCATCTTGTGATGACGTGAGGGTGCGAGAGTCACCTAGGCTTTTATTGGTATAGATTGCTCTTTCTTTGCTGATTTTTTGTCCAGATGACTTACCCAGTGATGTTGGTGGGGTATTAAAGTCCCCTTCTATGATTGTATTGTTGTTCATCCCTCCCTTGATATTATCCATGAGTTGTTTTTTTATGTATTTGGGTTAAGTTGTATGATTTTTTTTTATTGCAGCTATATCACATTGGGTGCTTATATGTTTACCAGGGTTATATCCTCTTGTTGTAGTGGTCCCTTTAGTATTATGAAGTGGCTTTCTTTATCTCTTGTTATGGCCTTTACTTTGAGGTCTATTTTGTCAGATATAAGTATTACTATCCCAGCTTTTTTTTCATTCCCATTTGTCTGATAAATATTTTTCCATCCCTTCACTTGAAGTCCATGTAATTCCCTTGTTCTGAGCTGGGTCCCTTGGAGACAGCATATATATGGGTCATGTTTTTTATCCATTCAGCCACTCGATGTCTTTTGATTGGATAATTTAGTCCATTTACATTTAAAGTTATTATTGATAGTTACTTGTTTGTAGCTATTTTTATTTTTTGTGGCTGTGTTGCTTCTACCTTTTTTATTTCTTATTTTTACACCAGTCCCTTTAGCATTTCTTGCATTGCTGGCGTGGTAGTGATAAACTCCCTTAGACTTTTTTTTTGTCTGTGAAGCTACATATTTCCCCTTTAATTTTGAATGATAGCCTTGCTGGATAGAGTATTCTTGGATAGAGACCCTTGCTTTGCATCACTTTTAAATTTCCTTCCATTTCTTTCTGGCCTGATGTGTTTCTGTTGAAAAATCATTTGATAATTTATTGGAAGATTCCTTGTATGTAATTTTCTGTCTCTGTCTTGCAGCTCTTAAGATTCTCTATTTGTCCTGAACATTTGCCATCATAATTATGACCTGTCTTGGTATGGATCTTTGGGTTCATCTTGACTGTGACTCTCTCTGCTTGTGTGACTTTTTTCTTCCCCATATCACAGATGTTTTCTGACATTATTTCTTCTTGTCATTCTGGCACCTCTATTATTCGTATGTTGCTTTATTTCACGTTGTCCCAAAGCTCCCTTAGACTCTCCTCCTGTCTTTTCATTTGTTTCTCCAATTACAGTTCAGTTTGGGTGTGTTTTACTTCCCTGTCTTCAATTTTTTTTATTTGGTCCTCCGCTTCTCCTAGTTTACTGTTGAAACTTTCCATGATGTTTTTTTTTTTATTTCAGCTATATCACACTTTATTTCTTCTTAATTGTTACATAAGTTTTTATTTTTTTCATCCATCTGGTTTATGAACTGTATAATCCTAATTCTGATATCTTTTTCTGACATATGGCATGCTTCCATTTCACTTAGCTGCTTTTCTGGTGATACCTCCTTTTCTTTCCTTTGTGGGTTTCTTTGTCTTTCCATTTTTTTTTGCTCTCACTGAAGGACCTAGGTGTTGTGTTGTTCAAGGGATGCTCCTGGGGCAGCAACAACTTCTCTGTTTTTTCAGTGTCCTGTAATTTACTCAGTTAATGTACTTTACCTCCCTGGTTAAATGTATTTCTAGGTATCTTAATTTTGCTTGAAGACCAGCCTTACCTTCAACTGGGGAGACCTTGGATGCCTCCCAGGACCCTACAACCATAACGCCTCAGGACCAGCTACCTTAGCTGAGAACCCATGAAGTCCAAGACCCAGACTCCCTGGCCACAGATGTCTAAAATATTTGTCCAAGGGGAGACAAGGTGGCAGCTGAATACACGATCAGGTCCTTGGTCTTCTCACACAGCAGGGAGAAGTAACGGCTGAATTGAATAACAACCACCTGGAATTGGCGAATATAAGTGATGAGGCAATCCATGGACCGAAAGGTCAGAGATTTCCTGGAGAGAGGTGATATCTGGGTTCCAGGCTGGAGGGAGAAATGCATGCAGCAGGAACTAGAATCTCAAAGGGAGACTGTGCCCCACCGAATCCATAGCCCTTGGGGTCATTGTAGCTTTCGAATGTGGAAGGGGGTCAACGGGGCTGCTGGCAGAGGGGGACTCTACATCTAAGCCCACAGCCATGGGACACTGTGCCCAGAAAGACAGCCTTAAGTTCTATACCAGATGCACAGTGCCAGAGGGGAGAAAGATGCTATTTGGCACAATCCCTTTGTCTTTTTAACTTCCTTGCTTCCTAAGTCCAGTACATAGGAACTTCCACTGAAAAACACTCACTGAGACTGCAGGGGAAAGTTGTTTTTGTGGAAACTGGGGATCAGAATAAGGAGATAGGAGCAGGAAACCAGCTCTGGGTCAGTTCATATTTCCAACATAGTAATTAAGTGAGGCAGGGAAAGTAAGAGTCTAAACACTGGGTCAAGGGGCCATTTGGTCCTGGAAACTAATCCAGAAACACCATCACCCAGGGGTTGTGTCAGAAATTGACTGTGGTGTAAATACAACTGAAGGCAGGCAGAGAAACAAAGTGAGCAGAGAGGTTCCACCTTCTTAAAAAGAAGGTTGTAGCTTATGACACTGAGGAGCGGTGGATCACAGGGAACTTCAACACTGTGCTGACTACCTGACAGGAAACAGACCTGGCAGGCAGAGCAGTAGAGAGGGGTCTTAAAACAGCTCTTATGGGCCAGTGAAGCCCCACTGAAGTGAACAACCTTCATTACTTCACATTTTTTAATCTTATTTAAGAAACTAATGTTTTTCTTTTTTCTCACTTTATTTTATTTTTTATTTTTATATTTTTAATTTTTATTATTACTATTATTTTACCTTTAAAAAACTTTTATTTTATTTTATGTTTTTCTTTATTTTATTTTTTTGGATTAGTGTTCTACATTCTATTTTTATTTTTATTTCAGCATTATTCTATTCTATCTCAATTTTTCCTTTATGCCAACACTTTCTTCCTTACTTTTACCCTTTTTGGTCTTGTTTCTCTTACCTTATTCCTGCTTTAGTTTTTCTCTATTCTTTCTTCTGACTGCCTGTTAACAATTGATATTACTCATATATTTAATTTCCTCTCCCCTGCTCCAAGTGCATGCACACTTCTCTCTTTCTTCACTAGACAATTTTTTTCTTTCCTTTTCTTTTTTTTTTTTGGTCTTATTGTTGTTGTTTGTTTGTTTTTCTGTGGGTTTTTTTCTTCTTCTGTGTTTCCTCTCCTCACTTGTTCTCATCATCTACTAATAGCTTAATTAGTTTCAATCACCAACTCAGGCCTATCTGCTCTCTAGTCTCCTTTTCCAAAAATTGATAAATACATACATAGATAGATAGAATAAAGAAGGAGAAAATAATTATATATATGTATATATATAAATGCTTTTATATATATATTTAATATATATATATATTTAAATATATATATTTTCTCTTTTTTTTGCATTTTGTTTTTTACTTTTTTTTTCTTATACACTCATTCTCTTTCTACATCCTATATACTAAGTCGTGGCCATTTCCCCATTCATTCAATTCTTTGACCTTACATTCTAGAAATAAGCTCTGCTTCTTCAGATTCATCTGGGTATTTCTTGTTTGGGTTTGTTGTTTGCATTTTTTGGATTAGTTGTTTATTGTTTGCATTTTTTGGAATAGTTGTTGGTTTTTTGGAGTTTTCTCCCTATATACATATATGTTCCCCCTCCATTTATCTTCTCTTTCTTTTCTCTCTTACATATTTTCCTTTTCTCAATATCATTTTTGCACTCTTTTCTCTCCCCCAATTCTATTTTCTCTGGTGGTCACCTTTATTTGGGGTTATTGGTATCATGAATACATTTGTGTTTGGTGCCCTGTGTGTTTTTTCTTGTCGTGTTATATTTAGTGCCTTTAAGTCAACGCAGGGGAGAGAGAGCTACATAACCAGACACCCTGAGAGGAGTGAACATGGGTAGACAAAGAAACAGCCCCCATACAAAATAAAAGTATCAATCACCAGAAAAGGAAGTATACAAAATAGAGGCTAGCAATTTGTCAGAGAGAGAATTCAGAGCAATGGTCATAGGATGTTGAAAAAGATGGAAGAGAAATTCAATAATATGTGTAAGAATCCAGAGGAAATGAAGAAGAACCAAGTATAAATGAAGAATGAAATTGCTGCAATAAAGAACACAATAGAAAGCATCAACAGTAGACTAGAAGAAGGGGAGGAAAGCATCACTGAGCTAGAAGACAAGGTAGGAAAAAAATACCAAAGCAGAGCAAGAAATGGAAAAAAAATACCTAAAAATTAGGAGGAGAGCCTAAGGAAACTTTGGGACAACACAAAAGGAAAGAACATCTGTGTAATAGGCAGACCAGAAGGAGAGGAAAATGAGCAAGGATTTGAAAACCTGTTTGAAGAAATAATGACAAAAAAAAGTTCCCTGATATTGGGAAGAAAAACAAACACTAGTCCAAGAAGCTCACAGAGTCCCAAACAAGATGAAGCCAAAAAGACTGAAACCAAGACTTATTATAATTAAACTAGGGCCCAGTGCATGAATTCATACACCTTGAAGGAACTCTGTGCTATGAGGCTGCAATGGGTATAGGGGTGGGTCTTGGCCCATCCTCTGCACCCCCTCCCGGACATCCTGCCATGGACCCTGGTCCCTTGTCTGCCGGAAGTCCCATTCCTGCTGCCACTGCTCCCATGAGCTGATGGCACCAGACCCATGCACACCCACTGATGGTGTGGAGTGATTGGGGCCAGTGCCACCAGCAGATGCATGTGGGGTCATCCCCAGCAGTGGGTGCGAACTGGACTGGCACTGGAAGTGGGTACAAGTGGCGGCTCTGCTGCTGGCCACGGGTACAAGAGGGGTTGGCACTGGCAGCAGGTGTGAATACTGGGTGGGACCATGGTGCACAGGAGCAAAGAATTTTCAGTAACCACCAGAGGCTCACTCCAATGACACCCCTGCTCAACTGTTCCACCATCCCACCACGGCTGTTGCCCACCATGTTCCACACATAATCCCTCGTGGTCACTGCTTGTCATAGTGACCAGTTGTTAGGCCATTCCAATTGTTCTGCCTTTTGGTCTATTTGCATATTAGCCTTTTATTATATTGGATTGGCAAAAACCAATGACAAAGTAAGAATCTTAAAGGTTGCCAGAGAGAGATAGAAAGTTACCTACAAGGGATCTCCCATCAGACTATCAACTGATTTCTCAACAAAAACACATCAGACCATAAGGGAATGGAATGAAATATACAAAGCCATGCAAAGCAAGTTTCTGAATCTAATAATACTGTACCCAGCAAGGCTTTCAATCAAAGTTGAGGGTAAAATCAGGAGCTTCACAGACAAAAAAGAACTAAGGGAGTTTATTATCACCAAACCAGCAATGCAAGAAATGCTAAAGGGTCAACTGTAAAAAGAATAAATAGGAAGGGAAGAAGGAACAAAGACAAAAAGAATAAAAATTGCACTTGTATGAATGCATATTAGCATAACCAATGGACAGAGACACTGGGGCTGTGGGGGCTTCCCCAAAATGGGAATGGCTGGGGAGGGGGCCACTTGGGGATATAGGAGACATATATAAAACTTTATACTATAAAACATCATATAAAAAATAATAAAATTTGTGACAAGTACCCATCAATAATAACTTTAAATCTAAATGGATTAAATGCCCCAATCAAAAGACATAGGGTAGCTGGATGGATAAGAAAACATGAGCCATATATCTGTCCTCTACAGAAAGCCCATCTCACAACAAAGGATTCACACACTGATGGTGAAGGAATGGAAAAAGGTTTTTCCAGCAAATGGGTATAAATAAAAGCTGGGATAGCAATACTTATATCTGACAAATTAGACCTCAAGGTGAAGGCTATAACAAGAGATAAGGAAGGCCACTTCATAATACTAAAGGGAGCAATTGAACAACAAGATATAACTCTGGTAAACATGTATGGACCCAATACAGGAGCATCCAAATACATCAAAAACTTCTAGAAGAAATCAAGGGAGAGATTGACAGCAATACAGTCATAGTAGGGGCCTTTAATACACCACTGACATCACTGGATAAATCCCCTAGACAAAAAATCAGCAAAGAAACATCAATCCTAAATGACTCACTAGATCAGATGGACCTAATTGACATCTTCAGAACATTTCACCCCAAAGCTACAGAATATACCTTATTCTCAAGTGCACATGGGACATTTTCAAAGATAGACCACATATTGGGGCATAGGCAAACTCTCCAATTTTAGTATATGTGCTGCAGAAGTGAGCACATAGGCAAACTCTCTTCAATTCAAGAAGACAGAAATCATATCAAGCATGTTCTCAAATCAAAATGGCATAAAATTAGAAATCAACTACAATAAAAAATGAAAAAAAAATCAAAGACCTGGAGGCTAAATATCATACTATTAAACAATGAATGGGTTACCAAAGAGATCAAAGAAGAGATAAAAAGCATCATGGCAACAAACAACAATGAGAACACACAATCCAAAATCTATGGGACAAAGTGAAAGCAGTTTTGAGAGGGAAGTTCATAGTTCTACAGGCCTACCTCACAAAAACAAGAAAAAATGTAATAAATTATCTAACCCTACAAATCAAAGATTTAGAAAGAGAGAAACAGGAAAAACCCAGCATAAGCAGAAAGAAGGAAATAATAAAGATTAAAGTAGAAATAAATGATATAGAGACCAAAACAACAACAACAATAAAAACAAAAAAAACAAACCAACAAACAAACAATTCAAAGATCAACAAAACCAAGAGCTGGTTCTTTGAAAGGATCAACAATATTGATGAACCTCTAGCCAGGCTCACCAAGAAGCAAAGACAGAGGACCCAAATTAACAATATCAGAAATGAAAGAGGTGACATAACAACTGATCACCCAGAAATACAAAGGATTATGAAAAAATACTATGAACAACTCTATTCAAACAAAATGGACAACCTAGAGAAAATAGACAAGCTATTTCCTAGAAAAATACAAGCACCCAAAACTCAATCAGGAACAATAAAAGAACCTGAATAGGTCATTAACCAGCAAAGATATTGAAGCAGTAATTAAAAATCTTCCTGCAAACAAAAGCCCTGGTCTGGACAGCTTTACAGAGACATTCTATGAAACATTCAAAGAAGACCTAAAACCTACCCTCCTCAGACTATTCCAAAAAACTCAAGAAGAAGGCACACTTCCAAGCTCTTTCTATGAAGCCAGCATTACCCTAATTCCAAAACCAGATAAAGACAACACACACACACACACAAAGAGAACTACAGGCTAATATCCTTGATGAACATAGATGCTAAAATCTTCAACAAAATTCTAGCATATCAGATCCAGCATTACAAAGATCATACATCATGACCAAGTAGGATTTATTCCGGGGATACAAGGATGGTACAGTATCTATAAATCAATAAACGTGATACATCACATAAACAAATTGAGAGACAAAAATCACATAATCATATCAATTGATGCAGAAAAAGCATTTAACAAAATCCAACACCCTTTCTTGATAAAAATTCTCAGCAAAGTGGGAATAGAGTTATCATACTTCAACATAATAAAAGCCATATATGACAAACCTACAGCCAACATCATACTCAGTGGGCAAAAACTAAACTCATTTCCCCTAAGAATAGGAACAAGACAGGATTGCCCACTTTATTTTTTTAATAGTTATTCTTATTTATTTATTCCTTTCAGAGAGAAAGACAAAGGGATAGAGAGATAGAAACATCAATGATGAGAGAGAATCATTGATCAGCTACCTCCTGCCTGCCCCTCACTGGGAATTGAGCCCGCAACCTAGGTATGTGCCCTTGGCCAGAATCGAACTCAGGACCCTTCAGTCCCCTGGCCAACACCGTATCCACTGAGCCAAACCGGCTAGGGCCAGGAGTGCCCACTTTCATCACACCTGTTTGATATAGTACTGGAAGTGCTAGCTATAGCGATCAGACAAGAAGAAGAAATAAAAGTTATCCAAATTGGAAAAGAAGAAGTAAAACTGTCTTTATTTGCTGATGATATGATACTGTACCTAGAAAACCCCAAAAACTCCATGAAAAAAACTACTGGACCTAATAAATGAATTCAGCAATGTAGCAGGATACAAAATTAACACCCAGAAATCTATGGCCTTGTTATAGACCAATAATGAACACACAGAAAGAGAAAATAATAAGAAAAGCCCCTTCCCCCCCCCCCACACACACACGCAAAATCCCATTTACCATTGCACCAAAAAAGTAAGGTATCTAGGAATAAACTTAACTAAGTAGGTAAAAGACTACAGGATGCTGAAGAAAGAGATAGAGGAAGACATAAACAAATGGAAGAACATATTATGTTCATGGATTGGTAGAATCAACATCATTAAAATGTCCATACTACCCAAAGCAATCTACACATTCTATGCACTCCCCATTAAAATACCAAAATCATATTTCAAAGACCTAGAACAAACTCTCCAAAAATTCATCTGGAGTAAAAAAAGACTCTGAATAGCCGCAGCAATCTTGAGAAAGAAGAATAATGTAGGAGGGATCTCAATACCAGATATTAAGCTATATTACAAAGGCACCGTTCTACAAACTGCCTGGTACTGGCAAAAGAACAGACATGTGGACCAATGGAACTGAACAGAGAACCTAGAGATCAACCTAAGCCATTATGCTCAATTTATATTTGTCAAAGGAGGCAAGTGCATACAATTCAGTCAAGACAGTATCTTCAATAATTGGTGTTGGAAAAATTGGACAGATACTTGCAAATAAATGAAACTAGACCACCAACTTATACCATACCAAAAATGAACTCAAAATAGATAAATGACTTAAACGTAAGATGGGAAACCATAAAAATCTTAGAAGACTACATATGCAGCACAATAGCAGACATATATTGTAGCAATATTTTTACTGATACAGCTCCTAGGGCATTGGAAACTACTGAGAAAATAAGGAAATGGGACTACATCAAAATAAAAGGCTCTGCACAGCAAAAGAAACCATCAACAAAACAACAAGAAAGCCCACTGCATGGGAGAACATATTTGTCATTGCTATTTCAGATGAGGGTTTAATCTCCAAAATTTACAGAGAACTCATACAACTTAACTAAAAGAATATAAATGTTCCAATCAAAAAATGGGCAAAGGGCCTAAATAACCACTTTTTAAAAGAGGACATACAGAATGCCCACAGACACATTTAAACACGCTTAGTCACTAATCATCTGAGAGATGCAAATCAAAACCAACAATGAGGTACAATCTCACACCTGTCAGAATGACTATCATCAACAAATGACAAGTGCTGGCAAGGATGTGGAGAAAAGGGAACCCTCCTGCACTGCTGGTGGGAATGCAGACTGGTGCAGCCACTGTGGAAGACAGTATGGAGTTTCCTCAAAAAGTTAAAAATTGAACTCCCATTTGACCCAGTAATCCCTCTTCTAGGACTATATCCCAAGAAACCAGAAACACCAATCAGAAAAGATATATGCACTGCTATGTCCATAGCAGCACAATTTACAATAGATATGATTTGGAAACAACCTAAGTGCCCATCAGCAGATGAGTGAATAAAAAGCTATGGTACTTCTACACAATGGAATACTAGGCCAGTATAAAAAAGAATGAATTTTTACCATTTGCAACAGCATGGATGGAACTGGAGATCATTATGCTAAGTGAAATAAGCCCATTGGAGAAAGATAAATATCACATGATCTCACTCATATGTGGGATATAATGATCCACAGAAGTTAATGAACAAAAATAGACCCAGAGACAAATGGCAGGGGAGGTGGTGGGTTTATAGAGCAACCAAAGGACTTGTATGCACGCATAATAGCATAAACAATGGACACAGACACTGGGGCAGTGGTTGCTTGCCCTGGGTGGAAATGGTTGATGGGTTTGGGAGGTCAATCGGGGAAAAGGGAGACATATGTGAAACTTTAGACAATAAAAAAAGGCATAGATTCCTGGGTGTTAATTTTGCATTCTGCTACATTGCTGAATTCATTGATTACTTCTAGAATTTTTCTGATGTAATCCTTGGGGTTTCCAATGTACAATATCATGTCATCTGTGAATAATGACAGTTTTACTTCTTCTTTTACAAATTTGACACCTTTTATTTCTTCTTCTTATCTGATTGCTATGGCAAGCACTTCCAGTACTATGTTGAACAGGTGTGTTGAAAGTAGGCGTTCCTGTCTTATTCCAGTTCTTAGGGGGAATGGTTTTAGTTTTTGCCCGTGGACTATGAGGTTTGCTGTAGGTTTGTCATTAAGGCTTTTATTGTGATGAGGTATGATCCCACTATTGTCGCTTTGCTGAGAGATTTTTTCAGGAAAGTGTGTTAAATTTTGTGAAATGCTTTTTCTGCTTCGATTGATATGATTGTGTGATTTTTGTCTCAATGTGTTTATGTGATGTATCATGTTTATTGATTTGCAGATATTTTACCATCCTTGCATCCCCGGAATACATCCCACTTGGTCTTGGTGTATGATCTTTCTAATTTAATTCTGGATCTGATTTTCTAGAATTTTGTTGAGGATTTTACCATGTGTGTTCATCAGTGATGTTGTTCTTTAATTCTCATTCTTTGGAGTGTTTTTATCTGGTTTTGGTATTAGTGTAATGCTGGATTCATAGAAAGAGCTTCAAAGTGTGCCTTCCTCTTGATTTTTTTGGAATATTCTGAGAAGCTTAGGCTTTAGTTCTTCTTTGAATCTTTGGTAAAACTCCCCTGTGTAGCTTTCTAGCCCCAAGCTTTCATTTGCTGTAAGTTTTTGATGTCCGCCAATTTCCTTTTAGTTATTGGCCTTTGTGATTTTTTTATTTTTCTTGATTGAGTTTTGGAAGGTCGTATTTTTCTAGGAATATGTCCATTTCTTCTGGGTTGTTTAGTTTTTTGGAATAGAATTGTTCATAATATTTCTTTATGATCTTTTGTATTTCTGTGGGGTCTATTGTTATTTTGCCTCTTTCATTTCTGATTTTGTTTATTTGGATCCTCTCTCTTTGCTTCTTGGTGAGCTTGGCTAGATGTTCACTAATTTTGTTTACCCTTTCAAAGAACCAGCCATTGGTTTCATTAATTTTATGTGGTTTTTGGGGTTTTTTGTCTCTATGCCATGTATTTCTGCTCTGATCTTTATTATCTTCTTCCTTCTGCACGCTCTGGGCTTTTCTTGTTGTTCTCTATCTAATTCTTTCAGTTGTAGAATTTATGATCAGATTTTTCTTGTTTTTTTGAGGTAGGCCTGTAATGCTATGAACTTCCCTCTCACCAGTACTTTCTCTTTGTCCCATAGGTTTTGGATTGTTGTGTTTTCATTTTCATTCGTTTCCAGGATGTTTTTAATTTCTTCTTTGATCTCTGGTAACCAATTCATCGTTTAATAACATGTTATTCAGTCTCCAAGTGTTTGAATATTTTGATTGTTTTTTTATTGTAGTTGATTTTTAATATTATGCCATTGTGGGCTGAGAAGATGGTTGATATGATTTCAATCTTCTTGAATTTGGGGAAACTTTAACTGTGACCGAATATGTGGTCTATCTTTGAAAATGTCTGATGTGTACATGAGAAGAATGTGTATTCTGTAGCTTTTGGGTGAAATGTTCTGAATATGTCAATTAAGTTTATCTGATTTAGTGAGTCTTTTATGATTGCTGTTTCTTTGCTGATTTTTTGTCTAGAGGATTTATTCAGTGATGTCAGTGGGGTATTAAAATCACCTACTATGATCCTATTGATGTCAATCTCTCCCTTTCTATCTTCCAGAATTTTTTTTTAAATGTATTTGGGTGCTCCTTCATTCAGTGCATATATGTTTAATAGAGTCATTTCCTCTTGTTGTATCCATACCTTTAGTATAATTAAGTGTCCTTCTTTATCTCTTTTTATGTCCTTTTCTTTTAAGTCTATTTTGTCAGATATAAGTATTGCTATCCCAGCTTTTTTTTCATTTCCACTTGCCTGAAAAGATATTTTTCCATCCCTTCACTTTCATCCTCTGTGAGTCTCTTATTCTGCGGTGGGTTGCTTGTAGATAGCATATATATGGGTCATGTTTTCTTGTCCATTCAGCTACTGGATGTCTTTTGATTGGAGCATTTGGGCCATTTATGTTTAAAGTTATTAATAGGTACTTGTTTGTAACATTTTTATTTTTTGTGCCCATATTCCTTCTTCCCTTTTCCCTCTTATTTTTATAACAGTCCCTTTTAGCATTTCTTGCATTACTGGCTTTGTAGTGATAAAATCTCTTAGCATTTTTTTGTCTGTGAAGCTCCTTATTTCCCCTTCAATTTTGAATGATAGCCTAGCTGGACATATTATTGGATTCAGTCCCATGCTTGCATCAGTTTGTATACTTCCTTCAATTCCTTTCTGGCCTGTTTTGTTTCTGTTGAGAAATAATTTGATAAATCTAATGGAGATCCCTTGAAGGTAGCTTTCTGTCTCTCTCTCTTATAGCATTTAAGATTCTCTTTTTGTGGTTAATGTTTGCCATTGTAATTATGACATGTCTTGTTGTGGGTCTTTTGGAGTTCATCTTGTTTGGGACTCCCTGTGCTTGTGTGACTCCCTGAAATCTGGGAGGTTTTCTGACATTATTTCTTCAAATAGGTTTTCTAACCCTTGCTCCTCTTCTTGTTATTCTGTAACCCCAATATATGTTGCTTTGTTTCATGTTGTCCCAAAGCTCCCTTAGGATCTCCTCCTGTCTTTTGATTTTCTTCTCCAATTGCACTTCAGATTGAGTGTATTTTGCTGCCCTGTCTTCTAATTCACTAATTTAGTTCTCTGCTTCTTCGAGTGTACTGTTGAAAACTTCCATAGTGTTTTTTATTTTAGCTATATCACTCTTTATTTCCTCCTGATTCTTAGATAGGTAATTGGTTTTCTCATCTACCCTGTTTATGAACTGTATTATCCCTTATTTCTTTTTTTGACATATTGCATGCCTCCATTTCATTTAGTTCCTTTTCTAAAGATTCTTCCTTTTCTTTCTTTGGGGCTGTTCTTCTGTCTTTCCATTTTTGCTCTTACTGAAGAATCTATGTGTCAAGTCGTGTGGGGCCTGTGGCTGCAGCGATGGGCTTGCTGGTGTGTCTTGCAGTCATAGGTGGTGGCCGCTCACTCTGCTGCTGGCACAGTTGTGGTGCCGGGGGTTAAAGCTTCTGGCTGGTGGGAAGTATGAGGGCTCCAGAACTCACAGTAGCCCTCACAGCAGCCAGGGATGCTAGATTTCCAGTGTTTGTGGGCTGGCAGCTGAGGAAGCAGGTCCCTGCCAGAGTGGCTTTAGATTCCCTGGTGGTGTCTGAGGGCCCCCCTGGATGGAGGTGAGCCTGGGATCACAGTCACAGCAGCTCTCCTCTTCAAGATGGCATAGCCTCTGTGGCAGAGCCAGCATTCTGGGAGAGATTACAGCAGTAGCAGAAGCAGCCCCATCTGCTAGCCCCTGAAGGTCTGGCGAGATCCCTCACTCAGACACACACCACACATCCACACACTCCCCTTTTGCTTCCTCACCCACTCACACTCTCTACCTCACTGCCATCATTCTGGCTGTCATATTGGAATCCTCAGACTGACTTTAATACCATCTTGTTATGGACATATTATAAATAATGTACTTAAATTTCTGAGTTCCAATGATAAATGAAAATGTCTAATTAGATTCCATGGATTAAGAATAATCAGAAGGAACAAGAATCAGATCAGAACAGATATTTTTACTTACATATATATATATATATATATATATATATATATATATTCATATATATATACATACACACACACACACACACACACACACACACATACATATACATATATAATCCTAATATGCAAATAGACCGAATAGCAGAACAACCAGACACCCGGTCACTATGACATGTACTGACCATCAGGGTGTGTACACAGAACATGATGGGTAGTGGTGGTGGTGTTGGTGGTGGGGTATTTGTTGGAAGCCACCCATTGTCTTCACTAGCAGAGAGTGTGGACAAGGAACCTGGAAGCCTGGTCAACCCTGAAGCTCTGAAAGGTCAGAGCCAACCACCCACTGTCTAGTTGAGATAATGGTAGCTAAAGCAACCTCCACCTTTTAATCTTATGTAAATCCTTGCTGTTGGCTATTACTGGAATTGCCTGCCTAGAGCTATGGGTGGATCCCATAGTCTTAATAAAAGGGATTGCTAGGCTGGAGCAAAGTGGAATCCTTCCCCTTGAGTTGGGCTCCCGCCTGGCCCCCAGTATTTCCAAATTAATATTTTCTAGTCTCTCATTTGCATGTGGCCTCCTCCAGAGCCTGAACCCTGAACCTGAACCCTGAACCACGAAGGACGTGAAAGGAGTTCACTACAAACTGGAGCCCAAATGTGGGACACTACAGGGGTTGGGATGTGATTGTCCCTCTGGGTGGGTGGTGGGATGCCCTTGCTGGCCCAGGATCTGGATCCATCCTGCTGATGTTTTCCCAGGTGGTGGGGATCCATCTGGTGGCCACTTTTATATAATTTCTTCCTTGTGGAGCATCTAGGGAGGAAAAGTAGCGGCGGTGCCCAAGGCCGACTTCCAGGAGGCCTGCAGCACTGTTGGGATCATGCTAGTGGCACTGGTCCATCAGTGCCTGACCCTTTCTCAGAAGATTGGACCTGCAAGACTACTGAGGGAATGAGTGGCTGCTGCCAGACTGGTGGGCTGCCATGACAGGTTGATCAGCTGAGCGGCCCTCCTACTGTGGTAGTACCTTGACCATCATTGACCTGCATTAAGAGTCTGCCCCTGGTGGTCAGTGAGTGTCATACAACCAGTCAACTGGTTGTTCAGTCACTTAGGCTTTTATATATATATAGACTATGGGCACAGTGCACAAATTCATGCAACTTGAAAGGAACTGTGGGTGGCGAGGCTGTGGTGGGCACAATGGTGGGTCTCAGCCCATCCTCTGCACCCCCTCTTTGCCCCTCCTGTTGTGGTCCCTGGTCCTCTGTTTTCCTGCAGCCCCACTCCCGCTGCCGCTGCTCCCATACGCTGACAGTGCTGGCCCCGCTTGCACCTGCTGTTGGTGTGTAGCAATTGGGGCCAGTGCCAGCAATCGGTGTGAATGGAACTGGTGCCCTCAGGGGCGATTGGGACCATCAGCCACTGCTTGCACCTACTGATGGCACTGAGTGATTGAGGCCAGTGCCAGGTGCCGTCAGCGGGTGTGAGCAGCAGCTCTGGTGCTGGCTGCGGGTTCGAGCGGGGCCAGCACCGGCAGCAGATGCCAGTGCCAAGCAGGATTGCAGCTCACAGGAGCAAAGAATTTTCAGTAACCACCAGAAGCTTGCCCCTATGACAGCAACTGGTGCCCTGAGTTGGTCTGGCGCCCCTACTCACCTGCTCCACCATCCTGCTGTGGCTGACACCTGCCATGTTCCACGTGCACCCCCTGGTGGTCAGCACACTTCATAGCGACTGGTTGTTTGGTTGTTCAGTTGTTCCACAGTTTGGTCTATTTGCATATTAGGTTTTTATATATATACTAGAGGCCCAGTGCATGAAATTCATGTATGGGGGGGTGTCCCTCAGCCTGGCCTGCAGCCTCTCCAATCTGGGACCCCTCAGAAGATGTCCTATTGCCAGTTTACAGGGATCAGGCCTAAACCAGCAGATGGACATTCCTCTCGCAATCCGGGACTGCTGGCTACTAACCACTCACCTGCCTGCCTGTCTGCCTGATCGCCCTTAACCACTCTGCCTGCTGGCCTGCTTGCCCCAAACTGCTCCCTGCTGCTGGCCTGATCACCTCCAACTGCCCCTCTTGCTGGTCTGCTCACCCCCATCTTCTCTCCCCACTGGCCTGCTCACCCCCAACTGCCCCCTGCTGGCCTGATCACTCCAAATTGCCCCTCCCCCCCACTGTCCTGATTATCCCCAACTGACCACCACTGATGGCCTGCTTGCTGCCAACTGGCCCCCCTGCTGGTCTGCTCACCCCCAACTACCCCCCCTGCCAGCCTGATCACCCCCAACTGCCATCCCATCCTTGTCTGATTACCCACAACTGCTATCCCCTCTTGGCCTCTAATTGCCTCTACCTCAGCCCTGCCACCAGGGCTTTGTCCAGAAGAATGTCCAGAAGGTCTCCTGGAAGGTCTCCCAATCTAATTAGCATATTACCCTTTTATTAGTATAGATAGAGGCCTGGTGCATGGGTGGGGGCTGGCTGGTTTGCTCTGAAGGGTGTGATGGATCATGGTGGGGGTTCCCTTGGGGCATGGGTTGGCCTGGGCAAGGAGCCTGTGGTGGTTTGCAAACCAGCCATGCCCCCATGGGGTGAGGGTCCCCACTGGGGTGCCTGGCCAGCCTGTGTGAGGGGCTGATGGCTGTTTGCAGGCTGGCCACGCCCCCCCCCCCCCCCAGAGAGGACTTTTACTTCATGGGGGCATGGCCATCCTGGGTAAGGGGCTTTTTTTTTTTTTTAGCACCTCCTTGAGTGGCAGCCAGGGCCGGCTGGAAGCAGGTCTCTAGGATTTATTTATCTTCTATAATCGAAACTTTGTAGCCTTGAGTGGCGGCCAGGGCCAGCCAGAGCGGGCAGGAGACTTGGCTTCCTCCATCACCAGGGACAACCCAAGCCTCCTTGATTGCTCCAGCTCTGTGGCCACTGCCATCTTTGTTGGGTTAATTTGCATACTCACTCCTGATTGGCTGGTGGGTGTAGAGGACTGATGGTTAATTGGCATGTTTCTCTTTTATTAGTGTAGATATAGATATTTTCCAGTCCTCCCACTTCCAGGGAAAGAGGCAAAGGAGGGTTGCTGAAAATGTTAAGGGAGGCAGCAGGGTGAAGATTTTTCTTTGGTAGGGGGAGAGTTTCCTCCTGATGAGGGGCTTCAAAGGACAACAGCCTACTTCCGCTACCCTCTATCTCCAGAGATTATTTCTGATTGGTATCTGGCAGGACAGAGCAGTTGCAGGTACAGAACTTGGAGTGTCTTTCTGCATTCAGCTCCTTTTGAGTCTCTTCCAGCCAAGGAAAGCTTTGTCTAACCTTTTCTCCCAGAGCCAGGGCTGGTCTGGGGCAGGAGGGCAGAATGCAGGTGGGGTAGGGCAGGGCAGGGCAGGGCAGGAAGAAGTATGGGGTAAAAGACTGTGGGGTTGGGAAGGGAGAGGGTGAATTTGTGTGTGGGGGGATGGCTGGTGCAGGAGATTTGGGGTCAGCATAGGAAGGTTTGGAAGTACTGGGTGAGTAAGAAGGAGCAGCAGATGCCAGAACAGATGAAAGGGTCTATGGAATCAGTTGTGGGTCTGTGAGGGTGAGGATAGAATAAGTCCCCTCTCCAGACCCTGCTATCCCAGGTGGCTAGTGAGAGGGGTCCGTAGGAAGGTGCTGAGCCCCCTACACTTTATGTCCGAGGCTCCAGAACATGTGGACAACATGCCCCTGCCTCTGCCACTCCCTGCCAAAGTGCTGCCATTTGGAGCGAATTTGAAGACACTTAGATTGTTTTTAAGTTAATGCATTTTAATTCCCTCTGTTTCCCACTTGTTTTTTTTTTTTTTATTGAAAATATTCTGCTGGTATGTGTTCCTTTGTGGGAGCCGCAGGGGTGTTCTCCATGGGGAGAGATCTGATGAGAGACAGAGACAAAAGGCCAAAGGAGACATGGGGAATGAGTAAACAAGATCAGAGCAAGGAAAAGGGAGAAAGCTACACAGGGTGAGCCTGACAGACACAGAGAACCCCAGAAGGCTAAGGGAGGGACTCAGCCCTAAGGGCAGAGAGAGTGTGCTAAGAAATTCTGCTTTGGGATGGTGGATCCCTCTACCTCCAACTAAGGACCCTGGGGCTTAGCTTGCTCTCCTCTGCTCTGGTTCTGTTCAGCGTAGACACGGTTAGAACTGGCCTCAGGGAAAGAGTTGGAAGGATGGGGCAGACAGTAGACTGAGTATGCAGGACCAGGGTCGCCGAGGGCTAGGAATCCGAGACCAGACAGAGAGAGGAGGACCTGGAGGGGTTCCCGCCCAGGTCCCCACACATCTTCTGTTTTTGAGCAAAGCCCAAATCCAGAATCCCGTGCCACGGATCTGGAGACTGGTAGCCCTGGCTTGCTGTGCCACCTAGGGTGAGTGTCCTAACCTCTCTGAGCCCTGGCTATGCCACCTGCAGGAGAGGAGCACTGGTGGCTGAGGTTCAAAATGGATTGGGAGCCAAGAAGACAGAGCTCGGTCTAGGACATCTCCGTTTGGTGGTTACATTCAAAATCTGAGATTTTCGGCCTCGGCTACTCCAGGCTCATGTTTATGTAGGATTTGCGCAGACTGGAAAGCCAGGCACTAGCGCTTCCTTCGCAGCTGAGAACCAGTTCATCCTCCCCCTCCCCCACCCAGTGACCCCTCCTCTCCTCATCAGTGCCTAGTACTCATGAACCTTCCCAGCGGCCAGTGTAGACACATGACCGATACACAAAGATATCCCCAAGCCAACATGTGGTGTAGACAGTTTGACAAACACAGACACACGCACAGGGTGCAGTGGACGGGGATAGAGCTTCCTAACTTGACAAGAGGGCTCATTCAGCGGAACAGCACTGAACAGCGGCTCTGCAGGCACATTCACCTGGGGCACAGCTTCCAGGCCCAGAGTCGGTGAACTGAAAGCCCGGGAAAATTAGAACTAATTATATGTGTGTAAACAGCTGCAGCAGAGGCTGCTCGAGCCTCCTCTCCTCCCGCCTGCCCCCTGGGATCCCGCCCTAGAAAAGGGGCTTTGCTGGCACAGCTGGGGCTGAGCGCCTGGGGGAAGGGCACACAGGTGAGAGCCCCTGGGGCCCAGGGGTTGGGGTGAGTCCTCCGCCTCCAGAGTGTCCCTGTGATTACACACTTCAGCATGTGCTGCGGCCCTGGATGCCCTGGGATGGCTGGTCACTACCGGGTTAGGAATTCGACCAGTACTAAGTCCTAGCTCCCCTTGGCCTTGTCCTGAGTGGGCCCTGGCACCATGGGCCCTAGCATTTGGGTCCTTAGGTTTTTATTATCTTGGCCTCCTGAGCATTCCTGCTTCTGTGAGGATTCTGCCATAAGGAATGCCTGCCTGGAGCTGAGGCTGTGGGATGAGGAAGGAACAGAGTCTGTTGCTTGGCTTTTGGTGATCAGTTTGTCTGCCTGGATGCGCCACAGGACCCCAAAAGAGTGACTTTCCCTAGCTTTCGTTTGCGTATCCATACCGTGCATGCCTCCTCTGAGAAGTCCAAGGGGAAGGAGAAAGGTGTGAATTCCTCACGTGTGAATGAGGCTTTACACTTTGAACTATTAGCCTGAATCAGTAATGTAATTTTGTGGTTTCAGGAGCTTTAGGTGGGGTGGGTTGGGTTGGAATGATGGTGAGGTAGGGTTTTCTACTAGAGGCCTGGTGCATGAAATTCATGTACTCAGGAGGGTCCCTCAGCCCAGCCTGTGCTCCCTCACAGTCCAAGAGCCCTCAGGGGATGTTCAACTGACGGCTTAGTCCCGTTGGCATTTAGACATCCTTAAAACTACCACAGAGGCAGGGGGGGCTCTCGCCACTACTGCGCCTGACAGCCATGAGCCTGGCTCAGGGCTTCTGGCTGAGTGGTGCTCCCCCTGTAGGGGTGCACTGACCACCAGGGGGCAGCTCCTGAGTTGAACATCTGCCCCCTGGTGGTCAGTGTGCATCATAGAGACTGGTCATTCTGCCATTCAGTTCATTTGCATATTAGCCTTTTATTATATAGGGTAGAGGCCCGATGCACAGGTGGGGTCCGGCCTGCCCACTCTGATAGGGACCAATTGGGACCCAGTGGGTGGGGGGAGGGGACGCTGGTGATTGGTCACTGGCCCCACCCTCAATTGGGGTGTTGGGGGCTGATCAGGGGTCAGGGTTGCAGGGGGAGGGGGAGCAATTGGTACCCGTATCAGGCTGGTTGGCTGCCGCAGTGTGTATCATAGCCACCAGTCGTTCTGGTCTTCCTGGTCGTTCTGCCATTTGGTCACTGGGCTTATATATATATATATAGATTATATCACTTAAATAATTGTATGAGATTCTGAGAAGATAGTGATTGAGATGATGACATAGGTTTGAGATTTTTTGAATCCTCACATAGAAACATGCATTGCCACTAGATAACAAAGTAAAAAAACAAACAATATTTACAAACAAGACAACAAGTAGCCTCATGAGCCCCAAAATACCAGTAGGTCAGGTCAAGCCATCAGCTGTCACAAGACCTGTATCTGATCAGTGTCTACAGGGAAAAGTGGAGTGAAGTAAAGGGGCATCTGGTGGACCTGAGAACAGAAGAACCCTATATAAACTAAAAGGTAGTCACTAGAAATCGTGGCAGTTTGATTTGTGAACAGCTAAAACTGGAAGACGTTTAGCATGTTCTAATAATTAGAGATAAATTTTAAGATCCTAATACCCTAAAACAGTGGTTCTCAACCTTCCTAATGCTGCAACCCTTTAATACAGTTCCTCATGTTGTGGTGACCCCCAACCATAAAATTATTTTCGTTGCTACTTCATAATTGTAATTTTGCTACTGTTATGAATCGTAATGTAAATATCTGTGTTTTCCGATGGTCTTAGGCTCTACAGCAGCAGTGCTCAATCTGTAGGTCACCTAAGACCATCAGAAAACACAGATATTTACATTATGATTCGTTAACAGTAGCAAAATTACAGTTATGAAGTAGCAACGAAAATAATTTTATGGTTGGGGGTCACCACAACATGAGGAACTGTATTAAAGGGTTGCAGCATTAGGAAGGTTGAGAACCACTGCTCTAAAAGCAGACAGAGATATTATCAGTAAACAAAGTCAGATGAATATCCCTCATTAACATAAATTTAAAACTCTTTATTAAATAATGTAAATCATACCCACCAATATATAAAAATAATACATACATTAGTACCAAGTAGAATTTATTCCTGAAATGCAGGATTGATTTAGTTTTTTAAAAAATACTAATAAATGAACTGTAGATCTAAACATAAATATTATAAAACTTTTAGAAGAAAACAGGAGAAAATCTTCACAGAACTGAGTTAGATCAAACTACAAAGATTTCTGAGAAAAAACTCTAAAAGATCCTATCATAAAAGCAAACAAGTAAATTTTAAAAATTATCAAAATTGAAAACTTCTGTTCTTCATTTTTAAAGATTTGTTGTAAAATTTTAGTTTAATACATTATTTAATAAAATATGTAAAATGTGTCTTATGAAATAAGGAGTTAGTGCTGGGGGAACTGGTTATGTGGCCTCAGATGGATGTGTGAGCATAAGTTCAAGCACTATTGTTGGAGGAAACTCCCCCACTTTCAAAATTCTATTGAACAGAAGCTGGGGGTCCAGATGGCAGCCAGGAGATGGCTGGTGAAGGAGCTGGAGGAAATCCGCAGGTGTGGAATTAAAAACTTCTGAGACATCCAGGTTGGTGATACTAATTTACTGATTTGGCAAGGGTTTATTGTCCATGAGGACCCTCCATATATAAGTGGGCCTTCAAAATCAAAATCAACTTTCCATCCAAGTACCGGTTCAAACCGCTGGAGATAACTTTAAAACGAAGATTGCTGTATGGCTAGGTTTCTCTCTATATTTCTTCTCATTACAGCAATCCCTTTAGCATTTCTTTAATGCTGGCTTGGTGGTGATGTACTCCTTTAGCCTTTTTTGTTTGTTTGCTTGTTTGTTTTTGTCTGGGAAGCTCTTTATTTGACCCTCTATTTTGAATGATAACCTTGCTGGATATAGTAATCTTAGTCTCAGATCCTTGCTTTCCATTGCCTTACATACTTCATGCCATTCCCTTCTGGCCTGTAGAGTTTCTGATGAGAAATCAGGTATCAGCCTGATGGGAACTCCTTTGTAGCTAACAGTTTTCTTTTCCCTTGCTGCCTTTAAGATTCTCTCTTTGTCTGTAATTTTTGGCATTTTAATTATGATGTGTCTGGGCGTGAGCCTGTTTGGGTTCTTCTTGTTTGGGGTTCTGCGTGCCTCCTGAACTTGGGTGAATTTTTCCTTTACCAAGTTAGGGAAGTTTTCTACCATTATTTCTTCGAACACCTTCTCTATGCATTTCTCCCTCTCCGCCTCTTCTGGCTCACATGCTATTTGAATATTGTTACATTTCACATTGTCCCACAGCTCCCTTAAACTGTCCTCCTGTTTTTTTTTTAACTTGGAGAAAATAATATTATTTAATTACTTATCCAGAAATAGTGCAAGCCATAGGACAGTGGAATGGCATCTTTATTTTTTTATTTTTATTTTTTAATAAATCTTTATTCAGATTATTATAATTGTTTCTCCTTTTTCCCCCCATAGCTCCCCTCCACCCAGTTCCCACCCCACCTTCTGCCCTTACCTCCTCGACACTGTCCTCATCCATATGTGTACGATTTTTGTCCATTCTCTTCCTGCACCCCCCCATACCCCTTTCCCGCTGAGAATTATCAGTCCACTCCCTTTCTATGCCCCAATTCTATTATATTCACCAGTTTTTTCTGTTCCTCAGGTTTTTAATTCACTTGATTTTTAGGTTCACTTGTTGATAGATATGTATTTGTTGTTCATAATTTTTATCTTTACTTTTTTCTTCTTCCTCTTCTTAAAGAATACCTTTCAGCATTTCATATAATACTGGTTTGGTGGTGATGAACTCCTTTAGCTTTTTCTTATCTGTGAAGCTCTTAATCTGACCTTCAATTCTGAATGATAACTTTGCTGGGTAGAGTAATCTTGATTGAAGGTTCTTGCTGTTCATCACTTTGTAGATTTCTTGCCACTCGCGTCTGGCCTGCATAGTTTCTGTTGAGAAATCAGCTGACAATCGTATGGGTGCTCCTTTGTAGGTAATTAACTGTTTGTCTCTTGCTGCTTTTAATATTCTCTCTTTGTCTTTTGCTCTTGACATTTTAATTATGATGTGTCTTGGTGTGGTCCTCTTTGGATTCCTTTTGTTTGGGGTTCTGTGCGCTTCCTGGACTTGTAAGTCTATTTCTTTCACCAGGTGGAGGAAGTTTTCAGTCATTATTTCTTCAAATAGGTTTTCAACATCTTGCTCTCTCTCTTCTTCTGGCACCCCCATAATTCTGATATTGGTATGCCTGAAGTTGTCCCAGAGGTTTCTTATACTTTCTTCAACTTTTTAGATTTTTTTTCTTTTTCCTTTTTCGGTTGAGTGTTTTTTGCTTCTTTGTATTTCAATTCTTTGACTTGATTCTTGCATTCCTCTAGTCTGCTGTTGGGTGTCTGTATAATATTTTTTATTTCAGTCATTGTATGTTTAATTTCTAGTTGGTCCTTTTCCATATCTTTGAGGGTCTCGTTATATTTATTGGCCTTTTCTAGGATATTTTGGAAAAGCCTTATAACCGTGGTTTTGAATTCGATATCCAGTCGTTTGTTTTCCTCCATTTCTTTCATTTGTGATCTGTTTCTTTGTCACCACATTTTCACTGCTTCCCTGAGTTGGTAGGGTAGGTTTGTGTGCTAGGTGTCCTATATTGGCCAGTGGGTCGGCCTCCCAGTTACCTGAGGTGGACACTCTTGGTGCACCCCTTTGTGGACTGTGTGTACAGCCTTGTTGTATTTAAGTCTTGATTGTTGTTGGTATCACTGGGAGGAATTGACCTCCAGGCCAGTTGGCTGTGAGGATCAGCTGTGTCTACACTGGGAGAAGTTTGGTGCTGGAGATAGCCTTATAGGATTAGACTTGCCAAATAGCAAAAGCCTCTGTGCTCAGCTTGGATGGGGTGGAGTCTCAGGGTGGAGCAGACAGTCTTGGCTTCCTGTAAGCCCTGCCCTTGTGCATGCGCCTCCAGACTTCTGCCTTCCCGGCTCCTGAGCCTCTGCCCGAGAGTCCAGATTCCCCCCGCAAAAGCATGGGTCCCCAGGGGCTCGCCTGGAAGTGGTGATCAGTGCAGTCAGAACTGGGGTTCAGTGCAGTCAGGAGCTTCTGACTCCCTTCTGCTAGGGAAAGCCTGTGGCAATATCCTCAGTCTTTGTGCACACTGGGGTGTGCGCCTCCAGACCCCCTTCCCTGGGTCTCCGAGTGCCTTTCTCTCTACCTGACAGTCCAGACTCCTCTATATGAGCCTGGGTCCATGGGGTTTCACCCAGAACTGGGTTCAGTGCAGGCAGAACTGGGGTTCAGTGCAGTCGGGGGCTTCCTTCCCGCTCCCGTCAGAGAAAGTCAGCCAGGCTCTCAGCCGCCCTTCCTCTCTGCACGCACAAAGACCCTTTGCTGTACCTTAACCCTTTGCTGTTCCTCCAATTCTCCGTAAGCTTTTCTCTTTCCTTCTAGTTTTAGAATTTCCACTCAGCCAGCTTTCCTGTGGTTGTGGATGGTGTCCGTTCTGTCTTTTAGTTGTAGTTATAGTTTTGAAATTGTTGTGCAAGGCAGCGATTTAGGTGCTTACCTATGCTACCAACTTGGTTTCTCTCCAGAATGGCATCCTGTCCTGTTTTTTAATTGTCTTTTCTTTTTGGTTTTCTGATTGAATATTTTCAACTGTCTTCTAATTCACTGATTTGATCCTCAGCTTCCCCTAACCTGCTGTGTATTCCTTCCAATGTGTTCTTTATTTGTATTATGTCATTCTTTATCTCAGACTGTTCTTTTTTCATAGTTACTATATCTTTTTTCACATCATTGAGCATCTTTACCATCATTACTCTGAACTCTGTTTCATATAAACTCTTTATGTTTCCTTCATCTCTTCTTCTGTAGAGGTCTCTAGTTCTTTTATTTGGGGGTTGTTTCTTTGTCTCTTCATTTTGGCTTTCTGTTTGGGTTTGTGACTATGTATTAGGTAGATCCTCTACACCTCTCAATCTCTAGTGCAGGACAGTGTTAAAGGCTATTTCTGACTAATTAAATCAGGGAAAGACTCAAACATCCAGAGACCACCTCTGCCTGCAGACTAATAGGATTTTGACTTGAATTGCCTCCCAGGCAATTGTCCTTAGCTGTGGGGAGAGTTTTTTTCAACAGGGTGGGGCAGTTGCTTCTACATGGAGCTAATATATCATTTTAATCTCTTAAGTGGCTTCAGGGCAAGGTGTTTTCCAATAGGGTGTGTTAACTGTCTTCCCCCCATGCAAGGCTTATGTCTATGTGGGAAAGATGTCCTCTGCTGTATGAGGGAAAGACTCAGCCCAGGAAACTTGGGGTGTCTACCTTCTGAGCTCTATCCCCCAAGTCCCCAGTCCTGGCGTCTGCTCACACAGCCTCCGTCCACTTCTCTCTCCCTCTGCCAGAGCACAAGGTGGGTGGCTCCACAGGGAATTTTGTGCATTGGCCCTTTAAGAGAGTGTCTGAATTTTCAGCTGTTACTCCATGGCAGACTGCACCTGGCTGCCTTTCACAGCCAGATGTTATATGGGTAACCTCCTCAGTTTTGGGTCTCTCTACTGGGGGGCCCAGCTTGGGGATTAGATCTCAGAGTTTTCAGTGGCAATCCCCTACTGAGATATCTCTCTGGGACTTTAGTTGCTGTCTTTGGGCACCAACCAGCCATTTCACACATCCGCAACTCCTACCAGTCTCTATGTGGTCTCCACTTTCAGTCCTTGGATGTCAGGGTTCTCTCCTGTGAGTTTTCCATTGATCATTCAGGAAGTTTTTCTGTATTTTAGTTGTAATACCAGTTTTTTTTTTTTTTTCTGGGAGCATGTCCGTGTAGCATCCACTTACTCTGCTGCCATTTTTAATCTCCTGTATGTTTCCTATAGAAACAAAGAGTAAAGCTTTTTTCCCATGAGGTCATGCATTAAGGATTAAAATTTCTTCCAATGTTGTAAGGTATATTAAACCATTAAGAAGGTTAATTTAAACTTTGATAACATATTATGTCATAATGAGGAAGTCCAATAATTTTTCTTTGGTCCACTGTCTCATAATTCCCTCTGACATGATCTATTATGGGCTTTACATTTAGTATCCTGCTTTATTTAAGTACAGTCTCATAAATGGCTTTTTATTATGTTGAGTCATTGTGTTTCTGAACATAGGCAAAACTAAAAATGTGTTCCAATTAATCATTGCTCTTAGTTGTTCAAATGAGAGTACAGAAATAGTCAATGACACTTAAAGAAAAATACTTAACCAGCAAAAGCTTAGTCAATATTTATTGTATTCATTGGGCTATCTATATGAAAGTGTCTCATTTTGTCATATAATTTCATGTAAAATTACAATAATGGAAAGTTTTAGTTAAAACCTAAAAAATGATGTTATAATTTGAACTTGAAAAAATATTAACTTGTTATTATAAAACATCAGGCTCTTGCTGTTTTGGCTCAGTGATAGAGCATTGACCTATGAACTGAATGGTCCAGGGTTTGATTCCAGTCAAGGGCATGTACCTTGGTTGCAGGCTCAATCCCCAGCCCTGGTTGGGGCATGTGCAGGTGGTAACCAATCATTGTTTTTCTCTCACACCAATGTTTCTCTGTCTCTCCCCTTCTTTCCACTTCCTATAGAAATTAATGGAAAAATATCCTTGGGTGAGGATAAAGAAAAATGGCAGCACCCTAGAGCTTATAGGTTTTTTAAAACAGATTTTTTTAGAAGACTTTTTTTTTTTTTTAAGGCCACCTGTAGAGTCACAGCAAAAGTGAGTAAAAGGTACAGAGCCTCATTCCCATATGCTGTCTGCTCCCACAACAAGCCTGGCCTCCCCCATCACCAACATCTCCTAACAGAGAGGTATCTTTATCACAGTAGATGGACCTACTTTGACACACATTATCATGCAAACTCTATAGTTTACATTATAGTTCATTCTTGGTGTTGTACATTCTGTGAATTTTGACATATGCTTAATGACATGTATCTACCATTGTAGAATTCAGAATAGTTTCACAGCCCTATTTATCCCTGCCACCATCCAATCCCTGGAAACTACTGATCTTTCTACTGTCTACACAGTTTTGACTTTTTCAGAATGTTATATAATTGGCGTCATATTGTATGTAACCTTTTCAGATAAGCTACTTTTTCTTACTACTATACATTTAAGTTTCTTGAAATCCAGAGATCTCAAATGTAGTTATGCCCCCTTTCCTAAAATAGTTTAGCTTGTCATTTTTCACTTGAGACAATTTTTTTTTCCATTTAAAATATTCTGATTCTACATTAAACATAAAGTGAGGCTTTCGGAAGCTTTGGGGAATGATTGCTGAGGTTTCTCAAGAACCTGTTTTCTCCCTTTTGACTTCCAATATTGTATTTTCATCCTTAATCTCTAAGATTTTATTTCATACTGCAATCAAGATGGACAAGTGGTCATCTGCCTGTGGGCACTGACTGGGAAGAAAGGGACTACCAGCAGTGTGCAGTCAAGAAGAGTAATTCATTAAGATTGGCACCAATCTGAGAAGGTGAGCTTGGGCTACAGAAACCCAGCCCTCCTGTGGGATGGCTGCAGACAAGAGGCTTTAGAGAGCAAAACTCACATTATCATGAGTAAGAGCTTTGGTATTGTGGGTCTGGCTGGGAATGTGGCCAGCAGGGTCCTGCTTTAGGAACTGAAACACAATTCAGCCTATGGCTATTGTTTCTTACTGCCTCAATGAGTTTATCAACATAAGGGGGTGGGCTGAGGCTTACCAGGCCTGCTGAAAAGAAACTGAATAGAGTGCTGGGCCTGCATGTTAGTCACACATTAAATCAGGATCCTCAGTTACACTACACCTCTAAGGGAATTTTCTATGTATTATCAATTCTTTATCTTTTCAAACCCTATGGTTTATAGCTAGAAACATACACACATACACATTTATTTACACATATGTATGTATTTTTAAATTTTAAGGTTTTAGCATCTATAAAAATGACAAGATGCTACCCTTTACCCACCACATCCTCAGCAATTACTAGTTCTGTATCTGTTTGTTGCCATTTTTATTCATCTTTGAAAAAGTTTTTAAAAAGAATTATTAGTGTAGTAGTAAGATGAATTAGGACAGCAAAGAACACCCCATTATTTGTTAAAGAATTTACTACAGAATCACAACCATTAATCAGTCACTATTTTATTTTTTCAATTGCATAATAGACATTATGTAATGACTATATTGTATATTGCATTGCCACCTCATTAAATTTAATTCTTATTAATTAATACAAATAGAATCATAAGATAAAATACTCATATTTCTGGTAAGAATTACAAGCTGTGATACTCATTTCATGCCATACATTATTAAGTTACTAAACTTAAAATCATGACTTTTTTGTTTTGTTTGTTGGAGACATTGCAGAAGTTTAAAGAAAAATATATTAGTTTTTACTTTGTTTTGCTGCATTGACAAGTAATTCTAAAATTCATATTACAAAAAGGTTTATTCATCTGTAACATAGTTCAAAGTATGCATTTTCATGTTACATATTCACTATTTAAATATAAACAACAGATGTATTAAACACTGGTCCCCAGGGTCAATGGACTTTAAAGTATAGTGCAAGCACACCTTAGTTGGATGCAAATTGATCCAGTGGGATACAGAAAGAAAATATTAGAACATATATTTCTTGTTAACTATTGACAATTTCATCTATCTAAAATAGCTATTTTTATGAATTTTCATATTGCATAATATATTGGAATAGGAGCACATGCATATAATATATAAATAAATATATTTAATGCTTGAGCTGGCTTTTTTTCAATAGCCATTGCTCAATTTAAAAAAGATTATAGGCCCTGACTCTAAATAGAAACTTCATTAATCACACAGGCATAGATGCTCAGTAATATTTGTGAATGAATAATTAACCAGAATGTACAGGGAAGGGGTTTATGCATTACTGAAGTCTTGGAAAGACATGGAAACAGAGAGAATGTTTTTTGGACATACTTTTTTCAGGGCACTTAAAAACTTAATGATTGCTGTGATATTGGTTCAGCCCAGGAAGCACAGAGCCTTCTGAAATGTATTTTCCAATTTCTTTTCAGCATCACTGCAGAGAGCAAAAATAAAAACACAAATAAATTACATAAGTAGTTGATATGCTAGGATTTCAGTTGGATTTAACAATGAAGAGGAGATTAGAAACAAATTTACTATTAAATCTAAAAGTGTTGAAATGTATCAAAATGAAGTATTGATAAGAAAAAAGAAGTATCTTCTAATAGTCAAAGCTCAAACCTTTAAAGACAAATGTGATTAAAAATATTTACAAGATGGATTAAAAATGGCAGCAGAGTAAGTGGATGCTACACAGACACACTCCTGGTACCAAACTATAATTATATCTAAACTTAAAAAAAAACAAAAAAACACGCACACAAAAAACCCTATCCTGAATAATCAACTGAAGACTATCTAGAAAGAACCCTGATTAAAAAAGGATGGAAAGTGGAGACCACATAGAGACTTATAGGAAGAACAGAGGCAGGAAAGGGCTGGCTGGGCACCCACAAACAGCACCTGAAATTCTGGAGAGATATCTCAGCTGTGGGGGGTTGCCACTGAGAACTCTGGAGTATAATTCCTAAGCTGGGGTCCCTAGCAGAGAGAACAAGAACTGAGAAAGGTGCTCACAAAACATAAGGATATAAAAAGTAGCTGGGTTACTGTCTTCCAGGGAGAGATGGCTGGAAATGCAGACCCCCTGGTAAAGGGTCAATGTACAAATTTCATGTGCAGCCATTAACCTTGGGCTCAAGCAGAGGGAGGGCAGAGTGGAATGGAACTGTGTGAGCAGAAGTCAGGTTGGGGGCTTTGGGGTCAGAGCTGAGAAGGCAAATACCCCAGTTTCCTGTGCTGAGTCATTCCCTACCACTGTGGAGGACATCTTTCTCAGGAAGACCTTGGCTATTGAGGTGGTTTTTGCCTGGGAGGAAGAAAGTTGCCCCATCCTATTGGAAAACCATTTGCCTCATCCTGTGGAGTTTTTGAGGCCAATAAAGAGACTGTGGCCCTAGCCAGTTTGGCTCAGTGGATAGAGTGTTGGCCTGTGGACTGAAGAGTCCCAAGTTTGATTCTGGTCAAGGGCACATGCCTGGATTGTGGGCTCAATCCCCAGTAGGGGGTGTTCAGGAGGCAGCCAATCAATGATTCTCTCTCATCATTGATGTTTCTATTTTCTCTCTCTCTCTGAAATCAATAAAAATATATTGAAAAATAAATAAAATTAAAAAATAAAGAAAAAGATTGTAAATAACAGTCTCCAGGCAGAAGCAATTGCCCCATCCTATTGGAAAACCTCTTACCTCACCTGTGATGATTGCTGAGGTTAATCAGGACTGAATCCAATCAGTCTGCAGACAGAGGGAGGTCTCTGGAGGCTCTGAAACTTTGCCTGATATAATTAGTCAAAAACAGCATTTGACATTGTCCTGCACTAGAGATTGGGAGGTGTAGCAGATCTACCTAAAACATAGTCACAAACTTAAACAGGCAGACAAAATGGGTAGACAAACAAAACAAAACAAAACAAAACAAAACACCCCAAATGAAAGAACAAGAAAATTCTCCAGAAGAGCTAAATGAAATGGAGATAAGACATTTATCAGAAATAGAGTTCATAATAATGAATGCAAAGATGCTCAATAGCATGAGAAAAGATATAACTATGAAGAATGACATCACACTAATAAAGAATACAGAGGAAGGAATATACAGCAGATGAGGGAAAGCCAAGGATCAGTTCGGTGCATGAGAAGATAGGATGGAAAAATCATGCAATCAGTGAACCAGAAAGAAAAAAAAAAACAATTAAAAAACAGCAGGACCGTTTAAGGGAGCTGTGGGACAACATGAAACATAATAGTGTTCTCATAATAGGTGTGCCAGAAGGAAAAGAAAGTGAGCAAGGAATAGAGAATGTGTTTGAAGAAATAAAGGCAGAAAACGTCCTTAACCTGGTGAAAGAAAAAGTCACACAAGTATAGGAGGCACAGAGAGTCCCAAGCAAGAAGGCCCATGCCCAGACACATCATAATTAAAATGTCAAAACTTAAAGACAAAGAGAGAATATTAAAGGCAGCAAGAGAAAAGCAATTTGTTACCTACAAAGGACCTTACATAAGGCTGTCAGCTGATTTCTTACCAGAAACCCTACAGGCCAGAAGGGAATGGTATGAAATATTCAAAGTAATGAAAAGCAAGATGTGAAACCACGATTACTATATCCACCAAAGCTGTCATCCAAAATAGATGGTGAGATAAAGAACTTCTCAGACAAAAAATGGCTAAAGGATTTTATCACCACCAAACCAGCACTACAAGAAATGCTAAAGTAACTACTGTAATGAGTGAAAAAACAGAGAGAGAAACTTAGGCATACAGAATTAAAATGGCAAAAAATAAGGCATACAGAATTAAAATGGCAAAAAATAAGGCTATCAATAATAACCTTAAATTTACATAGATTAAATGCTCCAATAAACATGACACAAGTATATGCTGTCTACAATAGACCAACCTCAGGACAAAATACTCACACAGGATGAAAGTGAAGGATGGGAAAAATTTTCCATATAAATGGAAATGAAAAATAAAAAAAAGTGGGGTTGCAATACTCATATCTGACAAAATAGACTTCAAAATGAAGGCCATCACAAGAGACAACCAAGGTCACTAAATAATACTAAAGGGATTGATCCAACAAGAGGATATAATTCTAATAAACATATATGCACTCAATATAGGAATACCTAAATATATTTTAAAAAAAACCCACAAACTCCTAGAGGACTTTAAGGGATCAACAATACAGTCATGGTAGGGGACTTTAATACCCCACTGATTTCACTGGATAGATCTTCCAGACAAAAAATTAACAAGGAGACTGTGACTCTAAATGACACACTATCTCAGATGGATTTAATTGACATTTATAGAATACTAGAAGCCCAATGCATGAAATTTGTGCAAGAGTAGGCCTTCCTTCCCCTGAATGCCGGTACCAGCTTCCCTCTGGCACCTGAGACCTGGACTTCCCTCTGATACCTGGAAACCCAGCTTCTCTCCAGCCACTGGCAGGCACTCAGGATCCAGGCTTTCCTTGCAGCCCCAGCTTCATCTGGAAGGTCATCCAGTCTAATTAGCATATTACACTTTTATTATTATTGATTTCACCCCAAATCTGCAGAATATACATTCTTTCATAGTGCACATGGCTCATTCACAAATATAGACCACATGTTATGACACAAACAACTCTCTACAAATTCAAGAACATTGAAATAATATCAAGCATCTTCTCAGATCAAAATAGAATGAAATTAGAAATCAACTATGGTAAAAACACTGAAAAACATGCAAACAGCATGTTATTAAACAAAGAATGCATTACCAATGAGATCAAGAAAGAAAAAAAAGTGCTGAAACAAATGAAAATTAACACAAAATAACCCAAAATCTATGTGACACAGCAAAAGCTGTCTTGAGCGAGAAGTTCATGGCACTACAGGCCTACCCAAAAATACAAGAAAATTAATAAAATTAATAATAAACTATTTAACTTAAAGAACTAGACAGAGAACAAGAAAAGCTCAGAGTAAGTAGAAAGATGGAAATAATGAAGATTCAAGCAGGAATAAAGCAGAAAAATACTAAAAAAAAAAAAAATACCCCCCAAAAAATGAAACAACAGTAAAATCAATGAAACCAACAGCTGGTTCTTTGAAAATATAAACGAGATTGATGAACAATAGCCAGATTCATCAATAAATTGAGAGGACCCAAATAAATAATACCAGAAACAAAAGTGGTGAAGTAGCAACTGATACCACAGAAATACAATGGATTGTAAGAAAATACTATGAGCAACTATATGCCAAAATGCTGGACAATATGGATGAAATTAATAAATTCTTTGAAATATATAATCTCCCAAAACTAAATCAGGAAGAATCAGAAAACCTGAATAGGCCAATAACAACTGATAAGATAGAAGCAGTAATAAGTAACCCCCAGCAAACAAAAGCCTTGGTCCAGATGGCTTCCCAAGAGAGTTTTTGCAAACATTCAAAGAAGAATTAACACCTATACTTCTTTAACTATTCTAAAAAAGTCCAAGAGAAAGGAACACTTCCAAGCTCTTTTTAGGAAGCCAGCATTATCCTAATTCCAAAGCCAGATAAAGTCACTACAAAGGAAGAGAATTACAGGCCATTATACCTGATGAACATAGATGCTAAAATCCTCAACAAAATATTAGCAAATTGGTCCAGCAATATATTACAAAGGATCCTACACAAGAAACGTGGGATACATTCTGGGGATGCTATGTGGGTACAATATTCTCAAATCAATAAACATGATGCATGATATAAACAACTGAAACACAAAAATCACATATCAATAGACACATTAAAAGCATTTGACAAAACCCAACACCCATTTTTTATAAAAACACTCAGCAACGTGGGAATAGAGGAGCATATCTCAACATAACAAAGGTCATATATGACAAACCTACAGCCAACATCATACTGAATTAGCAAAAACTAAAGCCATTTCCCATAAGAACAGGAAATAAGACAGGGATGCCAGCTTTCACCACTCTTATTCAACATAGGGAAGTCCTCACCATAGTGATCCCACAAGAAGAAGAAATAAGAGGCATCAAATTGAAAAAGAGGAAGTAAAGTAAAGCTTTCATTATTCTCAAGTGACATGATATTCTACACAGAAAACCCTAAACATGTCACCAAAAAATGACTACATTTAAAAAATGAATTTGGAAATGAATCAGGATACAAAATCTATACCCCAAAATGGATGGGTTTTTATACACCAACTAGAGGCCCTCAGCCTGGCCTGTACCCTTCCACAATCTGGGACCCCTCAGGGTATGTTGGACTGCTGGTTTCTGCTCAATCCCCGCAGGTCACAGGCTGAAACTGGCAGTCTGACATGCCCCGAGGGATGTCAGGTGGCCGGGGAGGAGCCTGTGCCACCCCGCTCATCCCAGCCCGCTGCACCTGCCACCACTGCTGCCACCTGGTGTGGCTCAATAGTTGAGCATCTGCCCCCTGGTGGTCAGTGTGCATCTTAACGACTGGTCAACCGGTCATTTGGTCATTCGGTCATTCAGTTGTTTGGTCGCTTAGGCTTTTATATATATAGATAATGAATTCTCAGAAACAGAAACTAAACAAACAACTTACCATTGCAACAACAAAAAAAAATGAGATACTTAGGAATAAACTTAATCAAAGAGGCAAAAGACCTGTACTGAGAAAACTACAGGATTTTGAAAAAAGAGGTAGAAGAAGAGATAATCAAGTGGAAAAATATACCCTGTTTATGGATTAGTAGAATCAATGTCACTAAAATGTCCATATTACCCAAGGCAATCTACAGATCTAATGTAATCCCTATTATAATACCAACAGCATATTTTACAGATCTAGAAAAAAATACTCCAAAAATTCATATGGAACCTAAAAAGACTGCAAATAGCCGTAGCAATCTTGAGAAAGAAGAACAAAGTTGGAAGAATCACAATACCAGATATCAAATTATACTACAAAGCCACTGTAATCAAAACAGTCTGGTACTGGCACAAGAATAGGCATATAGCTCAATTGAACGTACAGAGACCCCAGAAATTGAACCAACCCATTATGCTCATTTAATATTTGACAAAGGAGGCAAAAGCATACAATAGCATAGAAAAAAAGTATGGTGGAAATGACTATTGTTATGCCAACCATTAAGCAGTTGCTGGTAATGTGTTGAGAATGATTTTTTCTCCTCATCATTAATCTGTCATGAAATTTGCATCTGCATTTACTGCAAAATCTTGAAGAACTTGTCCCTCAGACACTCAGTCTCTTCTATATGAAACTTCAGATGAGGAATTTCTTTTAGAACTTGGTTTTGAGACTCCAGCTTTCCATAATGACAAAGAAGAATAAGGAATAAGAGAGAGATTACCAGAAAGAAGTAACTCAAGGAAGAATTCTAAGAAAACATGTATTTGGCCAATCTTGTTTGTAACACTTTGTCTTCCCTCTGGAGAGCTCTCTTTCATCCATGGGAACTCTGATTTGTCCTGGGGTTTGGGAGAGAATGTGTAACCACAGGTTTGCATGCCATACACCCAACTTCCTGCTCCTATGCCTTTCTACTTATTCTAGGTAGTCTTTCATAACTGATCTTAGAATTAATGCACAGGATTGGTTGCTGCTGCAAACAAATAAACAATTGGCTTACAAGTTGAAACTCATCTGTCATATTAAGGGCAGAATGTAAGCAATTCCCTATAAGTTGTCTCTCTTTACCACGACCAGAATGTGTAGAGTCCTGAGTAGGGGTGGCTGGGGATTGAGAAAAGGAAAAAAAAGAGACAGACACAGAGACAGTAGGGAAAGCTGGGACCAGGTGGGATGCTGCCCTCTGATGGAGAGACAGTGACCCAGAGCTGGTGCAGCATGTTTATTATATAGAGCATGATTCCAGGAAGTTTTACTAGAGTTTAATTATGACAAAGAAAATTATGTGAAATCATGGTTAAAGATCAAGCTGTAATTCTTCATTCTTGTGGCTTCTTTGTAATTGTCACTCCTCCTGAGCCTGTATAATTGTGTCCGTTCCTTGCGCCTGGCTGAACTTAGATAATGAAACCCACCCCCTGGCACCTGAGCTAAGGGTCAGGCTGACAAAATACCTGCCTCTGGTATGGTATGTTTCCAGGATGTGGCTCTGCTGATGCCACTGGACTCAGTCTACAATCAGCTCATGTGTCTTCCCAGGCACTCTCTACATTCTCCTTTAAACATTTTTATTGATCTTTGTGTGGAAATATTGAAACCTTTTATCAGATTTGCAGATGGCATCATGGTATGATGATTGATTGCTATGAGAGCAGCTTAGTGTTGGGCAAAAAACAGTGGTCTGGGTAACTTGACCCCCATGACACTGCAGATGTCACCTTTCTTCTACTCCTGTTTCCCCTTTTGTAAAATGAATATCACAATATACCACTTGAGTCTGCAATTAGAATCTGAGGTAGTAATGGGTGTGACAGCCTGTTAAAGTGCTCATTGGTATACACCTGGAAGCCAGTGCTAGTTTTATGTCTTCCTTGGAACACTGTGAGGCAGGCATATGTTCTACTCTTTTGTCTTAGTCTGCTCAGGTTGCCATAACAAATACAGCATATTGTATAGTTTAAAAAACAGAAAATTATTTCTTACAGTTCTGGAGGCTAGAAATCCAAGATTAAGGTCTTGCAGGTAATGGCTTTGTTTCTGCCTTGGCTTTGTTCCAGGTAATGGCTTTGTTTCTGCCTTGCACCTTGCACTTATAAGAAAAGGCATGAGATTCTCTCTCTTCACCAGGTGAGGGCACAGTGAGAAAGAGAACTCTGGTGTCTCTTAAAATTACACCAATCCTATTGAATCAGGTCTCTGCCCTTAGGAACTCATTTAATCTGAATTACTTTTGTAGAGTCCTACCTCCAAATACAATCACATTAAGGGATAGAGTTCAATATATGAATTTTTGGGGGACACAAACATTCAGTCTATAACATCTGAATTTCTGGAACCTTGACCCAGGAAGGGCTGGCAGTCGTGTCAGCAAGTCCAAACCTGGGCACAGAGGAGCAGTATCTATTTTTACTGTGCCAGGGGAATCCTGAGAGGTCTGACTCAGGAGGGCCAACCTGACTACTAAACTAATAATAAAATTGACATAGATCAGGATCTAGAGGGTAGAGGTGGAGTTGGAGAGACTGTGCTGTCTGGCTATGGGATGTACTAATAGAGCCAAGGAAAAGAGAAATCAGGAATACTTTTGAGCCATGAGCTTGAGCTCCTAGGCATCAGTTTTGAATGTTAATAAATCCAAAGCTTCTGAAAAAATGGTTGTAGTTGCTGGTCTGCTGGTTGGCCTTTTTAATGATCTACCACTAATCACAGTAGTGAAGAGTCACTTCCAAGATATTAAGAATGAAGGCAGAATTGTTGAAGATGTGATATATCCAACAAGAACCAAAGGAGTTGCATATGCAACATTCAAAGAAAAAAAAAGTTGTAGAGAATGTCATCAGAATAAAGAAACACTGTTTAGCAGAGAAGGTTAGATTCATTCAACTCACAGTCTCTCATTTTAGTGTAGTGAAAAAGTCTTGAGCTCCATAAATGCTATTCTTTTTTATTTTTTTAGGAAGGCAAGGGAAATTTTTATATTTTTATTGATTTCAGAAAGGAAGGACGAGGGAGAGATAGAAACATCAATGATGAGAGAGAATCATTGATTGGCTGCCTTCTGCACACTGCCCTACTGGGGATCCAGTTCACAACACGGGCATGTGCCTTGACTTGGAATAGAACCTCCTGGTTCATAGGTCGATGCTTAACCACTGAACCATGCTGGCCAGGCTGTAAATGCTATTTTTGATCTCTCTTTTTAATGGTCAAGTCCTTCTGGAAAGTCTGGTGAGGTACCTAAAAAGGAAAATTCCAAGTTTATGCTTCAGTCCTTTGGAACAAAATGGAAGAATCTCTGTTCAAGCATCATTTCTGGCTATCAAGAAGATCAAAGAATCTTTGCTATTAAACATAAGTTATATATTTTAGGAAAAAACAAAACAAAACAGGAATTTTATCAGTGAGGGGGAAAGTGGAGTAAAGAGAGCCCCAAAAGGAGTTTACAGAGAAGTAAACTCTTTGGAGTTACCCAGGTCCTCAGTACCCCACACTGCTAGACATGTACTAATAGAGCCAAGGTAAAGAGAAACAGATGTTTTTCTTTACCTGAAAAAGATCAGCTTTTAGGAAAGCACATTGAAAAGATTTCATGTGTTATGTCAGGAGAGAGTGGATGGTGAAATTACCACAATTTGTATGAAATTCTCAAGATGGTTTGCAGCCAAACAATGAAAAACGTGTAAAATATTTCATTGAGAAACACTCACATGCTCTTCACTTTGAGCTTAGAAAAGAGAGGTTAGATTTAGAAGGAAAGGAATAGGGAAAAGAAATATTAAGTTGGCATGTAAACAATTAAGTTTGAGATTCCATCAGGTTCTGATTAATTTTTATAAGACACACATTGACATAGGATCTTCTTCTGATGTTTACTTATTTAAAAAAGAGGTTATGAAATTAATAATACAAACAATTAGGTGATAGAATCTCAGCAACAGTGATGATAATGGGTGCTGACACTAGCTTTATGCACTTTATTTCATTTAATCTTTGCAACCATCCTTCATTGCAGGCATTGCAATCCTCATGTCATAGGGGAAGGAACTAAGATTTGGAGAGGTTAAAATTCTTGTCTGAGGTTATCTAGTTGACAAGGAATGGGACTCAGGTTAAACCCAGTCTATGTGACCACAAAGATAATATCTAAGGTATAAAACTTTGAAAAAAAAGCTCACTAAATTTTGAAGAAATATTACTTTCTCTGCAACCCCAAATTCTTAGAAAAAATAAGTAGCTTTAATTGTAATATGTGAGAAGTTTAGATGGTGACGGTGATTATGCCATTGGTAATATCTTAGCATTTACAAAGTTCGCATTTACTCTAAATAGAATAAGAATGCTGGTAAGCCCTGGCCAGATAGTTTAGTTGGTTTAGAGCATTGTTCAGATACATCAAGATTGCAGGTTTGGCTGTTTCCAAATCTTAGCTATTCTAAATTACACTGCTATGAACATAGGGCTGCATATATTGTTTCTGATGGGTGTTTCTGAATTCTTCGGACATATTCCTAGAACTGGAATCACTGGGTCAAATGGTATTTCCAAATTTTTGAGGAAACTCCAAACTGTTTTCCACTAAGTGACCATCAGCAGATGAATGGATTAAAAAACTGTGGTACATCTATATAATGGAATACTATGCAGCTATAAAAAAGAAAGAACTCTTACCATTTGCAACAGCATGGATGGAATTAGAGAGCATTATACTAAGTGAAGTAAGCCAGTCAGAGAAATATAAATATCCCATGATCTCACTCATATGTGGAATCTAATGAACAACATAAACTAATGAACAAAAATAGACCCAGAAACAAGGAGATATTGATCAGACTGTTAAACCTCAGAGGGAATGCAAGGGAGAGTTTATGGGAAGAGACATCAACCAATGAACACATGTGCATATGTGCATAACCCATGGACACAGATGGTAGGGTGGTGAGGGCTTGGGGGGAATGAGAGGTTGGAGAGGGCAATGGAGGGAAAAGGGACATCCTACATAATAAAGAGGCAATATGCAAATTGGCAATCATTCCAACACACAAGATGGCTGCTCCCATGTGGTCAAAGATGGCTACCCCCATGTGGACACAAGATGGTGGGCAGGGGAGGGCAGTTGAGGGGGACCAGGCCTGCAGGGGAGGGCAGTTGGGCAGGGACCAGGCCTGTGTGTGTGGGCAGTTGGAGGGGGCCCAAGCCTGCAGGGGAGGGCAGTTGGGGGCAACCAGGTGTGCAGGGGAGGACAGTTAGGGGTGACCAGACCTGCAGGGGAGCAGTTAGGCATTAATCAGGCTGGCAGGGGAGTGGTTAGGGCATGATCAGGCTGGCAGGCATAAGCAGTTAGGGGCAATCAGGCAGGCAGGCTGGTGAGTAGTTGGGAGCCAGCAGTCCTGGATGGTGAGAAAGATGTCCAACTTCCCGTTTAGGCCTGTATTGCGAGAGGGATGTCCAACTGTGGGATTGGGGCTAAACCAGCAGTTGGACATCTCCCAAGGGGTCCCAGATTGGAGAGGGTGCAGGCTGGGCTGAGGGACACACCCCACCCCCATGCACGAATTTCATGCACCAGGCCTCTAGTATGTAATACTTTTAACAATGAAGATTTATTAAAAAAAAAAAATTGCAGATTTGATCTCCGGTCAGGGCACATACAGGGATCAACCAATGAATGCATGAATGGATGGAGCAAGTCAATGTCCCTTTCTCACACACACACTCTCTCTATAAAAATCAATCAAAAAAAATTTAAAGAAAAGAAGAATGCTGGCAAAAGTCATTTGGGAAGCTACTTTGTCTCCCTCCTCCCCCGCCTCTTTATCTCTCTCTCAAAATCAATCAATCAATAATTACTTTTAAAGAATGCTGGCAAAAGTCACTTGAGAAGCTACTTGGTAAGTATTTCTGATGTAAGTTAAATTATTATTTGACTACTAGTAAATCCCATTGTTACAAGACTACTAGACATATGGAACATTTTTATCTACCTAACTGCTTACATAAAATGTTGGTTCTCCTGTTATAATTATAAAGACAGTGTAGCATCTTTTCCCCCTTTATTTATTTACTAGAGGCCCAGTACACAAAATCCATGAATGGGGGAGCAGACCCCTAAGCCTGGCATGCACCCTCTCCAAACCAGGACCCCTCGGGAGATGTCCAACTGCTGGTTTAGCCCCAATCCCACAGTTGAACATTCCTCTCGCAATATGGGACTGCTGGCTCCTAAACGCTCACCTGCCTGCCTGCCTGCCTGATCATCCGTAACCACTGTGCCTGCCTGCCTGATCACCCTTAACCACCTCTGCTGCCTGCCTGATCACCCCTAACCACTTGGCCTGCCTGCATGATTGCCCCTAACCACCACCCCTGCCAGCCTGATCACCCCTCCCTGTCCTCCCCTGCTGGCCTGATTGCCCCTAACATCTCCCCTGCTGGCCTGACTGCTCCTAACTGCCTCTGCCTCAGCCCCCACCACCGTGGCTCTGTCCAGAAGGAGGACCAGACTACCAGAAGATGCCTGGTCTATCTGGTCTAATTAGCATATTGCCCTTTTATTAGTATAGATTTATTTATTTATTTATGTCTAAGTTTTACATATTTCTCTTTATTCCCCGATTGGCCCCTTCCCCCCAAGTTATTCCCACCCTGGGGAGGCCCCACTGCCCCAGTATCTGTGTCCATTGGTTATGCTAATATGCATGCATACAAGTCCTTTGGTTGCTCTCTAACCCCCCACCGCCCCTGCCATTTGTCTCTGGATCTATTTTTGTTCATCAAATTACATTGATCACTAGAGGCCCAATGCACAAATTTCATGCATTGGGGGGGTGTCCCTCAGCCCAGCCTGCACCCTCTCCATTCTGGGACCCCTTGAGGAATGTCCAACCACTCCCTAAACGGGCGGTTGGACATCCCTCTCACAATCCAGGACTGCTGGCTCCCAACTGCCCTCCCCTGAAGGAGTGGTGCGCCCCAACTGCCCTCCCCTTCTGGCCTGGTACCCCCAACTGCCCTCCCCTGCAGGCCTGGGTTCCCCCAAACTGTCCTTCCCTGCAGGCCTTGTCCCCTTTCAACTACTTCCCCTGCTGTCCTGGTCCCCCCAACTGCCCTCCCCTGCTGGCCTGGTCACCCCTAACTGCCCTCTGCTGGCTTGATCACCCACAAGTGCCCTCCCCTGCAGACCTGGTTCCCCCCAACTGTCCTCCCCTGCAGGCCTGGTTCCCCCCAACAGCCCTCCCCTGCTGGCCTGGTCTCCCCCAACTGCCCTCCTCTGATGGCCCGGTCACCCCTAACTGCCTTCCCTGCTGGTCTGGACCCACAACTGCCCTTCCCTGCAGGCCTGGGTTCCCCCAATTGCCCTCCCTTGCTGGCCTGGTCTCCCTAAAGTGCCTTCCTCTGACAGCCTGGTCACCCCAACTGCCCTCCTCTGCTGGCCTGGTTACCCCTAACTTCCCACAACTGCCCTCCCCTGCAAGCCATCTTGTGGTGGCCATCTTGTGGTGGCCATCTTGTGTCCACATGGGGCAGCCATCTTCTGCCTTGGTGTGATGGTCAATTTACATATTACTCTTTTATTAGATAGGATTATATCCCACATATGAGTGAGATCATGTGATATTTATCTTTCTCCGACTGCCTTATTTCACTTAGCATAATGCTCCCCAGTTCCATCCATGCTGTTGCAAATGGTAAAAGTTCCTTCTTTTTTATAGTAGCGTAGTATTCCATTATGTATTAAGAGATGTAGCACAGTTTTTTAATCCACACATCTGCTGATGGACACTTAGGTTGTTTCCAAATCTTAGTTATTGTAAATTGTGCTGCTATGAAGATTTCCAAATCTTATTGTAAACTGTGCTGCAGTGCATATATCCTTTCTGATAGGTGTTTCTGGTTTCTTGGGATATAGTCCTAGAAGTGGGATTTCTGGGTCAAATGGAAGTTCAATTTTTAATTTTTTGAGGAAACTCCATACTGTCTTCCACAGTGGCTGCACCAGTCTGCATTCCCACCAGCAGTGCAGGAGGGTTCCTTTTTCTCCACATCCTTGCCAGCACTCCTCAATTGTTAATTTGTTGGTGATAGCCATTCTGACAGGTGTGAGATGGTACCTCATTGTTGTTTTGATTTGCATCTCTCAGATGATTAGTGACTTTAAGCATGTTTTCATATGTCTCTTGGCCTCTGTATGTCCTCTTTCAAAATTGTCTACTTATGTCCTTTACCCATTTTTTTATTGGATCATTTATCTTCCTTTTGCTAAATTGTATGAGTTCTCTGTAAATTTTAGAGATTAAACACTTATCTGAAATAGCATCGGAAAATAAGTTCTCCCATGCACTGGGCATTCTTGTTGTTTTGTTGATTTTATTTATTTATTTATTTTTATTTTTTTGCTGTGCAGAAGCTTTTTACTTTGATGTAGTCTCATTTGTTTATTTTCTTCTTAGTCCCCATTGCCCTAGGAGTTGTGTCGATAAAGATATTTCTACAACATATATCTGCTATTTTGAACCCTATGGAGTCTTGTAAGATTTTTCTGGTTTTCCCATCTTACATTTAAGTCCTTTAGCCATTTTGAGTTTGTTTTTGTGTATGGTGTAAGTTGGTGATCTAGTTTCATTATTTTTGCATGTTTCTGACCAAATTTACCAGCACCATTTATTGAAGAGACTGTCTTGACTCCATTGTATGGTCTTGCCTCCTTTGTCAAATATTAATTGAGCATAATGGCTTGGGTCGATTTCTGTTCCATTGGTCTATATGTCTATTCTTGTGCCAGTACCAGGCAGTTTTTGAAAACCATGGCTTGGTAATATAACTTGATATCTGGTATTGTGATCCCTCAAACTTCGTTCTTCTTTCTCAGGATTGCTGTGGCTATTCAGGGTCTTTGTTTTCTTTTATTCCAGATGAATTTTTGGAGAGTTCATGCTAGGTCTATGAAATATGGTGTTGATGTTTTAATGGGGGTTGCATTGAATCTGTAGATTGCTTTGGGTAATATGAACATTTTAATGATGTTGATTCTACCAATCCATGAACATAGTATGTTCTTCCATTTGTTTATGTCTTCCTCTATCTCTTTCTTCAGTGTCCTGTAGTTTTCTGAGTACAGGTCTTTTACCTTCCTTAGTTAAATTTATTCCTAAGTGTTTTAATTTTTTTGTTGCAGTGGTAAATGGGATTGATTTTTTAGTTTCTCTTTCTGTGAGTTCATCATAAAAAGGCCATAGATTTCTGGGTGTTAATTTTGTATCCTGCTACATTGCCAAATTCATTTATTAGGTCTAATAGTTTTTTGATGGTGTCTTTGGGTTTTTCTATGTACAGTATCATGTCATCTACAAATAAGGACAGTTTTACTTATTCTTATCCAATTTGGATAACATTTATTTCTTCTTCTTGTCTGATTGCTATCGCTGGCACTCGCAGTACTATATCGAACAGGAGTGGTGAAAGTGGGCATCTCTGTCTTGCTCCCATTCTACCAGAAAGGAGGTTAGTTTTTGCCCATTGAGTATGATGTTGGCTGTGGGTTTGTCATATAAGGCTTTTATTATGTTGAGGTATGATCCCTCTATTTCCACTGTGCTGAGAGTTTTTATCAAGAAAGAGTTTTGGATTTTGTTAAATGTGTTTCTGCATCAATTGATATTATTAAGTGATTTTGTCTCTCAATTTGTTTTTGTGATGTATCATGTTTATTGATTTGCAGATATTGTACCATCCTTGATCCCCAGAATAAATCCCACTTAGTCACGTTGTATGATTTTTCTAATGTAATGCTGGATCTGATTTGCTAGAATTTAGTTGAGGATTTTTGCATCTATGTTCATCAAGGATATTGTCCTGTAGTTCTCTTTTTTTGTGGTGTCTTTATCTGGTTTTGGGATTAGGGTAATGTTGGCTTCATAGAAAGAGCTTGGAAGTGTGTGTTCCTCTGGAATTTTTTGAAATAGTTTGAGGAGAATAGGTTTTAGTTCTTCTTTGAATGCTTGGTAGAATGCCCCTGTAAAGCCATCTGGAACAGGGCTTTTTTTTGCTGGAATATTTTTGATGGCTGCTTCAATTTGTTCGGTAGTTATTGGCCTATTCAGGTTTTTTGATTCTTACTGATTGAGTTTTGGAAGCTTGTACTTTTCTAAGAATATGTCCTTTTCGTCTAGGTTGTCCATTTTGTTGGAATAGAGTTGTTCATAGTATTTTTTCATAATCCTTCGTATTTCTGTGGGATTGGTTGTTATTTCACCTCTTTTGTTTCTGATTTTGCTTATGTAGGTCCTCTCTCTTTGCTTCTTGGTGAGCCTGGCTAGATGTTCACCAATCTTGTTTATCCTTTCAAAGAACCAGCTCTTAGTTTTGTTGATCTTTTGTATTGTATTTTGGTCTCTATATTGTTTATTTCCATTCTGATGTTTATTATTTCTTTGCTTCTGCTTATGCTGGGCATTTCTTGTTGCTCTCTTTCTAACTCTTTGAGCAGTAGGGTAAGATAACTTATTACATTTTTTCTTGTTTTTTGAGGTAGGCCTGTAGAGCTATAAACTTCCCTCTCAAGACTGCTTTCACTGTGTCCTTTAGATTTTGGATTGTCATTTATTGCCATGATGCTTTTCATTTCATCTTTGATCTCTTTAGTAGCCCAATCATTTTTTAAAATATATTTTATTGATTTTTTTTTACAAAGAGGAAGGGAGAGAGATAGAGAGTTAGAAACATTGATGAGAGAGAAACATCGATCAGCTGCCTCCTGCACACCCCCTACTGGGGATGTGCCCGCAACCCAGGTACATGCCCTTGACCAGAATCGAACCTGGGACCTTTCAGTCCGCAGGCTGACGCTATATCCACTGAGCCAAAACGGTTTCAGCACAATCATTTTTAATAGCATGTTATTTAGCCTTCAGGTGTTTATTTTTTTATTGTAGTTGATTTCTAATTTTATGCCATTGTGATCTGTGAAGATGCTTGATATGTTTTCTATCTTCTTGACTTTGAAGAGACTTTGCCTGTGCCCCAATATGTGGTCTATCTTTGTAAATGACCCATGTGCACTTGAGAAGAATGTATATTTTGTGACTTTTTGGTGAAATGTTCTAAAGATTTCAATTAATTTAATCAGATCTAGTGAATCATTTAGGATTGCTGTTTCTTTGATGATTTTTTGTTTAGATGATTTGCCCAGTGGTATTAGTGGGTTATTAAAGTCCCCTACTATGACTGTATTTCTGTCAATCTCTCCCTTGATATCTTCCAGAAGTTTTTTTTTTTTTTTATGTATGTGGATGCTCCTGTATTGGGTGCATATATGTTACCAGATTTATACCTTCTTGTTGAATTGCTCCCTTTAGTTTTATGAAGTGGCCTTCCTTATCTCTTATTATGGCCTTCACTTTGAGGTCTAATTTTTAAGTATTGCTATCTCAGCTTTTTTTTTTTTCCACTTCCATTCTCCTGAAAAATCTTTTTCCATCCCTTCACCATAAGTCTGTGTGAGCCCTTTGTTCTCAGGTGGGTCTCCTGTAGACCACAGATATATGGGTCATGTTTTCTTATCCATTCAGCTATCCTATGTCTTTTGATTGGGGCATATAATCCATTTCCATTTAAAGTTATTATTTATAGGTACTTGTTTGTTGCCTTGTTTATTCTTTATGTCTGAATTCCTTCCTCCCTTCCTATTTCTCCTTTTTATAGTGGACCCTTTAGCATTTCTTGCATTGCTAGTTTGGTTGTAATAAACTCCCTTAGTCCTTTTTTGTCTGTGAAGCTCCGAATTTCACCCTCAAATTTGATTGATAGCCTTTCTGGGTACAGTATTCTTGGATTCAGACCCATGCTTTGAATGACTTTGTATATTTCATTCCATTCCCTTCTGGCCTGATGTGTTTCTGTTGAGAAATCAGTCGATAGTTCCCTTGTAGGTAACTTTCTGTCTCTCTCTGGCAGCTTTTAAGATTCTTACTTTCTTGTGGTGTTTACCAATTTACTTATAATTTGTCTTGGTGTCGGTCTTTTTTGTTTCATCCTGTTTGGGACTCTGTGAGCTTCTTGGACTTGTGTGAGTTTTTTCTTTCCAATATCAGGGAAGTTTTCTGTCATTATTTCTTCAAACAGGTTTTCTATTCCTTGCTCGGTTTCCTTTCCTTTTGGCATCTCTATTATGCAGATGTTGTTTAGTTCTGTGTTGTCCCATAGTTTCCTTAGGCTCTCCTCCTTTTTTTAAAGTTTTTTTTTCCAGTTGCTGCTCTGCTTGGGTATTTTTTTCTACCTTGTCTTCTAGCTCACTGATGAGGTCATCCACTTCTTCTAGTCCACTGTTGATGCTTTCTATTATGTTCTTTATTGCAGCAATCCCGTTCTTCCTTTCTTCTTGTTTTTTCTTCATTTCCTCTTGATTCCTACACATATTGTTGAATTTGTCTTCCATCCTTTTCAGCCTTCTAATGACCATTGCTCTGAATTCTTTCTCTGACAAATTTCTTGCCTCCATTTCCTTTACTTCCTTTTCCAGTGATTCCTCCTTTTCATTCGTATGGGGGCTGTTTCTTTGTCTCCCCATGATTGCTCCTCTCAGGGTGTCTAGTTATGTAGCTCTCTCTCTCCTGCATTGACTTAAAGGCACAAAATATAACACAACAGGACACAACACACAGGGCACCAAACACAAATGTATTCATGATACCAGTAACCCCAAATAAAGGTGACCACCAGAGAAAATAGAATTGGGGGAGAGAAAAGAGTGCAAAGATGATATTGAGAAAAGGAAAATATGTAAGAGAGAAAAGAAAGAGAAGATAAAAGGAGGGGGAATATATGTGTATATGGGGAGAAAACTCCAAAAAACCAACAACTAATCCAGAAAATGCAAATAACAAACACCCAGATGAATCTGCAGAGACAGAGCTTCTTTCTAGAAGGTAATGTGAAGGAATTGAAAGAATGGGAAAATGGCCATTCTTCAGTTTAGAGGATGTAGAAAGAGAATGAGTGTATAAGAAGAAAAATAAAAAACAGAATACACAAAAAGTAAAAAATATTTAAATATATATAATTATTTTTCCTGTCTTTATTCTATCTATCTTGTATTCATCTATTTTTGGAAAAGGAGAATAGATAGGCCTGAGTTGGTGATTGAAACTAATTAAGCTATTAGTAGAAGAAAAGAACAAGTGAGGAGAGGAAAATCAGAAGCAAAAAAAAAAAAAAAACACCCCCCAAAAAACACAGAAAAAAACAAAACTAACAAACAATTAAACAAACAACAACAACAGGACAGAAATATAGAAAATGGAAAAAAAAGGAAAGGAAAAAAATTGGCTAGTGAAGAAAGAGAAGAGAGAAGTGTGCATGGACTTGGAGCAGGGGAAGGAAATTAGATATATGAGTAAGATAAATTTTTAAGAGGGAGTCAAAGAAAGGATAGAGAAAAACGAAAGCAGGAACAGGGTCAGAGAAACAGGACCAAAAAGGGGAAAAGTGAGGAAGAGAGTGTTGGCATAAAGGAAAAATTGAGATAGAGTAAAATAATGCTAAAATAAAAATAAAAATGTAGAACACCAATCCAAAAATAAAATAAAGAAAAAATGAAATATAATAAAATGTTTTAAAAAGGCAAAATAATAGTAATAATAATAAAAATAAAAAATAAAAATCTATACTAATAAAAGGGCAATATGCTAATTAGACTGGATAGACCAGATGTCTTCTAGATGTCATTATGGACATCCTTCTGGATGAAGCTGGTCCAGCCTGAAAACCCCACAGCCCCTCGCTCAGGCTGGCCCTGCCCTCAGTGGGCACCCCCCACCATAATCTGGGGCCCCCTTCAGGGCAGGCCAGCCAGCCCCCAACCATGCATCAGGCCTCTATCCTATAAAATAAAAAGGTAATATTCAAATTGACCCTAACTGCAGAACAACCAGAAAGATTGCTGGACCAGTCACTATGAGGCACACTGACCACCTCTCGGTCCCTTCCCCCGGCCATCAGGCACCGATCACTCCATGGTGAGTGGGGAACTGGAGATGGGTGGTGGCGGGGGGTGGGGCCAGCTGCGAGCAGCTGGGGAAGATGGCCCTGATTGCAGGCCAATCCTAGGGACTATACCTGTGCATGAATTTTGTGTGCTGGACCTCTAGTATAATAATCAAAAAATAAAATAAAGTAAGAAAAAAAATTTAGTTTCTTAAATAAAAAATAAAAAGTGAGGTAGTGAAGGTCGTTCACTTCAGCAGGGCTTCAATGACTCATGGGGGGCTGGTTTAAGACCCCTCTCTATTGTTCTGCCTGGCATGTCTGTTTCTGGTCAGGTAGTCAGCACAGTGTTGAAGTTCCCTGTAATCCACTGCTCCTCTGTGTCATAAGCCACAACCTTGTTTTCAAGCAGGTGGGACCTCTCTGATCACTTTGTTTCTCTGCCTGCCTTCAGTTGTATTTACACAAGACTAAATTTCTGACACAGCCCCTGGTGGGCAGTTTTTTTTGGACCAAATGGCCCCTCAACCCAGTGTTTAGTCTCTTCTTTCCCTGCTGCACTTAATACTGGGTTGGAGGGACACACTGACTCAGAGCTGGTTTCCTGCTCCTATCTCCTTATTCTGATCCCCAGTTTCCACAAAAACAACTTTCTCCTGTAGTCTTGGTGAGTGTTTTTAATTGGAAGATCCTATGTGCTGGGCTTATCAAGCAAAAGCAAGGAAGTAAAAAAGAAAAAGGGACTGTGCCGACCCCTGTCTTTCTCCCCTTGGCACTACGATGCCAAGATAGAACTTCAGGCTGCCTTTCTGGGCACAGTCTCTCATGGCTGTGGGCTTAGATGTAGAGTCCCTCTCTGCTAGCAGCCCTGTGGACCCCCTTCCACATTTGAAGGCTACACTGATCCCAAGGGCTATGGATTTGGTGCAGCACAGTCTCCCTCTGAGACTCTAGTTTGTGCTGCACACATTTCCTCCTCCAGCCTGGACCCCAGATCTCACCTCTCTCCAGGAAATCCCTGACCTTTCTGTCCATGGATTGCCTCACCACTTGTGTATAATTCACCAACCCGAGTGGGTGTTATTTGATTCAGCTGTTCCTTCTGTCTGTTGTGTGAGAAGGTGTAGGACCTGTCTGCATATTTGGCTGCCACTTTGTCTCCCCCTGGACAAACTTTTTTGACACTGTGGCCAGGGAGGCTGGAGTCTTAATGTTCATGGGTTATCAGCTGAGGCAGCTGGTCCCGGGGCATTGTGGTTGTAGGGTCCCTGGAGGTATCCGAGGTCTCCCCGTTTGAAAGTAAGGCTGGGCTTCTGATCACAGCCACTCTTCCCTGCAAGATGGCGTGGTCTCTGTGGCAGAGCTGGCTGCTCTGGGAGAGATTTCAGCAATAGTAGAGGCTGCCAGGCCAGGGGAGCCCAGTCCACCAGTCCCCAACAGTCCAGTGGAATATAACTGTCTCTCACTCACAAATATAGACACTCCCCTCACATCCACGCACTCTCCTTTTGCTCTCTCATTTACACACTATCTTGCAGCCTTCCCTCTCGTTGGCAGCCATCTTGGATCTCTCCATTGTGTGACTTTCAAGTAAACTTAATTACAGGTCTATTCTTGCCCATTTCAGGAGGGTTGGAGGACAAAATATGAAACTCCCATCTCATCGGTCTCAGAGAGGAATAGATATCAGGAAAGAGTCCCAGTTAATGAGGCAATGGGATTTTCCTCTAACCCAGGGCCTGGGTTGACTAGTATTTTCTGTTATGCTCAATGATGGAGAAAGAACTAAAATTGGTCAGGATGGGGCTCCAGGGAGCAGGGAAGGGGAACTCTCAGCATTTCTCTTCAACCTAGGAAATTTTCCCTTCTTCATGCTTTGAGCCCACAATCTCCACTGTGCTCTCCAAGAACAAGGAGCTCTTAAATATTTAGTTAGATACTAAAACCTGTTCTACGGGTTCTAGCTGGTCACTTTCACCAATGGGTGGGATTACCATGCTATATAAGGTCACCTTGCCTGCAAAGTTCCTCTCTTCAAATGTTTTCTTCCATGGGGCTGACTGGGCAGGCTGAAGCAGGGCATACTCACAACAGTAGGTGGGACCATCTGTTTTCCTCTTTGCTTCTTTCACCTGCATATTGCAACTTGCAGCAAGAACCTATGACTCAGTTGCCAGAAAGTGTTAATACTGGAATTAAACGAAAATCAAGAATTCTTCTCTGGGCCTTGTGCCTAAGTTTTGGGTTCTGGCCCAACTTCATCAGAGAAGCTGGCATTAACAGTTACGGTTGCCACTAATAAAACGATGTCTATATTCTTAATTGATACTCTTCCTTGTGTGAATATCTCTTTCAGGAATCTCATAAAGAACAGTTATGATTGCCCTAGCTGGATTGGCTCAGTGGATAGAGTATCGCCCTGTGGACTGAAGCGTTCCAGGTTTGATTCTGGTCAAGGGCACATGCCTGGGTTGCAGGCTTGATTCCCAGTGGGGGGCGTGCAGAAGGCAGCCAATCAATGATCTTTCTCATCATTGTTTCTATCTATCTCTCCCTCTCCCTTCCTCTCTTAAATCAATATATATATATATATATATATATATATATATATATATATATATATAGTATATGTTAAAGAACGGTTATTATTGACAGTACAGGATTTGGGAAATTCTAGAGCCTTAGCTGTTAGGGTAACCTTCTGCCCTGGTTCGCCCAGGACTGTGGAGTTCCCTGGGATACAGAAGCCTCTGATAAGCTAAGGTGAGTTTGTCATTCTGACTGAAATGCATCTTAAGCCATTAAAACCAACATGTAAATTTATTTCTACTCTCTGTGCATTCTTGGGTATGTTACTAACTCTCTCTGAACCTTAAATCTCTCATCGTGGAAGTGTTTTTATGAATATTAAATTCTATTATATTTCCCAGCACATTTTCTTGTCCTTAGTAGATAACATATTGATATGTGTTTCTATTTCATTTTCTTACTTTGGTACAGAGGAATGTAATGAGTGAAATGGGATAAATGGGAGTTGTGGCAAAGCGGTTGTAAACGGAGGCTACACCTACTCAGCCCTAGCAGCTGTGGCCACATGGGAAAGAAGACCCAGTACATCAGATCTTACCAGTTTTTTCTAGAGAAGCCATGTGTATTACTTTTATTAGCTATATACTTATTTGAATATGTTGACATCACACTTAGGACTTTTAAAAACAAATGTAAGAGCCTATCAAAACATTTTATGGGCCTTCAATGCTCTTACTGAGTCTTCACTGCATAAGATAGTGAGATTGGATAAGACAACAAAGAAAGTTTATTCTACCCAGATGGAGTACTCACAATTATGAAAAGGAATCAAAATAAATAAATAATAATTCCCCCTGTCCTGCTCCCCCCCCCCCCCCACCCCGCCCAAATACAGAACATTCCCAGGTTTGAAGTTTGAGTTATCTTCTAAATCTAACAACTCAAGTCTGGACTTGTGAGGTTGCAAAATGATGAAGATAGAACCTACTAGTGAAAGCTTCATGAAGTGCTTGCAAACATTAGCTGACAGATTTCAGAACAATTTTAATATTAGTCATCACAGATAAGCCTGCCAAAGAGGGCAGAGTGTTAAAGAACATCTGCAGCACACACAAATACCCCCTGCTGAGTTCAACCCAGAGAGGAAGTCAGCTTCTAAAGTCACAGAAGGCAAACCAGCAGAAGCAGCTGTTTTAAATGAGTGGATCAACCTTTCTTAGTGGGTGAAGCTGCTATCAGGAGCTAGTTAGCTCCGAATATATTACATGTTTGACCTCTAGCTTTTAGTGACAAGACCTTTTGAGGAGTATTTGGACTCATCCTACCCAATGAATCACTTATACTGTATAAATTGAATTAATTATGTCAAGTATGGAGATATTAGATGATTAATACTCCTGAGTTATGATAATTTCATGACATAATGAAAACCCTCATGTACCCTGGGGTATATCTAATTGCATTATAGGACCAAGATGGCAAACATATCGTAGCATTCACTGAGAAAGCGGCAGAGCCATGGAGTACTGTCTTGAACTTTTCAGAGAGCATAAAGTGAGTTAAAAAAACAAAAACAAACAAACAAACAAAAACAGCCTGCCAAACCTGAAGAATCCTTACTGTTGCACTTGAGCCCTGTGATTCTGGGGCTTTCAATGCAGGTGGGAGGCTCTTCCTCAGTGAACTACATTGTCTGCTATAGGATAGAGGTGTCTGTCCTTGGAGGCAAATTTCTGTGGCTCCTGAATGTTTGGGCCAGAATCTCTACAGAGAGAAATCTGAGTATGAAGTATGTGACATTGCTGAGGGCAGAGGTGTGGTTTCTTCCTTCAAAGGTGAGCCTTTAGTTTCTTTTCTTTCTTGACAACATATCCAAATGGCACAGCTGTGGAAATGGAGACAATTCTTTTTGTCTTTTGCTTTCATTTATTATTGTTAAAGGAGAACTGATTCAGAGTTCAAATATTGCTCTTGTTGTAGAAAGCCAGATAGAGTCACATACTAAATTGTTTCTTGCCTCTCAATTTAAAAACAAAAATCCCTGTGAAATAATTTTAGTTCAAACTAGAGATATCAATCCCATCACACTGGTGGGGTTTGGTTGGGAGGAAAAGTCTCCCATGTGAGTTGAGGTCCTAATTCAAGGATTGGCTTTTTGAACTTAGAAAATGTTGCTGATGTATGGTGATCTGTTTTATCCTTTATCTACAGTTCACCAGTTATACAGCTAAAGGAGACTTGTTTGAACCAATAAGATCAAGGTTTGTCCCAGGTGGAAGATAATTTTGTGGATTATTTTGCAGATAATTTTCTGTATTATTTTAAGACTTAGAGTCAGGATGAAACCGCGGAGTTTGAAAAGCGACGGGGCTGCTTTAAGGCAGAAACAAGAAGTTGTAACTAGAAGCCATGTGAATGCCAAGCCAGCAGAATGCTCACCAAATGGTAACTTAGTGAGTGTTTACTCTGAAATCCTCTGGCAGTCGGCTATATTGCAGGGAAATCCGATAAAACAGCCCTTGTTAGGTTTTATGAGGATCCCTACACAAACGGGATGGAGAGGCAGCACAGACTTCTGGCAGGGAAGGATGAGGACCAGTTCCAATACCAGGGAGCTCTGGAGCTGCTCATCTTCAATTGTCTGCTCATCCTGACCATTTTGACCATCTGGTTATTTAAACATCATCGTTTTCGCTTCCTGCATGAGACCGGAGGAGTGATGGTGTATGGTGAGTGCAACCCCTGCAGGGCTGATGGGAAGCCTGTTGCTTGGGAAACTGGAGACTCCTGCTCAGGTGACTCAGTGCCAAAGTTGGAGGAACTGCCCTCACCAAGAAGTCAGTAGCTTGGTGGAAGGTGCTGCAGCATAAGGAATGCTCATCTCTACAGTTAGTTGCTGAGAGTTGCCTTGTCACCCCATAAAACTCAGAGTCCTGGAGAAAAATGGTGGTGGAATAGACAGACGTGTTCTGAACCTTGTCCCAGAGCAGAAAGAAAGAACAGCTGAGGGTCGCACAAGGAGTGTTTGTTGGCAAGTTAAGGGACAGCTGAACTCCAGGAGAAGGTGGGGGGCTGCTAGACGGGTTCCCCTGACTGGGCACCCCCATTGCAGCTGGGTCCCCTCCCAGAGCTACAGCTCGGACACGGAGACCTTGCCATCTTGATAGGGAAGGTGGAGCTTATCGGAAGCCTGAAAATCCACAACTGCAGCAACCACGGAACAGCTGCGAGCCCCAGAACACCGGACCCCAATTGGCGCAAACTCACAGATTCAAAGGAGCTCTTCATTCCACCACAGAAAGGTCAGATTTTGCCTAGGATAAAGGCGAGGTCTCTGGTCCCGGCGGGAGAGAGAAACTCGCGTTTTGCGGGAGCCGGAGGACCAGGGAAGTCTGTGCCTAGAAAAATCCGTGGCTGTTGGGGCTGGCGTGACCCATGAGTGTTGAAGGGGTTCCTCAGAGCTGCTAACAGAAGGGATCCCTAAAAAGCAACCCATTTTGATCTGATGTGCAGGGACAGCCTAAGAATTTCAAAGGTGTGCCGGCTACTTAGACTTGCGCACAGACCCATTGTTCATGCACTTGGGCTTTTTCCTCTTCAAATCCTTGCTTCCGATTACTAAACCCAATCCATAGAATCATCCAGTTGGGGACACCCTGGGACACTGCAGGGGAAAGTTGTTTTTCTGGAACCTGGGGGTCGGAGCTGGGAGTAACCATCGGAGAGCCAGCTCTGAGGCAGCCCACTCCCATAAACCCGTATTGAGTGCCACAGGGATAAACACAGGCTAGAGAGGCCATATATAGATCCGGAAGTCAATCCAGAAACACTGCCGCCCACAAATCACAAATTGACTCTTGTGTAATAAAAAATAAAGGAATACGAGAAAGTAAGACACCACCTGCTTAAAAATCAGGACTGGCTTACAACACTGAGGAACAGTAGAACGCAGGGAACTGCAATACTGTCCGGACTGAGAAACAGGTGTGCCAAACAGAACAATAGAGGAAGTGAATGACCTTCACTATTGCACATTATATATTTTTTATTTTCATTTTTTGCATCTTTTACTTAAGAAACTATTTTTTTCCATCGTTTATGTTATTTATTTTTATTATTTTTTTAAATAAATCTTTATTCAGATTTTTACAATTGTTTCTCCTTTTTCCCTCCATAGTCCCCTCCACCCGGTTCCCACCCCACCTTCTGCCCTTACCTCCCCGCCACTGTCCTCATCCATAGGTGTACGATTTTTGTCCAGTCTCTTCCTGCACGCCCCCCATACCCCTTTCTTCCTGAGAATTATCAGTCCACTCCCTTTCTATGCCCCTGATTCTATTATATTCACCAGTTTATTCTGTTCCTCAGGTTTATAATTCACTTGATTTTTAGGTTCACTTGTTGATAGATTTGTTGTTCATAATTTTTATCTTTACTTTTTTCTTCTTCCTCTTCTTAAAGAATACCTTTCAGCATTTCATATAATACTGGTTTGGTGGTGATGAACTCCTTTAGCTTTTTCTTATCTGTGAAGCTCTTTATCTGCCCTTCAATTCTGAATGATAGCTTTGCTGGGTAGAGTAATCTCGGTTGAAGGTTCTTGCTATTCATCACTTTGTAGATTTCTTGCCACTCCCATTTGGCCTGCATAGTTTCTGTTGAGAAATCAGCTGACAATCGTATGAGTGCTCCCTTGTAGGTAACTACCCATTTGTCTCTTGCTGCTTTTAATATTCTCTCTTTGTCTTTTGCTCTTGACATTTTAATTATGATGTGTCTTGGTGTGGTCCTCTTTGGATTCCTTTTGTTTGGGGTTCTGTGTGCTTTCTGGACTTGTAAGTCTATTTCTTTCACCAGGTGGAGGAAGTTTTCAGTCATTATTTCCTCAAATAGGTTTTCAGTATCTTGCTCTCTCTCTTCTTCTGGCACCCCCATAATTCTGATGTTGGTACTCTTGAAGTTGTCCCAGAGGCTTCTTACACTATCTTCAACTTTTTGGATTTTTTTTTTGCTTTTTGCTTTTTCAGTTGAGTGTTTTTTTGCTTCTTTGTATTTCAATTTCTTTGACTTGATTCTTGCATTCCTCTAGTCTGTTGTTGGGTCTTTGTATAATATTTTTTATTTCAGTCAGTGCATGTTTAATTTCTAGTTTTTATATCTTCAAGGTCTTGTTATATTTATCGGCATTTTCTAGGATATTCTTGAAAAGCCTTATAACTGTGGTTTTGAATTCTATATCCAGTCATTTGTTTACCTCCATTTCTTTCGTTTGTGATATGTTTCTCTGTTGCCACTTTTTCACTGTTCCCCTGAGTTGGTAGGGTAGCTTTGTGTGCTAGGTTTCCTATATGTCCCAGTGGGTTGGCTTCCCAGTTACCTGAGGTGGACACTCTTGGTGCACCCCTTTGTGGACTGTGTGTACAGCCTTGTTGTAGTTAAGTCTTGATTGTTGTTGGTATCACTGGGAGGAATTGACCTCCAGGCCACTTGGCTGTGAGGATCAGCTGTGTCTACACTGGGAGAAGTTCGGTGCTGGAGACAGCCTTATAGGATTAGACTTGCCAAATTGCAAAAGCCTCTGTGTTCAGCTTGGATGGGGTGGAATCTCAGGGCGGAGCAGACAGTCTTGGCTTCCAGTCAGCCCTGCCCTTGCACATGCCTCCAGACCTCTGCCTTCCCCGCCTTCTGAGCCTCCACCCGAGAGTCCAGATTCCCCCAGGGGCTCGCCTGGAACTGGAGTGCAGTGCAGTCAGAACTGCACTGTGGGTTCCCAGGGGCTCGCCTGGAACTGGAGTGCAGTGCAGTCAGAACTGGGGTTCAGTGCAGTCAGGAGCTTCCAACTCCCTTCTGCTAGGGAAAGCCTGTGGCAACCTCTGCAGTCTTTGTGCACACTCATACACGTGCACTTCCAGACCCCTGCCCACTGGGGCTCCCCTGGCTCTCTCCCGGGTCTCCGAGTCTCCGAGTGCCTTTCTCTCTACCTGACAGTCCAGACTCCCCCTGTATGAGACTGGGTCCGTAGTGTTTTGCCCAGAACTGGGGTTCAGTGCAGGCAGAACTGGGGTTCAGTGCAATCGGGGGCTTCCTTCCCCCTCCCGCCAGAGAAAGTCAGCCAGGTTCTCAGCCGCCCTTCCTCTCTGCGCGCACAAAGACCCTTTGCTGTACCTCAACCGTTTGCCGTTCCTCCAATTCTCCGTGAGCTTTTCTCTTTCCTTCTAGTAGTAGAATTTCCACTCAGCCAGCTTTCCTGTGGTTGTGGATGGTGTCCGTTCTGTCTTTTAGTTGTAGTTTTGAAATTGTGCGAGGCAGCAGTTTAGGTGCTTACCTATGCCACCATCTTGGTTTCTCCAATAAATTATTTTTTTTCTTTTCTTTTTCCTCTCTTGATTTTACCTTTTTAATTATTACATTTTTATTTTTAATCAGTATTATAACTACTACTATTTTACCCTTTTTTTTTTAAAGTGTCATTTTATTTTCTCTTTATTTTACTTTGGAACTAGTGTTCTACATTCTATTTTCATCTTTCCTTTAGCATCGTTTTACTCTATCTCAACTCTACCTTTATGCCATCACTCTCTTCCTAACTTTTCCCCTTTTGGTGTCCTGTTTATTGTACCCCTTTGCTGCTTTAGATTTTCCCTATTCTTTCTGTTTACCCCCTGTTAATATTTCACACTGCATATATACCTAATTTCCAATCCCCTGCTCCTAGTCCATACACACCTCTCTCTTCACTGTCTTAACTACCCGAAAAATTGTTTTCTCTCTGTCCTTCAGTTGTTTTTAGCTTGAATGTTGATTATATCGAACTTTTATGCTTTTTTGTGAGATTGTTTTGCTTATTCTTTTTTTTTCTTTGCTTTGTTTTTGTTTGTTTTTTGCTTCTGTTTTCCCTTGCCTTGCTTGACATTAGTTGGTGTTGTAGTTTGTATTAATCCCCAGGTACTTGTGGCTGGCATTTCCTGGGATTAGTGGTTGTTCTATTGGATTTTTCTCCCTATATATATATAGTTTGTTCCCCTTTTCTCTCTTAGTCTCTTTCTTGTTTCTCTTATTTTTTTTCTTTCTTTTTCCAATTTCATTTTGACACTCCTTTATTTTTCCTTCTTTTTCCTCTTCTTATTTCTCTCCTATCCCCTAATTTGCCTTTCCCTGGTGTCACCTTTATTAGAGGTTATTAATATCGTGAATACATTTCTATTCAGTGCCTTGTTTGTTGTGTTAGAGAGTGGGAATTTTTGAGCACTACTGAGGCTGTGGACTATGCCCTAGATAAAGCTGTCAGTGCTGACACCAGGCTAGGCCTTGAGATATGGTCTCATGGCCCCTTCCCAGCACATAGGCCTTCTTTCATAGAACACTGTCAGCTTTCTGAAGAACAGGATGATCCTGTGAATAACATGGTCATCAATGGCATGATCCTGACATTGCTTGGGAAAAACTGTTTTGTCTTAAATTGCCTGCTCTGCAAAAACAGGATGTGGTTAATGTGCTTAAAAGTGGTCCTGCACAAAGGGGTGGCTGCTCTCTGGACTCCCTGCATGGAGAATGGCAGAGCAGTCACACGGCCGGCTAATAAAGGCTCTTTGCTATTGCATCGGACTCGGCTCCTTGGTGGGTTTTTGGGGATCATGAAATCTGGGCATAACATTTGGGGGCTCCTCCAGGATCCCCAAGACCCCCAAGGGACTCCTGACCCGGAGAGCCTGACTGACCGCGGTAGGTGTCTCTGTGTCTCTGTGTTTATGTGTTCTGTGTGAGCTCATTTCTCGAGGGACGTGGAATCCCCTCACTTTCTGGTAGTGCCCGAAGCGGTCTAGGTGGACGCACTGGTGGACCAAGGGCCAGAGGACTTGGAAGACGTTCTGATCCTCGAGGGACGTGGAATCCTCTCACTGACTGGAGGGACATGGAATCCTCTCACTGACTGGAGGGACGTGGAATCCCCTCACTGACTGGAGGGATGAGGCGTGAGGCCATTGTCTAGCTTTCAGTTTTGCTTCTGCAGTGTTGGAAGGCTGTTCTTGGGTGCCTTTGTTTGTCTGTGTTTGTGTTTCTCTGTTTTATTCTGTGGACTTACTGGATGCAGTCTTAACTCCTCCGGTGGGTTCTCACCAAGATGTTGGTTAAGAATTCTGTTCTGGGGCATGGGTGCTGGGAGTGCCCCCGTGTCTATCTTGGAGTTGGGCATTGTTTCGTTTATCTACTCAGCTCCAGTTTGGGCTAGTCTACTGAGAGAGTGTGAGTATGGATGTTTGTCTGTCTTGGCATAATTAGTATTTGTTATCTCTTTCTGTTGTTTAATTTGTTTAAAGACAGTGCACCTCCCTGCTTTAGAGGGAAGACAGTAGAGAACTTTTAATTGCTTTTCCTTGATTTATAATTTTGCTGTGTAAGTTTAAAATGTTGCAATTCTAGGGTTAATTTGTGAAGGTTGTCAATCCAGAGAAGTTTAAACAGAGGCTTGTTGGGTTAAGATTAGTCATAATTAACTGCTTTGTAGGCTGCCTTTTTCAGCCCTGCTAGCAAACAGAGAATCATGTGGTCCTGAGAACTGCGACCTGCCTGCCCTTCCTGATAGGTTTACAGTGGGTCTCTGCGGGGAGGAAAAGAGCTGAAAACTGCTCCAGAGCAGGTGTGTGAAAGGGTAGAGGCGGTGGAATTCACTCTCAGCCTGCTGAGATAGAGAAGCCCTAGGCTGCGGGACAGGGAGATGATTGGAGATATCAGAACTGGTGAAGGTTGAGATCTTCTGGGGCCTTGGAGTAAAGAAGGGAAAATCTGGGAGGGAGAGCAGCTATTCCTTAAGTGTAAAAAACCTGGTTATACAGGATCTCAGACCGCTTGCCTTATGTCCCCTGCTAAGGACAGAGTAAATGGTTAATGCAGAAAGGGGGGCGTGTCAGTGGGGAGAGCAGGGAGAGATAGGTTTTTGTTGATTTTGCTGGGTACAACCCACTCTGCTGGCATCCTTGGTTTCTTACTTATCTGAACTATGCTGGCAGAACACAGTGGATAGAAATTCTAGCTGTTTAAAGGATTGAGGTTTCAAAGAATAAGGAATACTAAATAGAAGGTCTGAGGCAAGGTTATGCACTTTTATAAAATTAAGAAAGGTCGTGTGCATGTAATAAAGAAGGAGAAGAGAAATGTTGTAAGGAAATTGATCAAATGATACAGGCCAGTAAGCCAGGAAGAGTAAATAATTTGCATTTTGACTCCCTAAACAGAGGGTAAATAGCTTATGCCAAAGTACTTAGGGAGGGACTGATAAAAGAAATCTAACAGTTACTGTTTGTTCAGAAAATATTACTTTGGAAAGCAGGTCAGTATATTTTTCTCCTTATACAATTCCTCTGAAATTTGGCAATGCTTAATAAATCATGGCAATACATTTCTTTGCATAAGTTCAATAAGACCGGTTTCTAATAGTGGTTTTATTGACTGGAAACTTTGGCTGGAGTATCATGTTTTAAAGAGCCCTGCCTGAACTCTGAAGACTTGAAGCCAATAAGAGTGCCATGGAGAAAGTCTGGTATTCTGCTTGGGAGCCCTGAAAATGGCTGGCACTGGAGTGTCAGGCCCATGCCCTACCATCACTGGCAGTTGGTCAGAGTAGAAGGGGAGCAATAAAGGCGACTCTGCGTCCCTGCGGAACCCCACACACTCTAGGCGGTGATGAGTAGGAGGGCTACTAAGATGGGCCTTGAAGCATAGGGCATGGGCCTGGGTAGAGCCACTACAGGAGTAGACTTCACCTAACTCAGCAGATACTATAGGCAGGCCTGACGGCAGCTGGATGACTTGGCTTCCTGTCCCTACAGGGCACATTAAGATTCAATCATGAAATTCCGGCAAAGGTAGTCAGTTACCATTCTTGTTGTGTTTATGCAAACAATCAGGCCAAATTAAATACAATAGGTAAATTAGTCTTTATCTGGCTCTTTTGATAAGCATAGAGGTAATTTTAAGGAGAAAAATTCTATTTCAATAGAAGTTATTAAAACTGAAAGGTTTTCTTTTCAGACCATTTGTTACAGTTTGTCTCTGCCAGGCCACAAGCCCACCTCCTTCTGCGCCTAGGCCTCATTGTCCCTCTGACAGACAGCAAGGATCTCTTGGCTCTGAGAGAAACTTCTGACCCGCCTCAGCAGGAAGTAGCTAGAAGCCCACTGACGTCCATTTTCCCTAAAAAAATTCAGAGCCAGGATCCTTGAGGTAATATATTAGGCAGTTAGACAGATATGAGCAGAGCAAGGACGATGGGCCAACTAGCACTACCAGATGTAATTAAGTCTTTCCATCTCTACCTATGTGAGACAAGGGGACTCCCCAGAAGCAAGAGGGAACAAGGCTGCAGATAAAGCAGCCTGGGAGGCTACCCTAAAACCAGTGGGGCCTCTACAGATTCTAGTGACCTAACCTACCCACCTCACCAGCTTACATGGAAACCCAATCTAGAAAAGCTGAAATACATAACCAATCTTTACTCAAGTTCTTACAGGCGTTACAGTACACCCAGAAAGTCCAGAAGCATGTCTGATCCGGTCCATCCTTCCACCCTGGTGACTGTTTAGATAAAGCAATTTGCCATGCAAGGACTGACTCCTACCTGGAAAGGACCACCTCCACGGCAGTCAAGGTCGATGGGATCGCGACATGGCTTCATCACACCTGGCTGAAGACAGCCTAGGCAAAATAGAGTCCAGGACTTTTCGGACCCTCTGGGGATTGGTCCTGGCCCTCATTCTAGGACTTTATCTTATAAACAGGCCCACTGACTTTATTCAGCAGAGAATTAATTCTATCAAGCTTATAGTCCCCATGGGTCAATATAACTCCCTCACCAACAATGACCCAAAAGAGTCAATGATTTGACTCACGTACATAAAACCAGTGGGGAATGTTAGAGAGTGGGAATTTTTGAGCACTACTGAGGCTGTGGACTATGCCCTAGATAAAGCTGTCAGTGCTGACACCAGGCTAGGCCTTGAGATACGGTCTCATGGCCCCTTCCCAGCACATAGGCCTTCTTTCATAGAACACTGTCAGCTTTCTGAAGAACAGGATGACCCTGTGAATAACATGGTCATCAATGGCATGATCCTGACATTGCTTGGGAAAAACTGTTTTGTCTTAAATTGCCTGCTCTGCAAAAATGGGATGTGGTTAATGTGCTTAAAAATGGTCCTGCACAAAGGGGCGGCTGCTCTCTGGACTCCCTGCATGGAGAATGGCAGAGCAGTCGCCCGGCCAGCTAATAAAGGCTCTTTGCTATTGCATCAGACTCGGCTTCCTGGTGGCCTTTGGGGATCACAAAATCTGGGCACAACAGTTGTACCTGGTTGTGTTGTATTTTGTGCCTTTAAGTCAATGCAGGAGATAGAGAATTACATAACCAGACAACTGGAGAAGAGAGAATATGGGGAAACGAAGAAACAGCCCGCATATGATAGAAAAGCAGGCATCACCAGAAAAGAAGTAAAAGAAATAGAGGCAAACAACATGCCAGAGAAAGAATTCAGAGAAATGGTCATAAGGTGGCTGAAAAGAATGGAAGACAAATTCAACAATAAGAGTAAGAACAAAGAGGAAATGAAGGAGAACCAAGAAGAAATTAAAAATTACATTGCTGCTGTAAAGAACTCAACAGAAAGCATCACGAGTAGACTAGAAGAAGCAGAGGACCACATCAATGAGCTAGAAGACAGGATGGGTAAAAATATCCAAGTAGAGCAGCTTCTAGAAAAAAAATTAAAAAGCAGGAAGAGAGCACAAGGGAACTTTGGGACAACATGAAACAAAACAATATCTGCGGAAGAATCCAAGATGGCGGCGTAGGTAAACACCTAAACTGCTGCCTCCTACAACAATTTAAACTGCAACTAAAAGACAAAACGTCTATCACCCAGAACCACGGGAAAGCTGGCTGAGTGGAAGTTCTACAACTAGAAGGAAAGAGAAAAGAGCATTGAGACGTGCACGAGCACTGAAAAGCTGAGGTACAGAGGCGCGTGATCCAGGCTGGCTGCGGGCGACTGGGTGCGTTGCTTTTTTCAACCCGAACGGAGACAAGCCCCCGATTACTCTGAAATCCAGTCTCTGGGGAGACCCGGGGGACCCAAACTCCTACAGAGAGAAGCTGGACTGTTTGCCAGTGAGGGTGGCTTGCTTGCAGAGCTGCGCGCAGGAATAATTGTTTACTGCACTGGGGCATGGGACTCGCGGATGCCGTTGGAGACTCAGAGCCCGCTAACTAGCAGCCATTGCTGTTTGCCATGCCCTAACCTAGTGACACCCTGAGGCCCCGCCCTGCACAACCTACAAACCCACCCAAGCTCCAAGCAGCTCAATTAGCATAAGAAAGGCCTGCCCTATCACAGCTTAACCTAGCAAACTTGCAGCCTGGGTCAGACAGCTCCAAAACCTCCAAACCCCAAGCAAAGAGGAGAAAACTGCAGCTCTCACTGTAGCTCCTGCTGAGTGGCCTCAGACAGTAGCTGACCTGCACCCCATTGGAGATCCAGAAGCCAGTGTACCTAGTGGTCAGTGTGAGACACCAGATTTCAACTCCTCACATCCATAAGTGACATATTCAAGAGGCAGACTCAGCGAGCACCAAAGCCCCACTGAAACAAGTCCTGCCCCATAAGCGTGTCTTCAGCGCAGCAGTTCTTCCATTATAGACACAGGGAGTGCTCACAGCTAATTGGCCTGGAGGTCAATTCCTCCCAGTGTACCAACAGAAATTAAGGCTTAACTACACGAAGACTTTGCACTCAGCCCACAAAGGGGTGTACCAAGAGCATCCACCTCATGTGATTGAGGAGGCTGAGCTACTGCCCCCTATAGATCACCTACCACACAAAGCTATTCCATCAACACAGGGAAGGAGCCAAAATGTGGAGACAAAGAAACATGTCACGAATGAAAGAAACAGAGGAAAGCAAACTACTGGATGACATAGAGTTCAGAACCACATTTATAAGGTTACTCAAGAATCTTCTTAAAACCGCTGAGAAACTTGATGAGACCTTCAAGGAGCTTAATGAGAATGCCAAAAAAATGGAAAAGGATCAGTCAGAAATGAAGCATACACTGTCTGAAATAAAGAATATGCAGAAACTCAACTGTAGATCAACGTACCCCAAGAATCAAACCAAAGATCTGAAATATGTGGAAACAAAAAACATCCAACCAGAAAAACAAAAAGAAAAAAGAATCCAAAAATATGAAGATAGTGTAAGGAGCCTCTGGGACAACTTCAAGCGAACCAACATCCGAATTTTTGGGGTGCCAGAAGAAGGGAGAGAGCAAAATATTGAAAACCTATTAGAAGAAATAATTACAGAAAACTTTCCCTACCTGGTGAAAGAAATAGACTTACAAGTTCAGGAAGTGCACAGAACCCCATACAAGAGGAATCCAAAGAGGACCACAGCAAGACACATCATAATTAAAATGCCAAGGGCAAAAGACAAAGAGAGAATATTAAAAGCAGCAAGAGAAAAACAGTTAATTACCTACAAGGGAGTACCCATACGACTGTCAGCTGATTTCTCAACAGAAACTATGCAGGCCAGAAGGGAGTGGCAAGAAATATTCAAAGTGATGAACAGCAAGAACCTACAACCAAGATTACTCTACCCAGCAAAGCTATCATTCAGAGTTGAAGGTCAGATAAAGAGCTTCACAGACAAGAAAAAGCTAAAGGAGTTCATCACCACCAAACCAGGATTACAAGAAATGCTGAAGGGTATCCTTTAAGAAGAGGAAGAAGAAGAAAAAGGTAAAGATAAAAATTATGAACAACAAAATGACATCAAATACATACCTACCAACAAGTGAATCTAAAAATCAAGTGAATGAAAAATCTGAAGAACAGAATGGACTGGTGAATACAATAGAATCAGGGACATAGAAAGGGAGTGGACTGACGATTCTCAGGGGAAGCAGGTGTGAAGGGTGCGGGAAGAGATTGGACAAAAATCTTACTCCTATAGATGAAGACAGTGGCAGGGGGTAAGGGCATGGGTTGGGGTGGGGAATCAGGTGGAGGGGAGCTATGGGGAAAAATAAAAGAGGAACACCTGTAATAATCTGAACAATAAAGATTTATTTTAAAAAAAAAACAAAAAAAACACAACAATATCTGCATAATAGGGGTTCCAGAAGGACAGGAAACTGAGCAAGTAATAGAAAACCTGTTTGAAGAAATAATGACAGAAAACTTCCCTGATATAGGGAAGAAAAAAACCACACAAATCCAAGAAGCTCACAGAGTCCCAAGCAAAATGAACCCCAAAAGACCAACACCAAGGCACATTATAATTAAATTGGCAAACACCAACAACAAAGTAAGAATCTTAAAAGCGACCAGAGAGAGACAGAAAGTTACATACAAAGGAACCCCCATCAGACTAGCAACTGATTTCTCCACAGAAATACATCAGGCCAGAAGGGAATGGAATGAAATATACAAAGTAATGCAAAGGAAGGGTCTGAATCCAAGAATACTGTACCCAGCAAGGCTATCAATCAAAATTGAAGGTGAAATCAAGAGCTTCACAGACAAAAAAGGACTAAGGGAATTTATTACCACCAAACCAGCAATGCAAGAAATGCTAAAGGGTCTGCTGTAAAAAAAAAAAGAAATAGGAAGCAAAGAAGGAACACAGGGATAAAGAATAAAGATGGCGACAAATAAGTACCTATCAATAATAACTTTAAATGTAAATGGATTAAATGCCCCAATCAAAAGACATAGGGTAACAGACTGGATAAGAAAACATGACCCATACATCTGCTGTCTATAAGAAACCCACCTCTGAAAAAAAGACACACACAGACTGAGGGTGAAGGGATGGAAAAAGGTTTTCAGGTGAATGGAAATGAAAAAAAAGCTGGGGTAGCAATACTCATGTCTGACAAATTAGATCTCAAAGTGAAGGATATAACAAGATATAAGGAAGGCCACTTCATAATACTTAAGAGAGCAATCCAACAAGAAGTAATAACTCTGGTAAACATATATGCACCCAATACAGGAACACCCAAATACATAAAAAAACTCCTGGAGGATATCAAGAGAGAGATTGACAGCAAAACAATCATAGTAGTAGACTTTAATACCCCACTATCACCATTGGACAAATCCTCTAAACAAAAAATCAGCAAAGAAACATCAATCCTAAATGACTCACTAAACCAGATGGAATTAATTGACATCTTCAGAACATTTCACCCCAAAGCCACAGAATATAAATTCTTCTCAAGTGCACATGGCTCATTTTCAAAGATAGACCATATGTTGGGACATAGGCAAAGTCTCTTCAAATTCAAGGAGATAGAAATCATAGCAAGCATCTTCTCAGACCACAGTGGCATAAAACTGGAAATCAACTACAATAAAAACAATCCAAAGAAATCAAACACATGGAGACTAAAAAGCATGCTATTAAACAATGACTGGGTTACCAGAGAGATCGAGGAAGAAATAATAAATATCATGGCAACAAATGACAATGAAAACACAACAATCCAAAAATCTATGACACAGTGAAAGCAGTCTTGAGAGGGAAGTTCATAGGTCTACAAGCATACTGCAAAAAACAAGAAACAATGGTAATAAATTACCTTACCCTACAACTCAAAGAGTTAAAAAAAGAGCAACAAGAAAAGCCCAGTGTAAGCAGAAGGAAGGACATAATAAAGATCAGAGCAGAGATAAACGACATTGAGACCAAATAAACAATACAAAAGATCAACAAAACCAAGAGCTGGTTCTTTGAAAGGATAAACAAGATTGATGAACCTCTAGCCAGGCTCACCAAGAAGCAAAGGGAGAGGACCCAAATAAACAAAATCAGAAATGAAAGAGGTGAAATGACAACAGATTCTGCCTAAATACAGAGGATTGTAAAAAATACTACCAACAACTCTATTCCAACAAATTGGACAACCTGGAGTAAATGAACATATTCCTAGAAAAATATAACCTTCCAAAATTCAATCAGGAAGAATCTAAACAGCTCAATATGCCAGTAACTATGAAAGAAATTGAAGCAGTCATCAAAAAGCTTCCAGCAAACAAAAGCCCGGTGCCAGATGTCTTCACAGGAGAGTTTTACCAAACATTCAAGGAAGAACTAAAACTTATCTTCCTCAGACTATTTCAAAAAATTCAAGAGGAAGGAACACTTCCAAGCTCCTTCTATGAAGCCAGCATCACCCTAATACCAAAACCAGATAAAGACTACACAATGAAAGAGAATTACAGGCCCATATCCCTCATGAACGTAGATGCCAAAATCCTCAACAAAATTCTAGCAAATCGGATCCAGCAGTACATCAGAAAGATCATACACCATGACCAAGAAGGATTTATCCCAGGAATGCAAGGATGGTGCAATATCCACAGATCAATAAACATAATACATCACATAATCAAATAGGTAAAAATCACATAGTCATATCAATTGATGCAAAAAAAGCATTTGACAAAATCCAACACCCTTTATTGATAAAACCCTTAACAGGATGGGAATAGAAGGATCATACCTCAACATAATAAAAGCTATATATGATAAACCCACAGCTGACATCATAATCAATGGACAAAAACTAAAACCATTTCCCCCTAGAACAGGAACAAGACAGGGATGTCCATTCTAACCACTCCTGTTCGACATAGTACTGGAAGTAACAGCCATTGCAATTAGACAAGAAGAGGAAATAAGAGGCATCCAAATTGGAAAAAAAGAAGTAAAGCTGTCCTTATTTGCAGATGACATGATATTGTACATAAAAAACCCGAAAGAGTCCATCAAAAAACTAATAGACTTAATAAATGAATTCGGCAATGTAGCAGGATACAAAATTAATGCCAAGAAATCTATGGCATTTCTGTACACCAATAATGAAGTTACAGAAAGAGAGACTAAAATAGCAATCCCATTTACCATCGCACCAAAAAAATTAAGATACCTAGGAATAAACTTAACCAAGGAGGTAGAAAACCTATACGTGGAAAACTACAGGACACTGATTAAAGAGATAGAGGAAGACATAAACAGATGGAAGACCATACCGTGTTCATGGATTGGTAGAATTAACATCATTAAAATGTCCATACTACCCAAAGCAATCTATAGATTCAATGCACTCCCCATTAAAATACCAACAGCAGCCCTAACCGGTTTGGCTCAGTGGATAGAGCATTTGCCTGCATTCTGAAGGGTCCCAGGTTCGATTCTGGTCAAGGGCATGTACCTCGGTTGCGGGCACATCCCCACTAGGGGCATGCAGGAGGCAGCTGATCGATGTCTCTCTTTCATCTATGTTTCTAGCTTTCTATCCCTCTGTCTTCCTCTCTGTAAAAAAATCAATAAAACATATTTTAAAAAATACCAATAGCATATTTCACAGACCTAGAAAGAACTCTTCAGAAATTCATCTGGAATAAAAAAAGACCCCGAATAGCCACAGCAATCCTGAGAAAGAAGAATAGAGTAGGAGGGATCTCAATACCAGATTTCAAGCTGTATTACAAAGCCACTGTTCTTAAAACAGCCTGGTACTGGCATAAGAACAGACATATAGATCAATGGAATAGAATAAAGAATCCAGATATCGGCTCAAACCACTATGCTCAATTAATATTTGACCATGGAAGCATGAACATACAATAGAGTCAAGACAATCTCTTCAATAAATTGTGTTGGGAAAATTGGACAGATACATGCAAAAAAAATGAAACTAGATCACCACTTTACACCATACACAAAAATAAGCTCAAAATGGATACAGAACTTAAACATAAGACGGGAAACCATAGAAATACTAGAGGAATCCACAGGCAGCAAAATCTCAGACATATGCAGAAAGAACTTCTTCACTGATACTACCCTAGGGCAATGGAAGCTAAAGAGAAAATAAACAAATGGGACTACATTAAAATAAAAAGCTTTTTCACAGCAAAAGAAACCATCAACAAAACAACAAGAAACCCCACTGTATGGGAGAACATATTTGCAAATGTCATCACTGATAAAGTTTTAATCTCCAACATCTATAGGAAGCTTATACCATTTAATAAAAGGAAGATAAATGATCTAATAAAAAAATGGGCAACGGACCTAAATAGAATCTTTTCGAAAGAAGACAGAAGGAAGGCCAAGAGACACATGAAAACATGCTCAAAGTCACTAAATACCAGAGAGATGCAAATCAAAATGACAATGCAGTACCATCTCACTCCTGTCAGAATGGCTGTCATCAACAAACCAACAAATGACAAGTGCTGGCAAGGATGTGGAGAAAAAGGAACCCTCGTGCACTGGTGGTGGGAATGCAGACTGGTGTAGCCACTGTGGAGAACAGTATGGAGTTTCCTCAAAAAACTAAAAATGGAACTCCCATTTGACCCAGTAATCCCACTCCTAGGAATATATCCTAAGAAACTAGAAACACCCATCAGAAAGGATATATGCACCCCTATGTTCATAGCAGCACAATTTACAATAGCTAAGATTTGGAAACAGCCTAGGTGCCTGACAGTGGATGACTGAATCAGAAAACTATGGTACATCTACACAATGGAATACTATGCTGCCATAAAAAAGAAGGAATTCTTACCATTTGTAGCAACCTGGATGGAATTGAAGAACATTATGCTAAGTGAAATAAGCCAGTCAATGAAAGAAAAATACCACATGATTTCACTCATTTGTGGATAATAAAAACACATTATAAACTGATGAACAAAAAGATAGATACAGAGCAGTAAAGCATCAAACAGACTGTCAAATTACAGCGGGAAGCTTAGGGATAGGTGGGGGAAATAAGAGATCAACCGAATGACTTATATGCATGCATATAAGAATAGCCAATGGATGCAAAACATTGGGGGGTGAGGGCATGTATGGGAGTGTGGTGGTGGGGGGGGGGTACAATGGTAAGATATGTACACATATAATACCTTAATAAAAAATGAAAAAAACAAACAGAGTCCTGTTCTCAGGTGGCACCTGGAAACTCTGTTGAAAGATGTAGGGCCATTGTCATGTGTGCAGTCAGACCTGGAGCTCTTGGTAAAGATAGACATGGGGAGGATGTCTTCCCGATGGGGGTACCTGGGTGCATTACAAAGTTCCAGAACTATTATCACAAAAATGTCTGAATTAAATCCCCTATGTTAACAAGTTTTTAAGAAGAAAACTTGCAGAAATGCTCTCCACCCCCTTATGCACTAGTTGTGTCAAAATCTATTTTAATTATATGAGCAATGTTTTATCTTCTGATATATGAGTTTCTTAATGCAGTACTTTTTATTTCTTAGCCACATTTCAGACTTTCTAAGTTGTAATTATTGTCATTATTAGTATCATTTCCTATGTATCCCTTTTTTCCAGAGTAGGGTGTGTGGAAATGCACTTGTTTAACATCTAAAACTCTCAAAGTGTTGCTTTTTGTGTGTAATTTACAATGTCATTCCTTTCAGAATAAAATGTGACAAAGATTATCTAGACTGTACTTTCATCTTTTAAAGTAAAATCTTAGCCACCAGTGGTTAAAAACTGATCTTACCACTGTTATCTCAGCCTGATAATGGATAAGAACTTTGAGCACAGTAGAGACAGGTGTGGCATTGTTATAATTCATAGCAAAGAATATGCTTTCATTATACTTTGCTTCCATTATTTTGGAAGTCCTGAAGCCTTTAATGTCACTGAGGTTCAGGAATGGGATCAAACCACATTTTATATGCTAACCCAACGAAGTCCCCATAATAATGATGCTTAGTCAGGATTGCCTCGCCATAACTGGATCCCCCTGTGAGACAGAGTTAAATTTCTTTGTATCGAGAGACTTAAATAAACAACAAAACTCTCACTTGAGGGGGGAAAACCACAATCTGGTTGAAGAGAAATAGTCAAACAGAAAAGAAGTGATATTATCAGATGTCAAGCCAAAGCTCTAGACACTTGCCCTTCTCCATCATCAGTGGGTCAGGATCTTTCTCTTGAGTTAGCTAATAAATAATCAATAAAGATATGAGATGTAATTTGAAGAGCCATAAACAATGTAATTCTTGGCATTAAATTAAAGGGCTACATATGGTTTAGCAAAACTACAGATTTTAAAATTAGAAGTCTTTATTAGAAGGAAAGATTTCTTCACAGCCTTGAATTTGATTGAACTGTGACTCATTTACCAATTTCAGCTTATCTATGATAGAGACACTGTTGTATAAAACTTTTAATTAAATTTGGTGACATTAAAATTAAAATATACTTTGCACTCACAACAAATAAATGTAACTTTTATTTTGTACCTAAAATTTTTCACACTACCTTTAATCCTCAAAAACTCCATGAAATACTTTAAAAATCTTCATTGTTGAAGCTATTACATATGTCCCTTTTTTGCTCCATTGACCCCTTCTAGACCTCCCCCAAACCCCACCCTAGGCCTTCACCAACCTATTTGTCTGTGTCCATGGGTTATGCATATATGCATACAAGTTCTTCGGTTGATCTCTTCCCACCCACCCACCCACTCCTGTCTTCCCTCTGAGATTCAATGATCTGTTCCATGCTTCTGGATCTATGTCTCTGGATCTATTTTGTTCATCCGGTTATTTTGTTCATTAGATTCCACATGTGAGTGAGATCATATGGTACTTGCTTTTCACTGACTGGCTTATTTTACTTAGCATAATACTCTCCAGGTCCCTCCATACTGTCTCAAAGGGTAAGAGATCCTATACTTTTAAGTAGTGATTGAAGTGATAACATATTAGCACATTGCACTATAGTTGAAATAGCATTTCTCTAGATTGGTATTGTTAAGGCAGTTTAGGCTTAAAGTTAATGAGAGTGAGATTAAGTTGAGCTGTCTGATTTCTATCATTTCACAGTTTATTTTATGCAAAAATTATTGAAAGCAATTTCTGAAACAGTGCATTATAAAAGGATTATAAAATTGTGAAGACATTAGTATTCCACTGTTAGAATTTTGTTACCTTTGAGTTATCTTGAGCTATATTCAATTAAAAGACTTTTCTTTTAGTGTTGTTTAGTGCTTTTGTTGACATAAAATTAAAGTTGTTGGAATTTAAGAGGATCTTAGAGGTTATCTTCTCCAGCTCTCTCATTATACAGAGGAAGAAACTGAATCTCAAAGAAGTGAAATAACTCCCCCAAAACTTAATAGCCACTCACGTCATGGTCAATGTGCTTTTACTTTGTATGTAATAAGGTTCATGTCCATCTTAAAAGAACGCTCACTGATAGTCTCTGAAATAGTCCACAAGTATGTCATTAGTGATTTCTCATAGTTCTTTAGGGATGATCTAAAGTTTAAATCTCAGTGCTTATTAAGGACTTTCTGTCAGTGATAAAACCAAATAGTCTGAAACAACAGAGGAACAAGATGGGACTTTCTAATAAACACTTTAAAGGATAAGGGGAGAGAAGAGGCCAAGTAAATAAACTGCTCAGTAGCTGTAAGTGAATTTGAAATTCACAGGTGGAAAAAGGCCTTAGAGAGCACAGGTCCAACATCCTCATTTCACAGGAGAGAAAACAAAGACTTAATAGAGGTAGAGGTCATTTAATTAGTTAGCCACTGAGCTGGGATCCAACTTCTGTCTCCAAGAGATGCCAAAGGCATTTTAAAATGAGTTAATTCTCTAAATGATTGTCCTGGAGAGAAGAGGTGTCTGTGAGCCCCAGTTGCATCCTCATACTGTTTATGCTTAAGGATTAGTCATATAGATTCCACTTTCTAGGGAGTCCAAATGGGTTAATTGCAGAATAAGGCCATATAAACCCTTCTATCTTCAAGGATGGAACTCATGACTTTTGCTGGAGTCTTGCCAAGATCAGGAAGATAATCAATGGGGAAGAAGAAACAAATAAACTATAGTTAAAATTTAAATTAAAGAAAATTAAAGGAGATGAACATTTGAGAGTTAAGTGTACCTCAGTCATCTCCACCCTATAAATGGATATACATGTAATGAAACATCTTCTAAAACTTTTTGGGTAGGTACCTTATGCTTATCAATGAAGTTGCCTAACAGTCCTCTATGGACTGAATACTGCTCTTGCTCTCAACTCTTTGTATAATGAGTCATTTTCTTTGTATCGAGAAACAGCTATTTTTCTGAAACAATGAATTTTCTGAATTATCTCAGACCAGTGTGCCATCTGCCTTTCTGATGGTATCCAGTCAATATGTTTCAAATAGTCTTTAGAAGACATAATAGATATTGATACATTTTATCAGTATACCAGAGAATCCAATGAAAACATTCTAGGGAACAGGGCCTTAGGAAATGAGCAGTTAAAGTAAAATGAAAGAAAAAGTGATCAAACATAACATTTCACTGCTCTTTTACTTATTGTTATAAACAATTTCCAAGTTGTTAACCTTAAAATACAGGGGTGGGCAAAAGTAGGTATACAGTTCTTCATATGGAAAGAGACAGGCATGGAGATTATAATTACTACAAATAGCTTTATTAACTCAAAAGAATGTCACAATGGCACAGTAAACCTAATTTTGCTCACCCTTGCAAGTATTATTTTATTTGAATTTGTTCTTTGGAGATAGAGCTGCTACTCCAAATCCAAATAATCCACTATATGAAAAATAGCTTTTCTCTTGGTATTAAGGGCCACAGGATGCTTTTAAAAATTAGTGGTGATATTCTAACAATATTTTTACTTAACCAGGAATAGTAATGGGTAATTGTGTCTCATGATATACTGTGGCTCTCATTATTTCAAGATGGAAGGATGAGAGTCCATAACTAGTTTAAAATATACACTGTGAAGATACTAATATAAATTGGACTAAAAGCCTAAATGATTATTAATGGTCAAAGTATTGATTGACAGCAGCTGGTGCACTTAGTGCTGCTCACTTAGGTCTGTGTCCCCAGATCCTGTTCATAAAGAACAATGTTCCAGGTGTCCTGATAGCATTGAGAGTTCCATTACACATCACTGGGGGCCTCCATAATTCATAGGACACTCATAATGCCCTGTGCTCAAGGGCTGGGGTCTGAGCTTAGGGACAGACAATTTAAACCTTAGAATTCCACCTTACAATGTATGGCACAGCCTCTGAATTCATGTGGACATTTTGTTCATTATTTAGTGGGCAGAAGTGAAATTTTAACCCACAAAGTTTAAATTTTTAATCCATTAAATTGAGTCATATTAAACTATTAAATTATATCTGATTCTTATGAGTATACTTAGCAGTATAATAGGGCCAATTTAGTTCCCTCGGCAGCATGTTTTTCAAAATTTAAAGAAAATATAGTTACATAGTGAACCAGCAAGGTTTTTAAGCCATCTTTCTTTTAAAAAATCATAAGGCATCCATTTCATCTTAGCACGGTTCAGAGGATACTCAGGATAAAATTGGGTTGTTGGACAAAGTGTGGCTCAACCCTGCTGATCCATATGTCCTGCCCTAGTCTGAAACTGTCTCCAGGCCTGCCCGGCCCAAGGGATAGGCTCACAACACTCCCCACCTTCCCTTCCTGGAAGGTTCTTCCCAAGGTTTTACTGGTTCAAATGTGGCAGGCTTTATGGAGAAAGCATTGGATCCTCTCTTGGGCATTTGAGTTTTTAAATCCCAATAATTTCTTTTTCTGAGTTAGATGCATTACTTTGTTTAAGTGACTTAACCTCTGGCCTTACTTTTCTCATCTGTAAAATGAGGAAGAAAGGAAATAGAGATCACTAAGCTCCCTTTCAGCTGCAAAAGTCTTTCAGAATTCAGACCAAGAATGACTCCAACCCAGGCATCTCTCAGCCATCCCTACCCAAATGAATTTCCTTCCAGAACCCATGGGCTTAGGACACTCAGCCCTTTCTCTCAGGCAGGCTTCTAGCTAGTGTTACTTCTCCACTCTGAGTGCTTCTGGTTCTGATTATGGGAGGAGTGTTTGGTAAATGTTGTTGAGTTTTTCTCAGAAAGGTGAAGAGAGCAGGTCACACCAACAGAGCAGCAAGGGCAGCCTCAGGTCAAGGCTTGTGGATGCCTCTTGCACGAACATCAGGGTGACTCTGGTTTTATTTGAAGGGCTCTGCAGAAAAGGATATTAGGGTTATGACTCCAGCTTGCTCTCTTTTTGGAATAAGAAGACTGATTTGAAGGAACTTCTGAGGTCAGGGCAAGGCTGCCTGCTGTGAAGTGTTAACCAAAGAAAGGTTAAAAAGTGGGAAATCACTGGCACTGTCCTCTGTAGGTTTTTAAAAGTTAATTTTAAGGAAATAGCCTCCTATCTATTTTGCTGGGCTTCTGTGTCCCCAAGGAGCTACAGAGGAAGCCCTGGGAGTACAGGACTATGAGGCCTCAGAGGATCTGCACTCAGTTCTAAGAGCAGATGAATCTGCTCCTCAAGACAATGAACTCATGATTCAAACTATTTATAGCAATAATATGCAATCTAAATTTAACTCAAGTTATATGGTTAGTGAAGTGAGTACATGATGAACTAATGTTTGCTAAACATCCTATCTAATAAAAGAGTAATATGCAAATTAACCATCACTCTGTGACAAAATGACAGCACCCATAGCCACAAGATGATGGCCCCCAGTCCTCTCAGCCCAGCCGGAGTCCCCAAGTCTCAGTGAGGGCTGCCGCTGAGAGCCGGCAGAGTAAGCGGCCTGGCAGAATGCTGCCCAGAGACCCTCCAGACCCTTTATATATATATAAAAAAAAAAACAAATTCACTTCCCACAGTGCAATCCCCTCTCAGCAGTGGCAGCCTGGGTTTTCAGCCTGGGAGGGCATGCACCCCCATGGCGTGATCCCCTCCCAGCGGTGGCAGCCTGGGCTGGGGTCTCAGCCTGGCAGGGGTGTGCACCCCCAAGGCACAATCCCCTGCCAGCGGCGGCAGCCTGAGGTGTCAACCACTGAGTCACACCAGCCAGGCAGATATGGAGGAATCTTAAATGTTTCTTTTTTAAAATATGTATTTTATTGATTTTTTACAGAGAGGAAGGGAAAGGGATAGAGAGCTAGAAACATCTGTGAGAAACATCGATCAGCTGCCTCCTGCACACTCCCCACTGGGTATGTGCCCCCAACCAAGGTACATGCCTTGACTGGAATCGAACTTGGGTCCCTTGAATCTGCAGGCCGACACTCCATCCACTGAGCCAAACCAGTTAGGGTTGTCTAATATGTTAAAGAAAAAAACTTGTCTAATAAAGAGGGAATATGCAGGGGAGGGTATTTGGGGGTGACCGGGTTGTCAGGGGAGGGCAGTTAGGCATTGATCAGGCTGGCAAGGGAGTGGTTAGGGGGTGATCAGGCTGGCAGGCAGAAGTGGTTAAGGGCAATCAGGCAGGCAGGCAAGCAGTTGGGAGCCAGCAGTCCTGGATTGTGAAAGGGATGTTTAAATAGGCAGTTGTATATCCCCCGAGGGGTCCCAGATTGGAGAGGGTGCAGGTTGGGCTGAGGGACACACCCCCAAGTGCACAAATTTTGTGCACCGGGCCTCTAGTCTATTATATAAAAATCCTATCTAATAAAATAGTAATATGCAAATTAACCGTCACTCCGTGACAAAATGGCGGCCCCCATAGCCACAAGATGGTGGTGCCCAGTCCCCTCAGCCCCGCTGCTGGAGTGTCCTGGCCTGTCCGCTGGAGCAGCGAGACTGGATCCACCTCCGGAAGGGGCAGATCCAGCCTCCCCACTCCACCGCTGCTGCCAAGTCTGGGCCTGTCAACCCCGCAGGGTTCATGGGGACCAAGCGGTGAGGCTGGATCACCCCCCTGACACAGCAGACAGAGCCCAGACAACAGGGCTTGGGGGCTTCCTTAGCACGGCAGCAGCGGGAAAGCCCCAGGACCAGCAGACAGAGCCCAGACAGCAGGGCTTGGGGGCTTCCTTAAGAAGGGGGCAGCAGGAACACCCCCAGCCCCCACAGACAGAGCCTGGACAATAGAGCATAGGGGCTTCCTTTGTGTGTTGGTGTTGGCAAAGCCCCCAGGCCTGGCAGACAGAGTGCACACTGCAGGGCATTGGGGCTTCCTTCACATGGCACTTGGAGGCGGCAGACAGAGAGTGGACAGCAGGGCATGGGGGCTTCATCTTCATGGCTGCAGCGAAACTCCCAGACCCCGCAGAGAGCAGAGAACCACGGGAGTGGGCCTAAGCCATCAGTAGGACATCCCCTGAGAGCTCCTGGATTGTAGAGGGTGCATGTTGGGCTGAGGGACCCCCGTGCACGAATTTCATGCGCCAGGCCTCTAGTATAATAATAATAATAGCTAACATAGCATAGAGATGGGATCTATACTATAATAAGTATTTTACATGTGTTAACTTACTTAATCCTCACAGCAACCATTTCATGTGGGGAAATTGAGGCACCAAAACATTAAGTAACTTGCCTAAAGTCACAAAACTTTTAAATGCCCCAGGTGGTGTTACAGAATTTACCAGGTGACCAAAGACCACACAGGAGTACTTGGAGAGACAGGAAAAACCCAATTATTGTCAGATGTTTCACATGTACCAGTACAGTGACTCAGGGGAGACTGCTTCTCTCCAAATCCTGATCAAGCCAATATGGAGGAAGCTTTCCTGTCCCCAAAATATGGAATGGGACTTCTGGACCTTTCATAGGCTTTGCAAAAAGCCCCATGTGTTGGGATGGGGGCCTTGAGACCACACCTAAAGGCCTGGCCTGGCGCCAGTGCTGATAACTCTGTCTGGGGGTTGTGTATTGTTTATGGTTTATGGCCTCTCTAAAATGGGAGTAGTACTTAGGTAAACAAGTCTTGCAAGACCAGATAATTAAAGAAGGGGCAGTGACTAGACTATAGGCTAACAAGAATGTGCATTAGGTTACTGGCACAGATTCAGATTGCTAGCCCCCCAAAAATGTCTCATTTTCCCCATCAGTAGGACTCAGACTTTGGCGGTTTGGCTCTATGCGGTCACCAGGTATCACAAACCTGGCTGTGTATATGTATGCGTGTTTGCTTGGGGGAGGGGAGATATTATCATTTTCATATTACAAATGAGGAAGCTGACACTCAGAGACAAAAAGTAACTTGCTGGTAACCAATAGGGCTGAGCTTCAAGCCCAGGACCATGAAACCCATGTTCTTTCTGCAAGGTGCTGGTGCCTTGAGAAGTTTCTAGAAGAGAGAGATCAAGATAGCTAATAACTGTGTACCTTATTGCTAATCCTCACTACATCCATGCAAAGTGTACACGATGACCTTTAGTTTTCACATAAGGACATGGAAACTCAGGACATTTATGGCTTGGCCAAGGCTGTACAGAAGAATTGGCAAGAACACCATTTTTGAAAGTTAGTGCTCTCAAATTTTGGCCACAGTTGTCCTTTCATCAAGGTCCACTTGTGAAAGCTAACTCTTAGGAAGTCCAGAGTAGGGAAAGGCTGGGGAGAGGAAGTGGGTAGCTATGTTTTTCTTTTTCCTTAAAACTACAGAGATGTTATGCTGTCCAAAGAAGAAAGCCAGGCATGGGAAAGACAGTGGGAGCATACCCATGCTGTGTCTGGATCGAGATGTCCCAGGTCTCGAGAGTGACAAGGCTGACCTGGAGACACCTGCCCAGTGTCAAGGGCAGCAGTGTGGCAAGTCTACAGTCATTCTGGGTTTCCATCATGAGATTGTCAGAATGGGTGTGGAAGGTACTATAAACAGTTGAGAAGGGAAAGTGTCTTCTTCATGTGGACCATGGCTTTCATTATATGTCAGTTTAATGGAATTGAGTTTTGGGAAGAGACTGAAGGTAGAATCACTAATTACATCTCTGGCTCTCTAAGCTTTATAAGAACCGGTGAGCATAAGCTTGAAATAACATGGACTTAGACACATTCTACGCTGGCATGGTGCACATATTGGTAGAAACTCTTGTCTTATAGGACAGTGCTCCTCACAGTGTAGCCCCTGGACCAGCTGCATCAGGGTCACCTGAGAACTTGTGAGAAATGCAAATATGTAGGCCCCAGCCCAGACCTGCTGGCTCAGAAACTCTATTGGGGGCCAGAAACCTGCATTTAACCACCTTCTACTGGGTTCTGATGCATTATAGTCTGAGAAGTACTTCACCAGAGAAATGAAATTGAACATACAGTGCCTAGATTTGTCTTCTCTGTTTCCCCTATCTTTTCTCTTTTTCATCCTGTACCCTCCTATGATGAAAAGGGGTTTGGGAGACAATCTCTATTTGTTGGAAAGTCCCTCCCTCTCACTATTTACAATACTTTGTAATGTTTCCAACTGTAGTTTGATAAAAATAGACAGTTTTGTGTAAACATTATAAAGCAGGAAATCATTTTGTTTTTGTCAGTATGTATCTAGTTAGAAAGCTCTATATATTTCTTCTGTAAACTTCTTAAGAGAGTTGCAAGGAAGAGTATTAGATTATGTACAAGTTGGTGGCTGAGATCATTTCTAAAGAAGTTGTCCATAATGCTTGCTAGGAATCCCAGAGTCTTGTGAAATGTGTATTTGTGTATGTTGTGTCTGTACATGTTTGTGTGCATGCATGTGTGCGTGTATGTGTTGCCCTGCAGTAAGGAAGAATTGGAGGCAAATACTGGACACCCCACCATGCTGGAAGATCTGATGTTGGGACTTTCTGTCATTTACCACATGTGTCTGTCCTATGAGAAGACAAAAACTGTGAAGAAGATACCCCCACTGGAACAGCCTCACGGACCACTTTCTACCTGGAAATACCATGGGATACTTTTGCTGGCAGGTGCTCCAGATGTGCTCTGAAACCCTTATGGGACTCTTTTCTTTACCAAAACAAGTTGACAGTGAGCCAGCACAAAGCAATAAATTGTGTTCTTTTATAGCAACACCCACACTTTCCTGTAGTCCTTGGAATTTAGAAGGTTGGTAGGAGGGCAGAGAAAGAACAAAAGACTAAATAACCAGATGCTATTAGAAGGAAAAATGTTAGGAAATGCAATTAGCATTTGAAATTCAAATCTATATTATCTCACTACATCAAAGGCTTTGATAAGATGGGGGAGGTGGGTAAGTACCAAGTAAAAAAGTTAAAAATTGTGTAGATGCCCCTTACTGTTTAATATTTGTGGCTACTGTCTTAAAGAGTTTAATGCTGTGCACTGAATCTGCTTTCTTAGAATATTTTCCCACCCTTTCCTTCTTCATCCCACATTTGAATCCCTAGTTTATTTTAAAAATCTGAATGACTGAAATAACATCACAGATTCTGTGCCTTAAACAGTCTCCCACTCTAAAAAGTCCTAGTCCTGGTAAAGAGCACTCTTCCTTGGGATCTGTTTTATTCCTATCATCTCAAAGCTCCTCTACTCAGTTCCTTTGCTGAATTCTTCTTCACATAAATAGAAATGATTTCTAATGTTAATTTCCTCCCCATGTCCTCACCGTATTGCAATTCTCCTTTTTCCTTCAGATAATTGTCTCCAAATGCAGTTTCCTCTGCTCCAAAACAGAGCAAATCTGCTGGCCAGCAAAGAGTTCACTCACTTTTCCCACAAGATGTTCTTGCCAACACTTTCTCCTTCTTGGACAGTTTCTGTTCTTCAGCTGTGTTGGGGCCCTGGATCTCAGCTGCCGAGTCAACCATACCAAACTGATTGATGTGCCTCATTAGCACTATGCTCATTAAGTTTCGAATACTTCCCCTAGAAATTCCATGCCCTATTCTCACCTGGTGAACTCCTACACATCCTTAAAAACCTCTTCTGTGAAGCCTTTTCTTTAAAAAAAAAAATATTGTTATTGATTTCAGAAAGGAAGGGAGAGGGAGAGAGAGAGAGAAATAACACTGATGAGAGAATCATTGACCAGCTGCCTCCTTCATGCCTCCTACTGGGGACCAAGCCAGCAACCCTGGCATGTGCCCTTGACCCGGAATCGAACTCTGGACCCTTCAATTCGTAGGCCAACGCTCTATCCACTGAGCGAAACCGGCTAGGACTGTGAAGCCTTTCTGACACTTTGGTGGGTGGAGACTTGTTTCTATCTGTTAGGATGCATTCAGCTGATAGTAACAGAAATCCTGACTGGAAAAGACTTAAGCAATAAGGACATTTATTATCTCCCATAACCAATAGTCCAGAGAAGAGCAGTCTTCAGGGTTGGCGGATTCCACAGCCTGCTCTTGTCATCACACACCCAGGTTCTTCCTGTTCTCTGCTCTGCTTTTCTTATGCTGACTTCAGCATTAGGCTGGCCGCAGGTCTGAGTTATTCTGAGGAAGAAGAGCATCATCTCTCATCTGTCTCCCTTAGGATGTCCAAACTTTCTAAGCTTCCTATTCAGCTTTTCTTGACTGGGATCAGGTCACATGCTCTTGTAGAATCAATTATCTACACAGGGAATAGCAACACCCTTTATTTGGAAATGAGGTCCAAATAAAGCATGTGGGGAGGGCTGGACAGATCTGGTCTTTGTTGGGGAAAAGGAAGATGGATGCTGGTTTGGCAAGGCATGGTGTCTGATACACTTAGGAAGTTGGATTATACAGTTTGAGGGTTTATCTTCTTGTTTCGGTAAGGAAGAATGCCTCATTTATCTAGCTTATGCTTGTAGCCCCTGAATGCACAGAGGGAAAGAACTGTAAGACACAGTTCTTCCACAGTCTTTATGTATTAACTCCATTTGCCACAGCCTCCTGAATTCTCTCCAACATCATGTGGCATTTTAATCCACACCTATGAAGAGTTTGATTAGCTATGCATGTACAGTTGGGCTGTGTGCCTCCTGGGGAGCTACAGGAAGGGCATCTGAGGGAGTGCATCAGAGCACACCATGGCAGTGCCAGTGTGTGGGACACCAGTTTTGAACATAGCCAGAGATTTTAACACTTTGTGTTCTAGTAATGGTTCTGAAATCTGTTTCATTGTGTATAACTATAATAATTACTTATTTAAGTAAATCCCCATCTGTGTTATTCTCATAACAGCCCCTTTAGGAAACACTTTGGTGTCACTTAGAATGATGGTCAGTTTCAGGGGATGTGGCTGTGTGCTGCAGGCTCACTGGGGGAAGAGACTTCGAGACAGGTGTTCAACCTGATCCTTACTGGAAGTCAGGATCACAGCACTGGGCAAGAGGAAAGGGCTGGCAGCAGCATTAGAGCATTTTATGTTAGGATAAAGGCCATATTTTATTCCTCTTTGTAACTCCTACAGTCCTAGACCAATGCCTTGTGTGTACTAATATGTGGTGTGAAAGTGTAAGTAGGATGGAGTGGCATTTTCTCATATTTTCAATGTGGTGATGAAGTGAGAGCCAGTCCAGAGAGCCAAGGCTCATATTTCTCAATGCTTCTCATTTACAGTGTTGGTGAGGCACTTTCCCCTGTCCTTCTCTTCTTCCCCCTGTCCTGTCTCAGAAATGCCACCATATCACAGCCTGTCAGGCATCTGTTAGCAAGCTCTGTGAGGACAGGAGCATCAGAGCATTGGGTGTGATGTTCCTTCCATGTGACATTTTAAAATGTTGGTCACTAACTACATACATTTGGGGAATCCTCTTCTTCTGGACTTCAAGGGAGTTTGTGGACTTGGAGGAAGTTGGGTTATAATGCTGCCTAAAGCGTTTAGCTTTTCTAGAGGAAAGAGATGAAGACTATCACAGTCTCTACCTTAAGCAGTCTCATTGTCTCATAGGGAAGACAGAGCCAAGATCTGCAAAGCAATGCTAAACAATAAGTCTTTATAAAATTGGGCTATAAGGGGTGTGGTTTAAACTGTGAGTACAGTGCACAGGCCCCACAGATAGGACTTGAGATGGAGTTTGTTGGATGGTAGTGCTTTAGGGGTAAAGTCTATTGTCTAAGCCTCATCCTGGGCCTGTATGCTGTTGGGGACAGGTTTGAATTCACTAGAGAGCATCCTGGGCCTGTATGCTGTTGGGGACAGGTCGGAGTTCACTACTGCCACCGCAGCTGCCCAGATGGCTAGACTTGTGGGATAAGGGATGCACCTGGACTAGAGTTTCTGCCTGGAGAAGGTGACATCACCAGCTGGCCAGGGAAAGAGCTCAGTGAAGGGTCATGCTCCTGAGGATGAAGCCTGGGACCAGGACTGTGCATGTGTGTGCTGGGTGTTATTGCTTTCTCAGGACAGGCTTTCTTCTTTTTCCTGAGGAGGTAGAGCCCTGATTCATGACTTCCCAATGAAACTGGGTGTGTGTTCATAGGCAGAGGAAGCCAGTCTCTTCTTTCCCTCTCCGTTAAGTGGTTGGAACTTTTTCTTTATCCTGAAGCTTTGTATGAGTGTGAAAACAACTGTTTCTTTGCATTTTATTCCTCCTACCAATGCTACTCTATGTCACTTGCCCTCAAACACTGTGCTGGAGTGGATCACCCAACCCTTCATATTCTTGTCAACAGAAGCTAAAGCGCTGAGTGGACTGGTGGCTGTCAAGAGAATTGTGAAGCTCTGTGGGTAGGTGCTGAAGCAGGGGCGCACAGGTGGGTGCATGTGAGGCAGCAGTTTCCCTGCTGCCCTCATATTCTGCCAAGATGATGATGCGTCTCAACCCTCAGGATCAAGAAGAGGCAGGCCAGAGTGTTTTCTCCACTGTGATAACTTCCTCTGAGAAGCAGACTCTGGGAAGATATTCTTTGTACAAAAGACTTATTGGGGGAAAGTCCTTTGAAGGTAAATGGGGAGAGAGTATTTGGATGCTTGGACAGCTGTCAGACCTTCCTGCTGCCCCATCCTCAGTGGGGAGAGAGGAAGAAAGGAAGCAGGGGGAGAAGCTTTAAGCTGCAGAGAATTTCTAAGAAAGTTGTGGCAGGACTGAGTGTGCATCCTCCAGTCACTGGGCTGTTCAGAGAAGCCCCTTCTCCCTGTGAGTGCCCTGCTCCCTCAGTGCTCAGCCTCCCTGTCTGCTCACCATGGGAGATTTACCTGACAGGTTCATTTGCAAGGCCATTACCTCAGGTCACCTCTGGCAGCAACAGCTGACTTCATTTACTATAGTGTACCTCTTCTTGAAGGCTGGGTTCAGAGTGGTGCAGAGGGTCAGGCAGGGCCTCTCTGATTTTCAGGCCTTGTTTGAGTTTAGCCACAGAGGCCCAGATAAGAGGCACTCGTTATTATGACAAACACTTTTTTTCCCTGCTTGGGGGAAAATGAACATTTCATGTTTATTTCTTATAATTGCATTGAAACCATATTGTAAAAATAAGTGGTTCATCCTGTGGGGATTTGGAATGGTACTAATGCAATTCTTCCCTTTTAGTCCCCATGCGAGTGGTGTCGCGTAATGCCCTTTATATCCTGCTCGAGGGGAAAACAGAGTCATAGTGTCATTCATGGTACCTGCCAGATAACTTTAAGAAAATGAGTCTTTTATAGACAAAAAGTGGTGGTAATGTGGTGTTCTAATACACAGCCCTAAACCACTTGTAGGGAGTATAGGTGATGTATCTTCCCTTATCCTTCCTGCCTGGTTCTGCTGTAGGCTGCCCACTTCCATGGTGGATCAAGCTTTCACAGTGTATCTATCACTTATCTTAGGATATAATATTTCTCAATATTATGGAGGAATGGGCCAAATATTGAAGAACAAGTAAAGTACAAATATTTGTGAAAGGAATCTGTTTTCATTCTCATTCTAATTAGTTCTCCCCATTGTTGCTCAAGTGATAGTTCTTATATGAAAATCTGATTGTTTAACTCTACTACCTAAAATCTTTCAATAGTTCTGTGTTGCCATTGGGTTAAAACTGAGAACTCTTACATGGTAGAGGGGCCTCCTTGTGATGTGACCCCACCTCTGGTCTATAGTGTAGAGTATTCTCTCTCTCTCTCTCTCTCGCTCTCTCTCTCTCTCTTTCTCTCTCTCTCTCTCATTTTTCTCTCCTCTGCATTTATATGTTATTTTCGTTGTTATCTAGTGACTGTTAAGGCAGAAACACTTTAACGTTTCAGTAACTATGCAGCAGAAAATTAACTTTTCATTCACATAATAGTCCAATGCATTCTGATTGATGATGTTTTCCCCCACCTGGTGTTTAAGGGCAGGTGCCTTTGTTTTTTACCCATCCATGTAATAATAGGGAAAAGAAAGGAGAGAAAACTCCCCTACTTCTTCAATGTTGTAGCCCAGAAGTGGCACGTATTACTTTTGCTTACATTCTATTGTTGAAAACCCAACCAGATGCAAGACAGCCAGGAAACCCAATCTGTGGCTGCCCCTTCTCAGGAGCTGTTCTGCACATTGGAGAACATAAATCATGGGGATTTCCAGCTATCTCTGCTGTTCCTCATGTACTACCACCTATAGGTGTAGCCTGGATCCCAGCTCCTTCCCTGATTCAGCTCATCTGGACAAATCTTATGTGGCCATTTAAGATTCATCTAAAGCTTTGCATCATTTCAAAGGCTTTGTAATGTCTTCACTCTATCCTCATATAACACAGTGGGCTCACCAACTGTCATTTCACACGTCACATTGTATTACAACTATATTCATGTATGGTTATTATTTTACAAACTTGAGCTCCTGCAGGACTGGTACTGTGTTTTTATTTTAAATCAGTAAATATATGGCACAAAATATGTACTCACAAATGTTTTATTAATTAAATGAAAAGTTATTGTATGACTGGATTCATAAGAGAGTGCTAAAACATCCAACACTGGATGATTTAAAGAGTGAGCTTTATCTTAAAAGAGTAAATTTATGTTAAAACACATATATCAATCTTATTTTTAAATTGAGGAATGTGTAGGCCTCTGAATTTTCTTTGCTCTTGTTAATAAATCTGTCATGTAGAGAGCATTCACAGTGGTCAGATTACCCTGAGCATCCTAACGGAGTTCAAACACTCAGAAGTCAGGGACTGTGACTTGGGTTCAGCTCTTTACTAAAAGGAATGTTATGTTAGTAGGATGCATTTGGCTACAAGTAAGCTGAAACTTGAGTCACAATTGTTTGAAAAATTAGAGAATATACTATGTCACATAGCATGAAGTCTCAAATTAGGGTAGTTCCAGGATAGGTTGATCCAGTGGCTTAGTTAAGTCAACCAGGACCTGGGTTCTGTCTTTGTCTCAGTCCTACTTTCCTCAGTATATTTATTATGTCCTTGGACTGGATCCCTTCAAGGTCACAGATATCTGCCAGCAAAAAGTGGGGAAATATATTGCCTTGGTTATGTCCTGAGGGAGAAAATAAGAACACCTCTCCCCCAACCATATAAGTGCTTCTTTCCAGTCTGACAAGACTGACTTATATATAGTATTTGCTGATCCATGGACTAGAAACTTTACCCAGGGAATTCTATCTCCTAACTGATTTGATTACTCAGTGTCTCACAAGCAGAGGTTTTCTAGAAGCACTTAGGTGGATAAAAGAGGAGGGTAGCTCTTCTCTCCAAAATTCATGGATCCACTAGAAAGAAAAAAAAAAAGGGGGGGGGTAATATGCTGGGTATTCAAGCAGTAATGTTTATCACAAATATTTTAACAATACAACCTATTGAACTGGTGTCTATGAAAGAGTGAACAATTTTCCAAAGGAGGCAACAACCCAATTCTTTCTCCTGACACTCTACAGGTTCCAAATCACATATTTAAAAGCATACAATAGTGAACATTTTAGACTGTGTTTCTCAAGTGCAATTATTTATTCTTTATGTTAGGTCTTATTATGGAATTAATCTTATGATATGCCACAGCACCAACTGATATTGAAAGTGGAACTGTGTATGATTGTGGACAACTGGCCTTCAGTCCATCAACTCTGCTGATTAATATCATTGACCAAGTCTATGATTATAAATATAAGAGAGAAATAAGCGAGCACAACATCAGTCCTCACCAAGGCAATGCCATACTTGAAAAGGTAAGAATTTGGTCTCATTTTGTTTTCCAGTATAAATAATTTTATCATACATGATCCATCATATCCTATCTGATAGAAAGGGAATATGCTAATTTACAAAGATGGAAGCGCCCACAGCCAATAAGGAAGGAATATGCTAATTGACTGCCATGCCCTCAAAGATGGCAGTGTCCGTAGCCACAAGATGGCAGTGCCCAGTCCTCTCAGCCCTGCCAGGGCAGCAGGCACACAGCACGGCCGGGCCTGCCCCCAAGTGGGTCCAGCCACTCCGCATGCCTGCCTCCAGAGTCCCCCAGTCCCCTCAGTCCCGCAGCCACCCAGGGCTGGCCCGAGGTGCAGGTAAGCCTCATATGGCAGCTGCCCAGCCGATGACTAAGGTGCAGGCAAGCCTCAGATGGTGGTTGCCCAGCCACCCAGGACCAGCCTGAGGCACAGGCGAGCCTCAGATGGCAGCTTCCCAGCAGCCCAGGGACGCCTGAGGCTCAGGTAACCAGGGTCAGCCGAAGCTTGTGCTGCTGGCAGTGTCAACAGCAGAGGTTTATGGGGGCGTCGCCTTCCCCTGATCGCTGGGTCGCCTCCTGTCCCTGAGGGCTCCCAGACTGTGAGAATGGGCAGGCCAGGTTGAGGGGCACCCCCTCAGTGCACGAATTTCATGCTCTGGGCCTCTAGTGTAATATATTCACACTCATATATATGCTCTTTTCAACACCACACTATGAGGGTAATTTAATTGACTAAGGGATTAACATCTTGATATACACTTTTAAAAAATTTTTAAATTTATTCCAGAGAGGGATGGAGGGAAGGAGATACAGAGAGACAGAGGGAGAGAAACATCGATGTGAGAGAGATACATCTATCGGTTGCCTCCTGCACACGCCCTGACTGGGGATCAAACCCACAACCTAGGTATGTGCCCTAACCAGAATCGAACCTGCGACCTTCTGGGGCACAGGTTGAAGCTCCAACCAGCTGAGCTACACTGGCCAGGACTGATATACTCTTAATGTAAGCTCAGTTATCTGTATTTTTCATATAATTTTCATATATTTTTTGCAAACCATAGTTACATTAGGTAAAAAGATGTAACTCAGCTGATGCTGCCTTTCATGAAGCTTGACTCAAGTTTTCCCATGTGTGTTTTAAGTATTAGTGCATATATTACCAGCTGACTACTCAGTTCAAATTTCTCTAGGTCAAAAGAAAAATGAGAGAATGAAAAAATTTGCACTTAAAAACCTTGATCTATGCTGACTGCCACTGGGCCGGTTGGAAGCACACTGACAAGAGTCATCTCAATGGAGCTTCACTCCATTAGTTTAGCTACAGAGCCTTAGATAGAACAAAATTGAGAAGTGACTCATCTTTTAAAAATGGTTTTATTATTGCAAATATATGAACTGCCTCAGGCATTGGAAGGAAAACTTCCTTCTGCTTTCAGGACTTTGGGTCAGAAAACAGGTGCAGTTGCCTTTTGGGGTACCTTGTGTGCTATGGATCAGTCCTTGCAATAAGTGAATTTGTGTTTAATAATATAAGTCCCTAGTAAGAACCAGAGTCTCATGTGACTTATTCCAGATCCTTTGGGTCTGAGATGAGAACTTCCTTGATATTATGGAGGTGTATTTTATCATACATGGATTTAATTTTCTTTTAATATATGCATTTTTCCCATTTTGTGAGATTTGGGGTAGAAGGGAGATTCATGGTCTCCCATGGTTACTCATTCAAGATGGATAATTTTTAGTGTGTTTTTCCACATTATCTTTCCTTAACACATTTCTGGATTAACTTCCTCCTACCACTTGATGAGGGCTCATGAAAGTCAAACAAAATATAATATTACCCTAAATTACCCTTTGTTAGGAAAGCAAATTGAAGCACCAAAAGACAATGAAACAAAGTATTTCTGGAATAAGAAGGAGCAGATCTAGCAGCATAGGGTTTTAATTAAAACATACTCTTCAGCTTTACCTTTGGTTTAGTGCCATGGAATAATTATCTTTCTCCCTGCTCTCTTGCTTACTTTCATCTGTATGTCTTTTTTTAAAATTTAATAAATCTTTATTCAGATTATTACAATTGTTCCTCTTTTTTCCTCCCATAGCTCCCCTCCACCAGGTACCTACCCCACCCTCTGCCCTTACACCCCCGCCCCCTGCACTGTCCTCATCCATAGGTGTACGCTTTTTGTCCAGTCTCTTCCTGTACTCTTCAATCCCCTTTCCCCCAAGAATTGTCAGTCAACTCCCTTTCTATGCCCCTGATTCTATTATATTCACCAGTTAATACTGTTCATTAAAATTTTTATTCCCTTGGTTGGTAGATTCACTTGTTGATAGACACGTATTTATTGTTCATAATTTTTATCTTTTTCTTCTTCTTCCTCTTCTTAAAGAGTACCTTTCAGCATTTCATTTAATACTGGTTTGGTGTTGATTAACTCCTTTAGCTTTTTCTTATCTGTGAAGCTCTTTATCTGACCTTCAATTCTGAATGATAGCTTTGCTGGGTAGAGTAATCTTGGTTGTAGTTTCTTGCTATTCATCACTTTGAATATTTCTTGCCACTCCCGTCTGGCCTGCATAGTTTCTGTTGAGAAATCAACTGAGAGCCATATGGGTGCTCCCTTGTAGATAACTAACCATTTTTCTCTTGCTGCTTTTAATATTCTCTCTTTGTCTTTTGCTCTTGGCATTTTAATTATGATGTGTTTTGGTGTGGTCCTCTTTGGATTCCTTTTGTTTGGGGTTTGTGCACTTCCTGGACTTGTAAGTCTATTTCTTTCACCAGGTGGGGGAAGGTTTCAGTCATTATTTCTTCAAATAGGTTTTCAATATCTTCCTCTCTCTCTTCTTCTGGAACCCCCATAATTCTGATGTTGGTACTCTTGAAGTTGTCCCAGAGGTTCCTTACACTATCTTCAACTTTTTGGATTCTTTTTTCTTTTTGCTTTTCTGGTTGGATGTTTTTTGCTTCTTTGTATTTCAAATCTTTGACTTGATTCTTGCATTCCTCTAGTCTGTTGTTAGGTCTCTGCATAATATTTTTTATTTCAACCAGTGTATATTTAATTTCTAGTTGGTCTTTTTTCATATCCTCAAGGGTCCTTTTTCATATCCTCACTAAATTTATTGGCCCTTTCTAGGAAATTCTTGAAAAACTTTATAACCATGGTTTTGAACTTCTATATCCAGTCATTTGCTTTCCTCCATTTCTTTCATTTGTTATCTGTTTCTTTGTCTCTGAATTTTCGCTGCTTCCCTGAGTTGGTAGAGTAGCTTTGTGTGCAAGGTGTCTTATAGGGCCCAGGGGCTCAGCCTCCCCAGTTACCTGAGGTGGAAACTCTTGGTGCACCCCTTTGTGGACTGTGTGTACAGCCTTGTTGTAGTTAAGTCTTGATTGTTGTTGGTGTCACTGGGAGGAATTGACCTCCAGGCCAATTGGCTGTGAGAATCACCCATGTCTACGCCGGGAGGACTTCTGTGCTGAGACAAGACTTGAAAAATTGCAAAAGTCTCTGTGCTCAGTTTGGATGGGGTGGAGTCTCAGGGATGAGCAGACAGCCTTGGTTTCCCATCAGTCCTGCCCTATGAGGCCCCTGGGTCTCAGTGTTCAATTCAGAATTGAAGGTCGCTCCAAGTATCTCTGAGAGAAAGCCGCCCTTGAGTTTCGCCTGCTGCCAGACAGTCCAGTTTCTCCCCCAAGGAATCTGGATTCCCAGATTCTTGCCCGGATCTGGAGTTCAGCGCAGTCAGGAGCTTCTGTCTTCCTCCTTCTAGAGAAAGCCAGTGGCACACTCAGCAGTCAGTCCTCTCTGCGCACACTTGTGCACGTGCCTCCAGACCTCTGCCTTTCGTGGCTCCCCTGAGTTTCCATGCGCTCCTCTCTTTTTCCGACAGTCCACACTCCCCCCGTATGAGTCTGGGTCCCCAGGGTCTCTCCTGAAACTGGGGTTCAGTGCAGTCGGAACTGGAGTTCAGCGCAGTCGGGAGCTTCCGCCTTCCTCCCACTAGAGAAAGCCAGTGGCACACTCAGCATTCAGTCCTCTCTGTGCACACTTGCACGCACGCCTCCAGACCTCTGCCTTTCATGGCTCCCCTGAGTTTCTGTGAGCTCCTCTCTTTTCCCGACAGTCCAGACTCCCCCTGTATGAGTCTGGGACCCCAGAGTCTCACCCCGAGCTGGGGTTCAGTACAGTCGGGAGTTTCTGTCTCTCTCCCACTAGAGAAAGCTAGCCAGGCACTCAGCTGCCTGTCCTCTCCACATGCATGTCTCCATACCTCAGCCTTTTGCAGCTCCTCTGAGTCTCCGTGAGCCCCTCTCTTTCCTTCTAGTTGTAGAATTTCCACTCAGCCAGCTTTCCTGTGGTTCTGGATGATGTCTGTTCTGTCTTTTAGCTGTAGTTTTGAAATTGTTGTGCAAGGCAGCAGTTTCGGTGTTCACCTATGCTGCCATCTTGGTTTCTCCCTCCTGCTGTGTTCTTAATGGTGGAAAGACTGAGAGCGCTCTCAGGTCTCCTTCATAGGGCACTAATCCCATTCTTGAGGGCTCTATCCTCATGACCTAATCACCCTCTAAAGGCCCCCCCCTTCTAATACCAGCACTTTTGGGGGGAGGGTGGATTTCAACATATAAATTTTGAGGCAACCCAAATATTTAGTCCATTGAAGCTTTGCAGTTGAATGTATGGCTGAATCTTATATCTGCCTCTTCTAACATTGAGACCTTGGACAAGTTACCCTCTCCAATTTGTCTTTATCTGTAAAACAAGAAATAATGGTGCCCACTTTAAAAGATTGCTTTTAAATGAGAAAAAAGTTATGCTTAGTGTTAGATGTGCTGTAATATTACTCTACTTCCTTAACATCTGCCCTGGATAGGCACAGTTTCCCTTGTGAATAAATTTGAGGTGGGATGATAAAGTTTTTAATGCACCATTTTACCAGTTAATAATGTGGATTTTGTAATCAAAGAAAACCTGATAATTTCAAGAGAAACATCAGAAGTGCTTTATTTGAAGTAATGTCCATCGCTAGCTACACATTTCCCCCATCTTTCAGGTAATTTGTGGATACTATCCCAATAGGATTTTTCTTGTTTTGAGGTAAACCATTCAGAGGTCCAATTTTCTACTTCTTCATACGTTTTGACGTTCTGCTCAGGAAGTGCATGTGCCATTGAATGGAGCAAGGTCTGGTGAACACAGCGGGTGGGTTAATACTTCCCAGGCAAGATCTTTTAACATGTCTTTAACTGGTTTTGCAGTATGTGATGGTGTGTTATCATGAAGCAAAATTACTTTGGTCTTGCAGTCAATGTTGATGGTTGACCTGGATCAACCCATGATTCTGTGTTTGGGGTTTTCAAAATAAATCCACTTTTCATTGCCAGTCACAATTCCATGCAAAAAAAGACTTTCTTTCATGCTGTTGAAGCAACATTTTACTGATGACTTTTCGGTTTTCCATTTGTCTTTCATTCAGTTGATGTGGTACCCATTTTCCTTCCTTTAAATCTTTCCCATTGCTTGTAAATGTTTGAAAATTGTTTGCTGAGCAATGTTTAATCTTTCTGCAAGTTGATTAAACTTTTTGAGTTTGACATGCATCTTCACCCAACTTTTTAGGTCTTCAAACTTTTTAAGTTGACCTGGACATTCTGTGTCTTTCACGTTGAAATCATCACTTTTAAAGCATTTAAACCAGCATTCACAAGTATCTTGAGATAGAGCATGTTCACCATAAGCTTCCTGAAGTATTCAACAGCGCTTTTCTTAAAAATAATGTATTAAAACTTCCCGCAAATGCTATTTTTTTGGCACAAAATTCGACATTTTTAGGCATAAAAATATTTATGATGTTAACACCTTCAGCAAATTTGACATATGAAGTTTTGAAGCTTGCTGTCAATACAACAAAATAGCATACATATCAAATCATATATTTATCAACATATGTGTAACTCCTATTGAAAAAAATCCGCATTATTAATCGGTACACCTAGTAAAGATGAATGCACTAGTTGAAAACACATAATTTTAATTTTAAATGAGGCTGTTTGGCATCTACTTTTTGCTGATTCCAGCACCTCCTCTCCACTCCCCAATTCCTTCAAGCCTTTTGCTGTGACTGTGGTCCTTGCTGACTCAGCCCTTCACATCCAACTTCCCCAGTCTGGGTGCTCCCCCTCAGGTCTTATGATGGGGAAGCTTCAAGCATACTTCAAAGTTAAGACCCTAAAAAAGAAACTGTGGTGTCAAAATACTCCCCAAAACTCTGAGGGTTAGAAGTAAGTTTCTTTAATTTAGAGATTGGATGAGATTAAGATCGATTCCAGATTGGAGGAGTTCACTGTTGATGCATAGGTTTCAGTTATGTTGGATGCTTTTTCTTTTGCAATTCTCACCTAGTACTGAAGACTGAAAATCCTGTGTGAGATGGGGGCCCAGGCCCTTCTGTTACCCACTTGGTATTTTCTCTTCCTTGATATATGAGTCAGCCTTAGAATGGAGTCCCACTGCCATGCCAGTACCACAGCTAGTGGGTGGAGGTAGGCAGTCCACACAACAAAGGACAGATCCACAAGGGATCAGCCGCCAAACTGAGTTATGTGTAGTGGGCTAAAAGGCTTGGAAACTGGGGGTCTAGGCTTAGGAGTAGGAAACCATATCATTTGTCTTTTAATTAGGACTCCAGAGTGAAGGGGAAGTGCAATGAATAATTAGGTGCATTACCTGAAACTATACTTACTTGTCATAACTGCATGCTGCCAAGTCAAATCAGCATGCACTGTTACGTTAGTAAGGATTCATAAAGTTAATGAGGTAAGTTCATGCATGAAGAATCTTATGCAGAAGCACAGGACACCTCTGGCCATCAGTGACTGGGTGCTGTGGCAATTACCTGAAAAACCCAGGTGGATTTTATGAATTTGCAGCTAATAAGGACATATCTGGCAGTGGAATAGGTTACCTGAGCCTGCATGTGGATGGCAGATGGGGTATTGTGGAGCATATTACTTGGTGTAAATGCCACCTGAGCCTGCATGTGGATGGCAGATGGGGCAACCTTGGAGCATATTACTTGGTGCAAATGCCACTTTCAGCTGTGTGGTGTTAGGTGAGATAACTAACCTCCCTAAGCTTCAGTTTCCCCATTTGTAAACTGGAGTATTCCCTAAACATGTTGTAGGGTCTCTGTAAGCTGCAAATGAGAAAATACATGTAAAGCACTTAGAATAGTGTCTGGATCATCATTAGTCCTCAAAATATATTAACTGTTAGTTTTGTTACCATTATTGTTATCAATAAAGTGGCGGACTCACCATTAAAATCTAGGGTTTGGGTTGAAGTTTGCTACTTACAAGGTATGTGACTTTGGGCCAATCATTAACTCTTGGAGCCTTGGTTCCACCTCTGCAAAAATAGGCTGTTCACCTCAAAAGGTTGTTGTAAAGTCTAAAATGAGAGATTATTATGAAGATTCTTTCAGTAACAGCCTTATGGGAATGTCACATTGTTATTTTTAAATTGTTATCTTAAATTTTTTATTGTAATTAATTGATAAGTGGTAGCTGTACCAGTCTGTAAGAGCGGAAAACAGACCCTTAACTTCAGCCCTGCCTAAATTATGACTGTGGATGCCCTTTTCCAAGGTAGTTGGTTATTTACAAAGGCTTCCCTTATTGCATTGTTTATTTCAAACTTGCCATTATTCCATGAGGTAAACAGATAGGGCCCTACCCATGTCTCAGTGCAAGAAACTGAAGCTCTGAAAGCTTAGGTGACTTGGTTGTGATTGATTGGGGCAGAGCTGGTTGTAGGACCAGGTCTTCTGACTCTGAGGTCAAAGTCCTTCTCACAGCTCCATTCTGCAAAATTAAATATTTAGAATTATGTAAATGTTTTGTTCTCAATTTTCTACTTCATTTTGCCTGGAGTTGTAGATACTATCTACCTCCAATGAAATATGTGATTATACCTGTCAATTTTACCTGTATAATCATGTATTTCTAACTTCTGGAATTTTAATTACTTGAAAAGTAATCATAATTTTTATATAATTTTCTCACAATTTCTCAGTGAGAATGTATGATTATTAAATTTTTCTCTACATTGTTATCTTAACTGCTTCTACAAACTTCAATGCAACATGTATATATTTCTGAGATCCACTGTTTTTAACCGTTGACATTCATGATACTAAATGATACTAAATGTTCTATTTAGGGAGACTATCCTTAATCTTCCAGAAATTTTTGAAAAGAATGAAAACAACTCAATAAATTTGGACATGGCATGGGTTAACCATTTAACAAACACTATTAGACTCTGATAGACTCTGTATCAGGCCCTTTTAATATTTGATCAAACTGAAAAATCGTAACAAATCAAGGTCCTCAATTCTTAACTTTCCATTATATATTATTTATCACCTTTTACCCATAACTTTTTAAGAAGTTCCATTCCATTTCAGATGTACATAATTCTTTGTCACTTTAAGAGTAAGTATGATTTTTATTAGTGATTTCATTCTGTTATGCCCAGATTTCAGGATCCCCAAAAACCCACCAGGAAGGAGCCGAGCCTGATGCAAGAGCAAAAGAACCTTTATTCATGCTAGCATGAGCTCCTGTCTCCAGCAATCACCGGTGCCGGTGCCGTGGCAGGAGAGAGAGAGAGAGCTTTGGGAGAACAAAGGCTTTATAGGGGGTCCAAAGCAGTGGGCAGGGGGAACGTTCCTGGCTCCCATCGATTGGTCAGGGGGCAGGATCAGGGGTCTGGTTACACAGGGGTACTGTGTAGTTTGCCTAATTTGGGCTGAGTCCACTTCTCTGCATTCCTATTGGAAGGTTTGTGAAAATGTTACATACTTGCTGTTTACAGGGAAGGGCAGCAGGAAGAGTTGCAGAATGGCGGGTACAGAACAAAAGAAACATTATAAAAGTAACAAAAAGAACTCCATGGGGTCAGCCTAGTTTTAGCTCTATCATTCCCCCCTTGTCATGAGACTTACGGGCCCAATCATGGGTCGGTTTGCATTTCTACCTCGCCTTCTGTTGCTAGAGGCCTGTACTGGGTGCGCAGGACCACTTTTAAGCACATTAACCACATCTTGTTTTTGTAGAGGAAGTAACCCAAGACAAAACAGTTTTTCCCAAGCAACGTCAGGATCATGCCATTGATGACCATATTATTTACAGGATCATCCTGTTCTTCAGAAAGCTGACAGTGTTCTATGAAAGAAGGCCTACGTGCTGGGAAGGGGCCATGAGACCATATCTCAAGGCCTGGCCTGGTGTCAGCACTGACAACTCTATTAGGGCATAGTCCATGGTCTCTGGAATGGGCAAAAATTCCCACTCTCCAACAATTCCACTTGTTATGTAACTCCCTAAATGATCACTTTTCAAGATTTTCATTTGAGGACAGGGAAGTTTCTTTTTTTAAAAGGAAGAATTCAAATAATCCCACAACATTATGTACATACTCTAAATGTCTAAATTTTCATTTAGTTTTTCTATATACACTTTTTCTATGTAGTTTTAATAAAATGGTCCCTAAAACATTGTAACTTGCTTTATTAATTTATTATCATACCCTAAGCCTTTCCTCTGCCTTTGAAAGTGCAGGGTGATGGGTGTAAATGTGCTTAACTTTTGAGTTGTTTTAAAGGTCACTAGTATAAATACTGCTTCGGTGAACACAGGCTTGCATAAAGCTTTCCCCATATTTAGAAATATTCAATAGGCTAGCTATTTGATAATAGATATCAAATGTTTATTAGACTAAATGTTTTATGGATCTTTGAAAAAAACACTGCACAGCAACAGAAGAGCTAGTGGAAGTCAGTGGGAAAGAGTTAAACTACCAAACACTATGAATATTTCCAGGCCAAATGGCTATCCATGTAGAAGAAGGTGATTAGATTCCTATTTCACATCAGATAACAAATAAAATTGTGATGCATTAAAAACTTAACTGTAAACAATCAATAAAATAAAAATTTTGGAAAAAATATATTTATGGTATCAGAATAGGGAGAGCTTTTTTAAAGAAGTTACCAAAAACTGAATGTATAAGGTAAAAATGGAATAAATTGTGCTACATTAAAATAAAAACTTTTGCATGAAAAAGACACCATTAACAGTGAAAAGGCAAGTCAAACAGTTTAAAGAAGTGAGAGAATAGAAGAATATACTTGAAATGTAAATAAACACATCAGATTAGTAATCCAATTTTATGAAGAACTACTCAAAGAGAAAATGTTACATTGGGCAAAAGACATGATCCAAACACTCACTAAACAGATATTACAAAAGGTCAATAAACAAAGAAAATGTGCTCATTTCATTAGTAATGGGAAATGCAAAGTAAACTATAATGTGATATTGGCGCATCCTTATCCTGGCAAAAATTAGAAATTTGTTGCTCTTAAATGTTGGCAAGAATGTGGGCAAATGCTCTTTATATTGCCCTGTGGGAGTATCAGTTGGTGTCCTCACTTAAAGTAACCTGCAGTACCTACTATAGTTGAGATCCACATGCCTTATCATCCAGGAGTTCTAGCTCCCTGTATTTTCCACTCCTAGAGAAACTTTCACATGTGTACAAAAACTTCAGTATGAGAATATCCTTTGCAGTTTTTTAAATAACAGCAACAACAAAAAAAGGAAATAACCTAACTGGCCTAATCCTCTTATCAAATAAAGGAAAAACATGATAATGATATCTGTATCTAATAGAAAACTAAACAGCAGTTTAAGTGAATGGACAAGAACCACTTGAATTAATATAGATAAATCTCAAAAACTGTTGAATGTAAAAAGGATACAAAATAATATTTATTCTTAAATTTCCATAAAATTTATTTAATTTATTATCAAATTTATTGGGGTGACATTGGTCAACATGAATATATAGGTTTCAGGTGTGGGTTTCTATGTTATAAGATCTGTATATTGCATCATGTGACCACCACCCAAAGTCAAATCTTGTCCTGTCACCATATATTAGGACTTCCTTCTTCCCCGACCCCTTTTCCTCTGGCAACCACCACACTGCTGTTTGTGTTCATGAGTTTCACTTTTACATTCCACATATGAGTGAAATCATATAGTTCTTAGCTTTTTCTGACTGACTTATTTCACTTAGCATAATGTTCTCAAGATCCATCCATGCAAATGGCACTATTTCATCCTTTCTTATGGCTGAGTAGCATTCCATTGTTTTACCCTGTAAATATTAGTGGAAAGGATTGTTTGCCTTCTTGAGTAGGCCCTGAGCATTCCTGGTGCTAGGTTGAAATTAGATATCAAAAATCCACTTCCCCACACCATGGGTACAAGACAACTCAAACAAGTCTTGTTGCAGTGAGAGGGCAGCTGCTGTCGGCCAAGTCTCTATCTGTTACTTGGGTCCCAATTTAAGCTGGGCTTGGGAAGCAAAGCAGCCATGGGCGCAGGAGAGCTCCCTCAGAAGGGGTGAGGGTTCAGGCCCCTGCAAAGTTGGGGGGGGGGGTGAGGGTCTGTGCCCCACCTCTGTTAACTCCCAAGTTCTCTCCTGATGCCCCCTCTGCGACTGTCCCTGTCTTAGGTTGTTCCTTCCCTGAGGAATCTTACCCATCTCTGGCTAACCAGCCATCCTCTGGGGCCAAGCAGGGTGATGTGAGGTTCAGCTCTGTCTCCTTGGTGGCCTATGCCCCCATGGCCTCCACGCCCAGCACCTGCCTTGGGATGCCCTCACCTGCTGGCAGGGCCCCCAGCACGGATCACATATCTTGGGGAACCCAGGTTTCTTCTCTGGGGAGGGCCCAGCTCACCCCACTGGGTGAGAGACAGATCCATGGTACCAGCCATCACGAGGCTTCAACCTCAGGATGAACAGAAAACTCAGGCAACAGCTGTGGGCAATTGGATTGTGAAAAGAGGGTCCTTCTTGGCCAAAGGGGCAAGAGGGGCCAATATAGAATGCTCTGGTGCCTTCCCAGAGGGCCCTCTATACAGTGGAAGGGATTAAATCCCTTCGTGTCCTTTTTAAATTGTTGCCAGACATTCAAAGAATTAGTTTGTAAGTTTGTTTGGGATAATTGTACATTATGCTGTTGTAATTCTAAAATATCAAGAGATGTGTTACCTTTGTCTCCAAGCACCAAAAAGATGATTTTTTATTGATTCCCAAGGGTGCGAGGTACTATTATAGGTAATGGGGATAATACAAATCTGGAAAAAAATTATAATGAGGTTGTAGAATAATATCATGTAAGGATATTCTTTGCTCTAGGCCATGGCAATTCCATTTCAAACTGGCTGTCAATTTCTTTTTGTATAGACAAGGTCTTAGTTACATTTTTTGTACCTCTCCCAGGAGCAAGTAGTGATAGCCCCTTCCTTTGGTGTCCACGCAAGCCAGAAACCTCTCTTTAATTTTACACACCAAGGAGCAGTGGTTTGATTTTGTGTCATACCAAACGGAAGCTGGGTGGTGACCCCTGTGTAATTATACTTCCTTGCCCCACCCATGGTCCTTCTGGCTGACCAAGGTGTTTGGTATTATTGGTAACTATATTAGGCGGGGGATCAACCCACTTAAGGGCTCTTAACCATGAAGGGTCAGGAACATAAGTCCAAAATACTTGCCCATTTTCCCCAGGTAATATTACTGTACAGCTGATGACTGCTAGCATGGCAAGAAAGACGTTCTCAGGCGTTCTTGGAGTTCTGGTTACCTCACAATTTCTTTTCTATTTTTTTAATTATTCTTTTTTATTTTATTGTTTTTATACATATGTGTCCTTATTCCCCTATTACCTCCACCCCCCACTCATGCCACACCCACCTGTTGTCTGTGTCCATTGATTAGGCTCATATGCATGCACACAAGTCCCTTGGTTGATCTCTCCCCCTTACCCCCACCGACCCCCTCCTTCCCTGAGGTTTGAGGTTCTGATCGACGTTTCTCAGTCTCTGGTTCTGTTCTTGTTCATCAGTCTATGCCGTTCATTATATTCTACAAATGAGTGAGATCATGTGATATTTATCTTTCTCTGCCTGGCTTATTTCACTTAGCATAATGCTCTCCATCTCCATCCATGTTGTTGTAAATGGTAGGAACTCCTTTTTTACTGCAGCGTAGTATTCCATTGTGTAGATGTACCACAGTTTTCTAATTCACTCATCTGCTGATGCGCATTTAGGCTGTTTCCAAATCTTAGCTATGGTGAATTGTGCTGCTATGAACATAGGGGTGCATATATATTTTCTGATTGATTTTTCTAGTTTCTTGGGATATATTCCTAGAAGTGGGATTACTGGGTCAAATGGGAGTTCCATTTTTAGCTTTTTAAGGAAACTCCATAGTGTTCTCCACAGTGGCTGCACCAGTCTGCATTCCCACCAGCAGTGCACAAGGGTTCCTTTTTCTCTGCATCCTCACCAACACTTGTCATTTGTTGATTTGTTGATGATAGCCATTCTGACAGGTGTGAGATGGTACTGCATGGTTGTTTTGATTTGCAACTCTCGGATAATTAGTGACTTTGAGCATGTTTTCATGTGTCTCTTGTCCTTCCTTCTGTCTTCTTTCGAAAATATTCTATTTAGGTTCGTTGCCCATTTTTTTATTGGATCATTTATCTTCCTTTCATTAAGTTTTATAAGCTGCCTATAGATGTTGGAGATTAAACCTTTATCAGTGATAACATTTGCAAATATGTTCTCCCATACAGTGGGATTTCTTGTTGTTTTGTTGATGGTTTCTTTTGCTGTGAAAAAGCTTTTTATTTTGATATAGTCCCATTTGTTTATTTTCTCTTTAGCTTCCATTGCCCTAAGGGTAGTATCAGTGAAGAAGTTCTTTCTGCATATGTTTGAGATTTTGCTGCCTGTGGATTCCTCTAGTATTTTTATGGTTTCCCGTCTTATGTTTAAGTTCTGTATCCATTTTGAGTTTATTTTTGTGTATGGTGAAAGTTGGTGATCTAGTTTCATTTTTTTGCGTGTATCTGTCCAATTTTCCCAACACCATTTGTTGAATAGACTATCTTCACTCCACTGTATGTTCATGCCTCCTTTGTCAAATATTGATTGGGCATAGTTGTTTGGGTCGATTTCTGGGTTCTCTATTCTATTCCATTGATCTATATGTCTGTTCTTCTGGCAGTACCAGGCTGTTTTAAGAACCGTGGCTTTGTAATACAGCTTGATATCGGGTATTGAGATCCCCCCTACTTTGTTCTTTTTTCTCGGGATTTCTTCAGCTATTCTGGGTCTCTTTTTATTCCAGATGAATTTTTTGAAGGTTCGTTCTAGTTTTGTGAAATATGCCATTGGTATTTTAATAAGAATTGCATTGAATTTATAGATTGTTTGGGTAGTATGGAAATTTTGATGATGTTGATTCTACCAATCCATGAACACGGTATGTTCTTTCATCTGTTTATGTCTTCCTCTATCTCTTTTCAGTGCCATGTAGTTTTCCAAGTATAGGTCTTTTCCTCCTTAGTTAAGTTTATTCCTAGGTATCTTAATTTTTTTGGAGTGATGGTAAATGGGGTTGCTTTTTTAGTCTCTCTTTCTGTACATTCACTATTGGTGTATAGAAATGTCATAGATTTCTAGGCATTAATTTTGTATCCTGCTACATTGCCAAATTCATTTTTAAGTCTATTAGCATTTTGATGGAGTCTTTCAGGTTTTTTATGTACAATATCATGTCATCTGCAAATAAGGACAGTTTTACTTCTTCTTTTCCAGTTTGGATGCCTCTTATTTCTTCTTCTTGTCTAATTGCAATGGCTAATACTTTCAGTACTATGTCAAACAGAAGTGGTGAGAGTGGGCATCCCTGTCTTATTCCTGTTCTTAGGGGAAATGGTTTTAGTTTTTGCCCATTGAGTATGATATTAGCTGTGGGTTTATCATATATAGCTTTTATTATGTTGAGGTATGATCCTTCTATTCCAACCTTGTTGAGAGTTTTTATCAATAAAGGGTGTTGGATTTTGTCAAATGCTTTTTTTGCATCAATTGATATGACTATGTGATTTTTATCTCTCAATTTGTTTATGTGATGTATCATTTTTATTGATTTGTGGATATTGTACCATCCTTGCATTATTGGGATAAATCCTACTTGGTCATGACGTATGATCTTTCTGATGTACTGCTGGATCTGATTTGCTAGAATTTTGTTGAGGATTTTGGCATCTACGTTCATGAGGGATATGGGCCTGTAATTCTCTTTCATTGTGTTGTCTTTATCTGGTTTTGGTATTAGGGTGATGCTGGCCTCATAGAAGGAGCTTAGAAGTGTTCCTTCTTCCTGAATTTTCTGGAATAGTCTGAGGAGGATAGGTTTTAGTTCTTCCTTGAATGTTTGGTAAAACTCCCCTTTGAATCCATCTAGCTCTGGGCTTTTGTTTGTTGGAAGGTTTTTGATTACTGCTTCAATTTCTTCCATAGTTATTGGCCTATTGAGATGGTTAGATTCTTCCTGATTGAGTTTTGGAAGGTTGTATTTTTCTAGGAATATGTTCATTTACTCCAGGTTGTTCAGTTTGTTGGAATAGAGTTGTTCATAGTATTTTTAAACAATTCTTTGTATTTCGGTGGGCTCTGTTGTTATTTCACCTCTTTCATTTCTGATTTTGTTTAATTGGGTCCTCTCTCTTTGTTTCTTGTTGAGCCTGGCTAGATGTTCATCAATGTTGTTTATCCTTTCAAAGAACCAGCTCTTGGTTTTGTTTATCTTTTGTATTGTTTATTTGGTTTCAATGTCATTTATCTTTGCTCTGATCTTTATTCTTTCCTTCCTTCTGTTTACACTGGGCTTTTCTTGTTGCTCTTTCTAACTCTGAGTTGTAGAGTTAGGTAATTTATTTCCATTGTTTTTTGTTTTTTTGCAGTAGACTTGTAGAGCTATGAAATTCCCTCACAAGACTGTTTTCACTGGGTCCCATAGATTTTGGATTGTTGTGTTTTCGTTGTCATTTGTTGCCATGATGTTTTTTATTTCTTCCTTGATCTCTCTGGTAACCCAGTCATTATTTAAGAGCATGCTGTTTTTCTCCATGTGTTTGATTCTTTTGGATTGTTTTTATTGTAGTTTATTTCCAGTTTTATGCCACTGTGATCTGAGAAGATTCTGGATATGAGTTCTATCTTTTTGAATTTGAAGAGACTTTGCCTATGACCCAACATATGGTCTATCTTTGAAAATGAGCCATGTGCACTTGAGAAGAATGTATATTTTGTGGCTTTGGGGTGAAATGTTCTGAACATGTCAATTAATTCCATCTGGTCTAGTGAGTCATTTAGGATTGATCTTTCTTTGCTGATTTTTTTGTTTAGAGGATTTGTCCAATGGTGATAGTGGAGTATTAAAGTCTCCTACTATGATTTTATTGCTGTCAATCTCTCTCTTGATATCCTCCAGGAGTTTTTTTTATGTATTTTGGTGCTCCTGTATTGGGTGCATATATGTTTACCAGAGTTATTTCTTCTTGTTGGATTGCTCCCTTTAGTATTATGAAGTGGCCTTCCTTATTTCTTGCTATGTCCTTCACTTTGAGATCTAATTTGTCAGATATAAGTATTGCTACCCCAGCTCTTCTTTTTCATTTCCATTCACCTGAAAAACCTTTTTCCTTCCCTTCACCCTCAGTCTGTGTGCATCTTTTTTTCTGAGGTGGGTTTCTTGTAGACGGCATATATATGGGATGTCTTTTCTAATCCAATTCGTTACCCTAAGTCTTTTGATTGGGGCATTTAATCCATTTACATTTAAAGTTATTATTAATAGGTACTTATTTGTCACCATTTTTATTCTTTACCCCTGTGTTCCTTCTTCGCTTCCTACTTCTTCTTTTTTCAGCAGACCCTTTAGCATTTCTTGCATTGCTGGTTTGGTGGTAATAAATTCCCTTAGTCCTTTTTTGTCTGTGAAGCTCCTGATTTCACATTCAATTTTGATTGATAGCCTTGCTGGGTACAGTATTCTTGGATTCACACCCTTACTTTTCATGACTTTATGTATTTCATTCCATTCCCTTATGGCCTGATGAGTTTCTGTTGAGAAATTAGTTGCTAGTCTGATGGGAGTTTCGTTGTAGTAACTTTCTGTCTCTCTCTGGCTGCTTTTTAAGATTCTTACTTTGTCGCTGGTGTTTGCCAATTTAATTATAATGTGCCTTCGCATCGTTCTTTTGAGGTTTATTTTGCTTGGGACTCTGTGAGCTTCTTGGATTTGTGTGGTTTTTTTCTTCCCTATATCAGGGAAGTTTTCTGTCATTATTTCTTCAAACAGGTTTTCTATTTTTTGCTCCATGTCCTCTCCTTCTGGAACCCCTTTATGTGGATGTTGTTTTGTTTCATGTTGTCCCAAAGTTCCCTTAGACTCTCCTCATCCTTTTTAATATTTTTCTAGAAGCTGCTCTACTTGGGTATTTTTACCCATCCTGTCTTCTAGCTCATTGATGTGGTCCTCTGCTTCTTCTAGTCTACTCATGATGCTTTCTGTTGAGTTCTTTACAGCAGCAATGTCATTTTTCATTTCTTCTTGGTTCTTCTTCATTTACTCTTGGTTCTTACTGACATTGTCAAATTTGTCTTCCACTCTTTTCAGCCACCTTATGACCATTTCTCTGAATTCTTTCTCTGGCTGGTTGCTTGCCTCCATTTCGTTTACTTCCTTTTCTGGTGATGCCTGCTTTTCTTTCATATGTGGGCTGTTTCTTTGTCTCCCCATGGTCTCTGCTTCTCTAGGTGTCTGGTTATGTAGCTCTCTCTCTCCTGTGTTGATTCAAGGCACAGAATACAACACAACCAAGTACCACAGTCAAGGCTCTGAACAGAAATGTATTCACAATATTAATAACCCTAAATTAAGGTGACCACCAGAGAAAGGCAAATTAGGGGATAGGAGAGAAAGAAGAAGAGAGGAAAAAAAAGAAAAAAGAAAGGAGTGCCAAAATGAAATTGGGAAAAGGAAAAAAAAGTAAGAGAGAAAAGAAAGAGAATAAGAAGAAAATGGGAACAAACTGTTTATATGGGAGGGAAAGGACAATAGAACAGCCACTAATCCCAGCCAATGCCAGCAACAAGTACCTGGAGATGAATACAACTAGAAACAACAATTAATATCAAGTGAGGCAAAGAAAAACAGATGCAAAAAACAAACAAAAACAAAGCAAAAAAGAAAACAAAAGAAAAAAGAATAAGCAAAAGAATCTCACAAACAAGCATAAAAATTATATAATCAACATTTGAGCAAACAACAACAAAAGGACAGAGAGAAAAACAATTTTTGGATAGTGAAGATAGAGAAGAGAGTTGTGTGTATGAACTTGGAGAAGGGGATTGGAAATTAGATATATAAGTAGGGTGAAATTTTAACAGGGGATATAAAGAAAGAATAGGGAAAATCGAAGGCAGGGAAAGGATAAGAGAAACAGGACAGCAAAAGGGCAAAAGTTTAGGAAGAGAGTGATGGCATAAAGATAGAGTTGAGATAGAATAGAATGATGCTAAAGGAAAGATGAAAATAGAATGTAGAACACTAATCTCAAAGTCAAATAAAGAGAAAATAAAATGACACATTTTTTAAAAAAGGTAAAATAGTAGTAATAATAATACTGATTGAAAATAAAAATGTGATAATTGAAAAGGTAAAATCAAGTGAGGAAAAAAGAAAATAAATAGTTTCTTAAGTAAAATGTGAAAAGAAAAAAAATTAATAAGAAATAAAAAATAAAAATATAATGTGCAGTAATGAAGGTCATTCACTTCCTCTATTGTTCTGTTTGGCACACCTGTTTCCCAGTCAGGACAGTATTGCAGTTACCTGTGTTCCACTGCTCCTCAGTATTGTAAGCCAGTCTTGATTTTTAAGCAGGCACTGTGTCTTACTTTCTTGTATTCCTTAATTTGTGATTACACAAGAGTCAATTTGTGATTCAACCCCTGGGTGGCAGTGTTTGTGGGTTGACTTCTGGATCTATGGGTCCTTTCTAGCCTCTGCTTTAGATCCTGCTTTCCCTATGGCACTCAATACTGGTTTGTGGGAGTGGGCTGCCCCAGATCTGGTTCTCTGACAGTCTCCGCTCTGATCCCCAGGTTCCAGAAACCCAACTTTCCCCTGCAGTCTCCTAGGGTGTCCCCAACTGGGTGATCCTATGTATTGGGCTCAGTAATCAGAAACAAGGATTCAAGGAGGAGAAAGCACTAGTGTGTGAACTCCAAGTTTGCTCATAAGCTTACACAATCCCCTTTTCCCCCTTGAGTTCAAACAGCTGGCACACTCCCAGAGTTTTTAGGCTGTCCTTCTGCGTCAGATCAAAATGGGTTGCTTTTTAGAGATCCCCTCTGTTAGCAGCTCTGAGGACCCCCTTCCATATTCAGATTATGCCCACCCTAACAGCCACGGATTTTTCTAGGCTCAGACTTCCCCCAGTCCTCCAGCTCCCACAGTGTGCACGTTTCTCTGTCCCGCCGGGACCAGAGACCACACCTTATCCCATGCGAAATCTGACCTTTCTGTGGTGGAGTGTAGAGCTCCTTTGAATCAGCGTGTTTGTGCCAATTGGGGACTGGTGCTCTGGGGTTTGCAGCTGTTCAGTGGGTGCCGCATTTTTAGATTTTCAGGTTTCCAGTAACATCCAATTTCCCCTTCAAGATGTCGCGATCTCTGCATCCAAGCCAGTGGCTCCCAGGAGGGAAGCCAGCAGCAGTGAGGGCTGCCCGGTCAGGGGAACCCCGTCCAGCAGTCCTCCACCTTCTCCTGGAGTATAGCTGTCCCTTAACTCTCCAACAGACACTCCTCATGCTCCCCTTAGCTGTTCTTTCTATCTTCTCCGGGACAAGGCTCGGGACACGTCTTTCTATTCTGCCACCATTTTGGTTCTCCCACACTTTGAATAATTCTCTTTATTGTTTCTATTAGTTTTTTTGTGTGTGGAGTCTTTAGGGTTTTCTAAATACAGAATCAGTGTCTGTAAGAAGTGACAGTTTGACTTCTTTCTTCCCTATTTGGATGCATTTTATTTCTTTCTCTTGCCTTATAGCTCTGGCTAGGACTTCCAGCACTACATTGAATAAGAATATTGAGAGTAGACTTCCTTGTGTTGTTCTTCATCTTAAAGGAAAAGCTTTCAGTTTTTCAGCATCAGAGTATGATATTAGCTGAGGTTTTATCATAGACTAGAGGCCTGGTGCATGAAATTCGTGCACTTGGTGGGGTGTCCCTCAGCCCAGCCTGCACCCTCTCCAATCTGGGACCCCTTGAGGAATGTCCAACTGCCCATTGGGATCGGGTCTAAACGGGCAGTCAGACATCCCTCTCACAATCCAGGCCTACTGGCTCCCAACTGCTCACCTGCCTGCCTTCCTGATTGCCCCTAACTGCTTCTGCCTGCCAGCTTGATCACTCCCCTGCCAGCCTGATTGATGTCTAACTGCTCCCCTGCCAGCCTTTTTGGCCCCAACTTCCCTCCTCTGCTGACCTGGTCACCCCTAACTGCCTTCCCCTGCAGGCTTGGTTGCCCCCAACTGCCCTCCCTTGCAGGCCTGGTCCCTCCCAACTGCCCTCTCCTGCTGGCCTGATCGCCCACAACTGCCCTCCCTTGCAGGCCTGGCCCTTCCAACTGCCCTCCCATGCTGGCCATCTTGTGTCCACATGGGGGCAGGATCTTTGACCAGATGGGGGCAGCCATCTTGTGTGTTGGAGTGATGGTCAATCTGCACATTACTCTTTTATTACATAGGATAGAGGCCTGGTGAACATGTCGGGGCCAGGTGGTTTGCCCTGAAGTGTGTCCCAGATCAGGGTGGGGGTTCCCTTGGGGCGTGGGACAGCCTGGGTGAGGGGCCTGTGGTGTTTTGCGGGCCGGCCATGCACCCAGTGACAGAAGTAGAGGCCCTGGGATCTGGGATTTATTTATCTTCTATAATTGAAACTTTGTAGCCTTGAGTGGAGCCAAGCCTCCTGCTTGCTCCAAGGCTGCCGCCATTTTTGTTGGGATTTATTTATCTTTATAATTGAAACTTTGTAGCCTTGAGTGGAGGCCTGGGCCTGCCAGGGTGTGCAGGAAGCTTGGCTTCCTCCATTGCCAGGGAAACCCAAGCCTCCTGCTTGCTCTGTGGTTGCAGCCATCTTGGTTGGGTTAATTTGAATAATTGCTTCTGATTGGCTGGCGGGCATGGCTTGTAGGGTGTAGTGGAGTGATGGTTAATTTTCATATACTCTTTTATTAGATAGGATAATTCTAGGCACTTATCAATTTCTTCTAGGATATTGAATTTTATGGCATATAGTCTTTCACAATATTCTAGTATGATCCTTCGTATATCTGTGATGTCAGTGGTGACCTCTCTCATTTCTGATTTTGTTTATATGGATCTTTTACCTTTTTTTTCTTAGTGACTCTAGCAAGGGGTTTAGTAATTTGAGTAGCTTTTCAAAGAACCATCTCTTTGTTTTATTAATTTTTATAGTCTTTTTATTCTCTATTTCATTCAATTCTGCTATATTTTTTTAAAGAATATATTTTATTGATTTTTTACAGAGAGGAAGGGAGAAGGATAGAGCGTTAGAAACATAGATGAGAAAGAAACATCGACCAGCTGCCTCCTGAACACCTCCTACTGGGGATGTGCCTGCAACCAAGGTACATGCCCTTGACCAGAATCGACCCTGGGACCCTTGAGTCCGCAGGCTGATGCTCTATCCACTGAGCCAAACTGATTAGGGCTCTGCTATAATTGTTATTATCTAATTTCTTCTGCTGACTTTGGGCTACTTTTATTCTTCTTTCTCAATCTTTAAGATGTGATATTAGGTTGTTTACTTGGGATAGGACTGTAATTATATCAACTTCCCTCTTATTACTATTTTCACTGCATCCCAGAAGTTTTGATATATTGTATTATCATTCTTATTTGTCTCTATACATATTTTGATCTTATCTTTTATTTCTTCTTTGATTTGGTCATTTTTTAGTAGTGTGTTGTTTAACTTCCATGTATTTTGGGGTTTCTTTACTTTCTTTTTTTGCAGTTTATTTCTAATTTCAAAGCATCATGGTCAGAGAATATGCTCAGTATACTTTCAATTTTCTTGAATTTATTGATGCTAATTTTGTGACTCAACATCTGGTCTATCCTTGGGAATGTTCCATGTGCATGGAGAATGTATATTCTGATGCTCTGGGTTGAAAGGTTCTGTAAATGTCAATTATTAAAATTCCATTTAAAGCTGATATTTCTTTATTGATTTTTTGTTTGGTTGATCTCTCCAGAACTGTCAATGGAGTATTAAGGTCCCCAAATATAATTGTGTTTTTATCTGTTTCTCCCTTTAGTTCTGTGAGTAGTTGTTTTATATATTTTGGCGCTCTCTGGTTGGGTGCATATATATTAAGAAGTGTTATGTTTTCTTGATGTAGTGTTACTTTTCCATCTTTGTCTCTTGTTATCTTGAAATCTATTTTGTTAGATATAAGTATGGTTATACTTGCTTTTTTGTGGATGTGTGGATGTTATTTGCTTGGAGAATCATTTTCCACCCTTTTACTTTAAATCTACCTTTGTTTTTGCAACTTAGATCTGGCTCTTGTAGGTAGCATATAGTTGAGTTTTATGTTTTTGGTCCATTCTGCTACCTTGTGCCTCATTATTGGTGAATTCAAACCATTTATATTTAGGGTAATTATTGATTTATGGTGATTTCCTATAGCCATTTTATCTTTTGTTTTCTGGTAGCTGTGTGCCTCCACTGTTTCTTTTCCTTTGTGCTTCTGTCTGTTGTTTTTGTTTGATGTTATTCAATTATTTGTTTCTCTGTTTCCTTTTTTTTTTTCAAGGTATACATCTTGGTTTGGGGATTTTTATGTGTGGTTACCATTAGGTTTATAAAAAATAAAGTTGCATATAGTCTATAGCTTTTTTTCCCTTTGAGTCCATCTGACCTCCTTTGCCAGTTCAGACCTTTCATGATGTTGTTTGTGTTTTTTTTTCTTGTCACAAATTATCTCTGTTTATGCTGTAAGTTTTTTGGTGATCTTACTCATATTGTTGTGACCTCATGTTCTTTGTTTCAGGTAGAATAATTCCCTTGAGCATTTCTTGCAATGGGGGTTTTCTGGTAATAAACTCCTTCAGCTTCTGTATATCTTTATTTCTCCTTCATATTTAAAGGATAATTTTGCTAGATATATTATTTATGGATGGTAATTTCTCTCTTTCACACATTTGAATATTTGGTTTCACTCTCCTTTGGCTTGTACAGTTTCTGCTGAGAAGTTGGATGCAATTCTGATCAGTTTTTCTTTGTAGTTAACTTTTTTCTTTAATTTTTTAATTGTTTTAAGTATTACAAATAGTAGTACATATGTCTCCTTTTTTCCCCCCATTGATCTCTCCCCGACCTCCCCTACCCCCCAGTACATGCCTTCACCTGCCCGCCCTCCCCCCCGCCCCAGTGTCTTATATCCATTGGTTATGCTTATATGCATGCATACAAGTCCTTCCGTTGGTCTCTTACAGCCCCCCTCGCCCAACCTCCCCTGTCTTCCCAATGTAGTTTGACAGTCTGTTCAATGCTTCTTTGCCTCTGTATCTTTTCCCCACCATTTCTTTCCTATAAAAAGTTTTGCCTTTGCAGACTAGAAATAAACATATAATAACAAAACAAGACAAAACAAAAAAATGTTTGAGTCCCAATTTCAATGTCCAACAGTTCTGAGTCCCCATTTCAATGTCTAACAGTTCCTTATGTGTACATGTCAGCAGTGATATCTGGATGGTGGGCACATGTTGGCAATGCAGGTCCAACCCTCTCTGGTTTGGTCCTAGGTAACCTGCAGCGGTGCACAGCTGCTGACTGCTCGTGTGGCAAGGCGTTGTCAGCGTCTTCCATCTCTGGACTGTTTTTTCCTCTTGTCTTCGTGGTTGGAGCACACCTGTCAATTCCTCTCTGTTGCAGGAATCCATCTGGTCTTGGGGTTGTTTTTTAAGGTATGATGTTCTGATCGACGTTTCTCAGCCTCTGGATCTGTTCTTGTTCATCAGTCTATGCCGTTCATTATATTCCACAAATGAGCGAGATCATGTGATATTTATCTTTCTCTGCCTGGCTTATTTCACTCAACATAATATTCTCCATCTCCATCCATATTGTTGCAAATGGTAGGAACTCTTTCTTTTTTACCGCAGCGTAGTATTCCATTGTATAGATATACCACAGTTTTTTAATCCATTCATCTGCTGATGGGCATTTAGGTTGTTTCCAAATCTTGGCTATGGTGAATTGTGCTGCTGTGAACATAGGGGTGCATATTTCCTTTCTGATGCGTGTTTCTAGATTCTTGGGATATATTCCTAGAAGTGGGATCACTGGGTCAAATGGGAGTTCCATTTTTAGTTTTTTGAGGAAGCTCCATACTGTTCTCCACAGTGGCTGCACCAGTCTGCATTCCCACCAGCAGTGCAAAAGAGTTCCTTTTTCTCTGCATCCTCGCCAATACTTGTTGTTTGTTGTAGTTAACTTCTTCCTTTTCCCTCACTGCTTTGAAAATTTTTATTTTTCATTAATTTTTGACAGTTTTAATACCTAGTGCCTTGAAGAGGGCCTCTGTGGATTGAGGTAACTACATGTTTTGTTTGCTTCTTGGATTCGAGGGTCTAGTACTTTCCATAGATTTGTGAAGTTCTCATCCATTATTTGTTTGAATAAACTCTTCATCCCATGTTCCTTCTCTTCCTCTTCCACAATGCCTATAATTCTAATATTGCTTTTTCTGATGAAGTAGGAAAGGTCTCATAGAGCTCCTTAATTTTTATTTATGCTGAGGTGTATCTCTTATTCCCTCTGCATCATTTCTTGGTTCATATCTTTGCTCTCACTAATTCTTTCCTCCATCTGCTTGACTCTGTTTTCTATGCTCAATAGTTCACTCTTTATCTCCTTAATTTCATGCTTCATTTCCAGGATGTATGATTGGTTCTTTTTAAAAGTTTCAATATTTTTGGTAAAGTACTCATTTTATTCATTGATTTGTTTTCTGAGTGCATTAAATTGCCTGTCTGTATTTTCTTGCATCTCGCTGAATATTTTCAGAATGGCAATCTTGAAATCTCTACCATTCACATCACATATTTCCATGTGTTCCAGCTTGCTCTCTGGATATTCTTCATTTTCTTTCTTATCATCCTCATTACCATGGTTACTTATGGTATTTGCTATTCTCCATTGCCTACGCATTTATCTCTGAAGAAGTCTTTCTACTATTTTCCAGTAGATAGTGCTGAATTGCAAGATTTTTATCAATGTGATCCAGTCTTGACTTCCACATTTGCATGCTTCCATAAGATGCTACAGCCATGCTGCTTGGCGGTGGGTTAGTATTAGCAACCACTGGCCTCTATGGAGTCCTGCCCCAAGCACCCCTTGTGGGGATTAGTCACAGAGGGAAATGGCAGTTCTACTGCAACAGCTCTTGTTTTACAGATAATGTGCTCCTGAACCAGACTCCAAGGGCAATGGGAGGTGAGTTTGGGGAGTCATAGTAGTGGCAGGGCTCTGTGGTTCCATATTTCTTTGACATACCACCACCCAGCCCAAAAGTAGAGAGCAGCAAGACAGCCCCATGCTCTGTCAGGGATCTGCTAACTCAGACACTGTTTACTTTCTCACTGCTCGCCCTGCTGGGCTGCTCCCCACAGCTCTTTGTTCCTCCTGGTTGAAGGAAGCACCTGCTACTGCCAGTTTCCTTCCTCTCTTGGCTGGGCTGTGAGCTCCCCACTGCAGGGCTCTGCCTGCATACCATCTGAGCTTTCCTCCCTTCTTGTCTCCCTGTTTATTTCCAATTGCCCACCTTTAGATGTTTCAATATGCAGTCTATCAGGCATGTGTCTGTCTTGAGCAGGGATTTCTTTGTTGAATTATAGTTGGTTAACTTGTTGAAATTTCAGGGGCTGAGGACAGGGTGCACTCTTATGCTGCCATTCCACTGACATCACTATGTAAAATTTAAAATACACAAATAATACTAATTACTAGTATTGCTTATGGATGCATATATATGAAGTACAGGAATAGTTATGGAAAGAACACTTTCTAACTTCAAGGTATTGCTTACTTCTGGCAAGAGGTAGAGAGAGAGGCCTTAACTCTGATACATAATTTAAAATATTTGAAACAAAATTCAGAACATCTAAACTAATAAAAGAGAAACATGCAAATTGACCATCCCACTGCTTCACCCACCAGCCAATCAAGAGCAAGTATGCAAATTAACCCAACAAAGATGGCCATGGCCATGGAGCTGGAAGGAGCAGGAGGCTTGGGTTGCCCCTGGTGATGGAGGAAGCCAAGCTTCCAGCTGACTCTTGCCTCTGCTCAAGGAGTGGCTGGGGGCCTGGGTCACTAGGGGGTGTGGCCATCCTGAAAATGGCCCTCAGCCCCTCACCCAGGCTGGCCAGACATCCCAGCGGGACCCCCCCACCCTGAAGGGAGTGTGGTCAGCCTGAAAATGGCCCTCAGCCCCTTACCCAGGCTGGCCATGCCCCTATGGGGTGAAGAGTCCCCACTAGGGGGCATGGCCAGCCTACAAACAGCCATCAGCTCCTCACCCAGGCTGGCCAGGCACCCCAGCAGGAACCCTGACCCTGAAGGGGGTGTGGTCAGCTTGAAAATAGCCCTTAGCCCATCACTCAGGCTGGCCACACCCCCCTAGCGGGGACCCTCACCCCATGGGGCAAACCACCACAGGCCCCTTGCCCAGGCCACCCCATGCCCCAAGGGAACCCCCACCATGATCCGTGACACCCTTCAGGGCAAACCAGCTGGCCCCACCCATGCAACAGGCCTCTATCTATACTAATAAAAGGGTAATATGCTAATTAGACTGGGAGACCTTCCAGGAGACCTTCTGGACATTCTTCTGGACAAAACCATGGTGGCGGGGCTGAGGTAGAGGTGGTTAAAGGCCAAGAGGGGAGTGCAGTTGTGGGTGATCAGGCCGGTGGGGAGGTGGCCATTAGGGGTGAGCAGACCAGCAGGGGGGCCAATTGGGGGCAAGCAGGCCATCAGTGGGGGTCAGTTGTGGGTGATCAGGACAGTGGGGAGGGCAGTTTGGAGTGAGCAGGCCAGCAGGGGGACAGTTGGGGGCAAGCAGGCCAGCAGGCAGAGTGGTTAGGGGCAATCAGGCAGGCAGGCAGGTGAGCAGTTAGGAGCCAGCAGTCCCAGATTGCGAGAGGGATGTCTGACTGCCGGTTTAGGCCTGACCCCTGTAAACCAGCAGTAGGATATCCTTCAAGGGGTCCCAGATTGGAGCAGGTGCAGGCCGGACTGAGGGACACACACCGCTCTCCCCTCCTCCCCCCCGCCCCAACCCCTCGTGCATGAATTTTGTGCACAGGGCCACTAGTAAATATAATAAAATAGAAACAGTTCTTGTTTAGGATTTCTAACAGTGGTGGCTGTGAGTGGCCTGGTGACTTTTCACATGTCCCTTAATATTTCTGGGGGATGGTATTAAGTTAGGGTTGCAAACATGTTTTAGCACAGGATCCTTTCATTCAAAGAAAATCTGAAACTGGTGTGAAACTGGTGACATCGAAGCTGCTTAGGCAGAAATTGGAGGGCAGAGTTAGGAGGCGTCAGAGAGCTGCCCCCACTTTCTGTTGCCACCACCTCCTTCCTCTACAGAGCCTGGGCTTTGGCAGAGATCAGTTTTCAAACCTCTGGATGGCTGACTGCTGAGGCATCCTTCCTCTCTGACAGTCTGTGTGACCGTGACATGGTGTTTCTTACACATCAACCTGCATAAGGTAAGGTATATTTCCTGAGTAAGCCTACCAAATACGAGGGCTCCATAGGAAACATCTGGAATGAAGGGAAGAATGCTTCTGACTTTGAATAACTATCTGTTTACCTGGTCATTCCACAGATTTCAATTATGAGAGTAGGATTTCTCCCCACTCTTAAAAAATGTTAACTCATTATCTTTTTGCTGCTCATATTCCTTCCTTGCCTCCCTAGACTTCTCCCCTCACATTTTATGTTTTCATTGTTCTGTGGCCTCCTCCTTCTGTGGCCCCTGGCCTTGATTCTTGCTCCTTCAGCCCTTACCCTCATGGAACAACCATCGACCAGGCTCCTGGCAGAGCCTGCCATTCCACTCCTGCCAGGTCCAGAGCCCGCTGCTGCCACATTCTTGTTGTTTACCTTCCCTTACCCCTGGACACCTACTTCTTGTTTGAAATCAATTGAAAAGGATCACCAACCACTCCCTAATTATGAAATCCAGATGATTTATTTAATTTTTTTCTTTTATTGATTTCAGAGAGGAAAGGAGAGATAGAGAGAAATAGAAACACCAATGGTGAGAGAGAATTATTGATTGGCTGCCTCCTGCACACCCCCTACTAGGGATCGAACCCACAACCCTGGCATGTGCCGGAGTGAGAATTGAACTGTGACCTCCTGGTTCATAGGTTGATGCTAACTACTGAGGCACACGAGCTAGGCATATCCAGAGGATTTCTGTTGCATGCTCAAACTTATTTCCCCATCATTGACATCAAGGAGGGTAGATAGAGTCAGTTGTTACTGGGTCATTCCCAGCCAGCAAGGTCCACACATACGCTCACTTGTTTTTATTCTTGGCGAGCGCTCTCTCTATATATATTAAATTTCAGACAAATAATGAATAATTGGGAGAGAGTATGTCCCAAAAGCAGTACTAAGAAATTATTCTGGAAAAGTGTTGTTTATCTGAGGTTGCAGTGTAACTGGGTGTCTGAAGGAGGGAGCAGCTCCTCTCTCATACCCTGTACTTCCCGGAGCTCTCTGTGACCCCAACTTTAACCTTTTCCCTCCTCTGACTGTTCCTTCATTGTTTCCATGGTGGTACCACTTCCTCCCTGTCCCAGGATTTTGTCCCTGTCCTCTTCTCTTCTCTATGGCACTCATGCCCTTTGAGAGCCCACCTCTACTCATCAAATCATTTCTTCTGTGCTAATGATTCTGGATCATTTCTCTTTGGCCCTGATCTTTCCACCCAGCACATATTCCAAAGTTTCTTGCACTCAGTATCTGAGGCCTCATTTAGCCCTCAGTTTTTCCCACTCTTCTTACCTCTGCCAAGTCAGATCCTTCCCAAGCATATGTGCTCTGTCCTTAACCCAGGTACAAGAACATAGGTATCTTCTGGGGCTTTTCATTTTCACCTCTCCATTTCACCTGCAAGCCCTGCCAAACCTCCTTGCCACATGCCTGGCTTGTTCTAAGTAAAGATTTGCTAAATGAATATCTTCTGGGTTGACTCCTTTCTTTCCATTCTGTTACAGCCACCTCCATTCACATTGCAATTACCATGTACTCACTTTAACTGAAGCCTGATAGTGGCTTCCCTTCCTCTAGGGCAATCTTGAGGCCCCTTCAAACTAATCTTTCCAAGACATATTTCCTCTCTCTCTCTCCTCTCTCTCTCTCTCTCTCTCTCTCTCTCTCTCTCTCTCTCTCTCTCTCTCTCTCATTCCTTTAATTTATTTTTTTAGTAGATAATACCTTCATGTGGCTCAAGGTTCCAAAGGCACAGAAGGATTGGTTGGAATCTTGAAGGGGTCATTCAGTATGTCTTTGCCCACCTGATTTTATAACTAGTTGAGACATAGATACATTCGTGAGAAAGATGGAGATAAAAAGCTGGATAAAATAAGGAGGCTTTGTTTCTGAGTGGCTTGCGCATCTATCATTCAAGAATTAGCAAGGCTTACCCATGCAGCCACAGACCCAGCTGGACAGCAGAGGCCTTTCTGCTGGGCACTGCTCTTAGACAAGCTTAGGGCTGCTGGAGCCAGATACATTCCCTTCCAGCAAGCAGGCTGATTCTAACATGGCCAGGGTGGGGGTTGGGGAGAAAGGATAATCTGCACGCTTTCATTTTATATTCTCCAACTCACTAATTAGACTGGTCACTCTGTTTCCTGGGGTGGGTGAGGGAAATGTGCACAGTGCTCCCCAGTTGGTGTGCTGATGGGTTGCAGTTGCACCACGAGGTACCAATCCCTTTGTTCTCAGGCCCAGGATGGTCAGAGCCCTAGTCTCACCCTTTCAGCCCCAAGTAGTCTCATACGTTTCCTAATTTCCCCCACTGACTCAGTGTGATCATTTTCTGTGTGTGTCACAATTGCACAGATGCTGGGATGCACTGTACATCTTTCCCTCTGAGCTGTGGTCCCTCTGTAGCTGTAGATATGAAGCCATGACATAGAGAGTCACTCTCAGTAAGTGCACACAGAAAATCCTCTTCCATTCCCATCCCCTGCCTGCCACCATGTTCTCCTCCTTAACCTTCTAGGAGGCAACCAATACTATGCATACATACATATTTGTGTGCACAAGTAAATGAGAGACTCCCTCATTTTTATACAACTCATGAAATAAGCCGAATGCTTTAACAAACTACCCCTAAATCTCAATGATGTAACAATAGAGGTTTATTTCTTGCTCATGTCTGAATCCAGAGTGACAGGAGCACTACAGTCTTCTCCAGGAGTCATTGATTGTCACAGTGTCTTTTAATTTGATGGCTGTGTCAGTTCCGGGGACTTGGGACCTCTGCCAGATGTTTTTCTATGAGCCAACAAAGGCAGGAAGACAGAACATGATGATCGAGAGGGTTAGGGGGAGCAGGCTAGGGAATGGCTTGCAATTGGCCAGACCTTTATCAAATGGGGTGTGGTGAGCCCATAGCAGTTTTTGTTACACATACCAGAATGGTGTTTCACACCTTGCTCTTTTGACTTGACAACAAATTTTATAAGTTCTTTAGCCTTTTTAACAGTTGCATAGGATTCAGTTTTACAGATTGCACCATAATTTATGTAACCAGTCCAAGGCTCAAGCATCCACAGTGCTTTCTTCTTTTCCATTCTTTTATCTGCAGTGCAGATTATTGTCCTTATGTCATCTCACTCATGTGTAAGCATATCTGCAGGACAGATTTTCAGGTGATGTGTTGCTGAATCAAACACTATGGACATCTGACATTACCTAATGATTAGCCCTAAAAAATTATACAGATATATACTCACACTAAGCCATTTCTTGTTTAGTCCCGCTTATGTAAAATATCTCTACTGTTGTCCACTTTTGAATGAACACAGTTTAAATCCATATTCAATGGGTCAGAGGGCGATTTCTTGTCTGGGTAGTATCCACATGACAGGGTTTAACTTCCTCCTCCATATTTCAGGAGCCCTATGTGTCTATCCATGTTCTCCAAATATGCCTGCCCTCCACCTATTGCTTCAACAGTTTCTTTCATTTAGATTCAGGTACACCGAACATTTCTGGAGAAACAACCAGGGCTGGTGAGAAGTAGCAGCCTTAACACCTGTCTTTATATTTAATTCACAAAAGAAACTCTAGGAAGTAGGCCTTTGCATGCCCATGTTGCTGAAGAAACTGGGGTTCAGAGATGTTAAATAGGTCATCTAATTAGTGTCTGCTGTATTTTCATCAGATACGCTGAATCTATTTTTTCTCCCACCTGGTGCTTCTCAGCCCAAAGTATGCAGTGGTTGGGGAAAGGAAATGCCCACCCTTGAGCTGTCTCCTTATCCCAAAGCCTCCAGCCAGGAGTATCTCTTTGAAGTATCCAATTTATATTCAAAATATATACACATTTTGAATATCACTTTTTACTATAGCTGCATTTATTTTAATATTTGAAATTGCTTGCTATCAAGTAGAACTGCAACTCCAGGAAGCTGTGTTTCCTCTGTGGCTTGGTGAATCCTGGCCCACAGCCCTCAGGGCAGACAAAGGAGCAGGGTTCTGCATGTTGATGCCCTATAGATAAGGCTCCTACCCATCCTTCAAAACCCAGCTCAAATGCTGTTTCATCACCAAGCCTGTTTATAAGGTAAGCAAGTCCAGACTGCTCTCTGTCCTAGAGAACTATTATAGTTTAGCTCCCTGCCTGGTACTGAAATTGCAGTCTTTTCTTCTTTGACTGTGACCTTCATGAATTGAGTCTACCCATCAACTTTGCAGCAGAGACAAGACTTATTAAATGTTTAACAAACAAAGCATTGGAGATTATAAAAAAGATTTTGTGTTAGCCATTTTTACTTTTCTAAAGGAATTGAGAATTGCTGAAATTGGGACTACTTCTGAGTCCCAAATTCTCTTAAACACTCTTAAATCTTGCTTTAAACAGTTATGTTAGAACACATTTAGCTTGCCCACACATATGCACCCAATCCCTGTGATGTCCCTGCCACACTGATGGGCACTGGGCTGTTGTGCATCTCTGCTCCTATCTCTGGAAATGGGGATCATTACATTTGCCAACTGCCACTCAGGAATATTGTCAGAGTTGGTGAAATAATGTTTTTGAAGTGCTCTTTGGAAGTAATGTGCCACATAAATCACAGTCCCCTATTAAGGTGATATTTCTTCTCAGATAAGTCATATTATATTGCCAGATGCTTTAATACTCAGGCCCAAATGGAATTTTGTATCTATTACTGTCTAATGAACTTGGAAATTAAACTGGTTGCATTTCCTTTCTATTCTTGAAAGTTTTCAAGTTGTTTATCTCTGTGAACATGACTAGGCCGTTCCTAGCCTAATACTGCATATCCTATATAATAAAAGGCAAATATGCAAATAGTCCCCTTGACCAAGAGTTTGACTTGTAGTTCAACTGGGAGTTCAACCACGGGGCGGGGCCAGCCCCTCAACTGCCTGTGGCTCCTGCCCACAGCCAGCCCAGCCCAATCAGCCCTGATTGGGGGTGGGGGGGGCTGGTTGGATCCCATCTGTGCATGAATTCATGCACCAGGCCTCTAGTATGAGATAATAGAAAACACTATTACATCCTGGTGAACATATTGATATTTTTGTGTCCCCATGCTATCTGATATTTTAAGAATTAATTCCCAATATTTGAAAATCTTACCGCTTTCATGAAGCATCCATAATTCTTTCATATAGAATTTCGGTATATTGCTCCAAATTAGCCATATTTTGTATAGGATGATAGATCATCTAAACACTGAATGATAAGATTTTTAAATTCCAGTAACTGTCTATAAATGTGTTGTCCAATAGCAGCTAGCCACAGATGCACTTCCTCAGTTGCACTAACTTACATTCCCTTGCTCAATAACTTGAGTGGCTAGTTACAGAAATTTCCATTGTCACATAAAGTGGTAGTGGATGTGCTGGTCTCAGTATTTGTATCTTAAATGCCTAGTGTCTTTAGCTGAAATATTTTTATCTTTCTAATCTTCCCATTCACCCCTAGCTTAGATATTCCCCCTGAGACTATAACTAGAGGCCCAGTGCATGAAATTCATGTGCAGATACAGTCCCTAGGCCTGTCCTGAAATCAGGGCCATCTTCCCCAGCTGCCTGAAGCCAGCCCCACCCCCCGCTGCCACTCACCCCTGGTTCCCCATTCACCATCAGGTGATCAGTGCCTGATGGCCGGGGGAAGGGACCAGAGGTCAGCTATTCCCACCCACTCGCCAACCCCACCCCTGCCACAGGTGACCATCAGGAGATCGGAGCCTGCTGGCTGGGGAAAAGAACCAAGAAGTGGTCAGTGTGCCTTATAGTGATTGGTCTAGCGGTCATTCTGGTAGTTCTGCCATTAGGGCCAATTTGCATATTACCCTTTTATTATATAGGATAGAGGCTTGGTCCATGGGTGGGAGCCAGCTGGCCTGTCCTGAAGGGGGCCCCGGATTGGGGTGGAGGGGACCCACTGGGGAGTGGGGCTGGCCAGGATGAGGGGCAGTGGGGTTTGTAGGCTGGCCATGCCCCTGATCAGGGTGGGGGCTCCTGCTGGGGGGGCAAGGCCGGCCTAGGCAAGGAGCTGTGCGCAGTTTGTAGGCCGGCCACACCTCCAGCTTTGTCAGGAAGGATGTCTGGAATGATGTCCGGAAGACATTCGATCTATCCAGCCTAATTAGCATATTACACTTTTATTAGTATAGACTAGAGGCCTGGTGCACAAAATTCATGCATGGAGGGGGTTTCCCCTCAGCCCAGCCTGCACCCACTCCAATTAGAGACCCCTCAGAGTATGTCTGACCACTGGTTTAGATCCGATCCCTGTGGGATAGGGCCTAAACCAGATCAGATACCCCTCTCACAATCTGGGACTGCTGGCTCCTAATCACTCACCTGCCTGCCTGCCTGATTGCCTATAACCTCTCTGCCTGCCTGCCTGATCACCCCTAACTGCCCTCTCCTGCTGACCTGATGGAGCCCCCTACTGCTCTCCCCTGCTGGCCTGACCCCCCCTAACTGCCTCTGCCTGTCTGATCACCCCTAACTGCCCTCACCTGCCAGCCTGAACTCCCCCCAACTGCCCTCCTCTGCTGGCCAATTTGATTCTGATTGGTCAGTTTCTATGCCAGTTAGCATCAAAAGCTCTGCCTTCAAGGCAGCCATTGACTCCTCACAATTGACCCAGATTTGGTTCTAATTGGTCAGTTTCTATGCCAGTCAGTGTCAAAAGCTCTGCCTCCTAGGCAGTCATTGCCTCCTCATGTTCATCCAGATTTGGTTCTGATTGGTCAGTTTCTATGCCAGTTAGCATCAATAGCTCTGCCTCCTAGGCAGCCATTGACTCCTCACAATTGACCCAGATTTGGTTCTAATCGGTCAGTTTCTATGCCAGTCAGTGTTAAAAGCTCTGCCTCCTAGGCAGTCATTGCCTCCTCATGTTCATCCAGATTTGGTTCTGATTGGTCAGTTTCTATGCCAGTCAGCATCAAAACCTCCACCTCCTAGGCAGCCATTGGCTCCTTACATTCACCCAGATTTGGTTTTGATTGGCCAGTTTCTATGCCAGTCAGCATATCAATGGGGTCTGATCAGAAAGACAGGGCTAATCAGCAGCCTCCATGGAGGCCTGGAGAGAAATGGAGGCATGGCTATTGGCCAGACCAGGAGAGAAAGAGAGGCAAGTTCTGATCAATGGCTGCCACAAAGGCTATGGATCAGACCCTGCCTCTCTCTCTGTAGGCCTCTCTCCGGGCCTGATCCGCAGCCCCCTAGGCAGTCAGTGCTGGGTCGGGGGGCCAGCACTGACTTCCAGTCTGGTTGAGCCTTTGGTAGTAGTGGTTGTTAGGACCCTGGCTCTTTATTATATAGATGAGAGATTTTAATTGTTGGTGCCTTAAAAGAAGATTCATCTCCAAGGCCCTGGTTTGAATGAACATTCAGAAATGGCACATGAGATCCCCATCTGGAGATTGGTGCAGCACAGATCCAGTCATTTCTGAGAAACTGTCTGGGTTTGGAGTTACTCCCAGAACTCTGATGTAGCAGTTCCTGAGTTTATAGCAAGTCTGAGAGCAACACAAATCTGCTTTGTATACACAAATAAACATGTGTGTGCTGCATGCCATTCTCAGCCTGCCAGTTCCCTCTGGCTGTGCTAGTAAATGCAGCTCAAAAGACACTAGTTAACTTTCATGCAGGAATGAGGCACTCTGATTTTTGAAATGTTCTGGTTGAGTGGGAATGAAGAGGATGAGTCTAAGGAAGGTTTTAAAGATTAAGTATTTTCATTTTCAGACAAATTGTAGATACCGAATTCAGAAATTTCTACATTTTATTTTACATGACTTCACACCAAGCAAACTTTTTATGGCCAAGTTTAACTTAACATTGAAATAAAAGCCAATAAACTGTGTGGCTCAGTGGTTGAATATCAACCCATGAACAAAGAGGTCACTGGTTCAATCCCTGGTCAGGGCACATGCCCTGGTTTCAGGCTTGATCCTCAGTAAGGGGCATGCAAGAGCCAGCCAATAGATGACATTTCTCATCCATGTTTCTATCTCTCTATCCCTCTCCCTTCCTCTCTGTCTCAAAGTCAATAATTTTCACAATATTTTTATTCAACTGCATATACTCAAAACATTTAAAAACTAAGCAAAATAAGAGGGAAAACTTTTCTTTGCCCATCAGCGTTTCACTGAGATTTGTTGCTGTTGGCTCTAGAAAATACACAAATATTACCTTATAGTTATATTGCACTGACAAATATCTAAGTTCACATTTTCTCTTATTTTTTATTTCTGCTAATTTGATAGGATCTTTATGTGCCTCATACAACCTTAGAGAAGGTGATATAATTGTATTTTTAAAACACATTTTTAGTGACCCAAAGGAGTGTCTTTCTAAATGCAGTTTCATTTTTTTTTTTTTTTGGCAGAAGACATTTGACCCAGAAATGTTCTTCAATGTCCTACTGCCACCAATTATATTTCATGCAGGATATAGCTTGAAGAAGGTAAGTTTATGGTGACTGTTTTCTTTATCAAGGAGAGGATTTTATCAGCACTACTGACAAAACAGTTATTTTATGGGTTTACCTATTTGGTAAGAATATCATTATCTTAGATTATGTGATATAGGTTAAAATCTGACATACTTGGAATTCTTCTGAACTTGCTCTGGCTAGCACACTGACCATTAGCCACATGCAGCAACTAAGCCTTTGAAGTGTGCTAGTCGAAATGAAATGTGCTTTAATTGTAAAACATGCATTGGATTTCTCAGACCTAGTATTAAGAAAGAATGTGAAATATCTCAATAATGTTGTATATTTGATTTCATGTAGAAATGATAATGTTTTGGGTATATGGGGTTGAATAAAAATATTGTGAAAATTAATTTTGCTTTTTTAAAACGTATTTTAATGTAACTACTAGAAAAATTTAAATGACATACATGGTCCACAATATATTGCTATTGGTAATTATTATTCTGTGGGTATAATCAAGAGTAGGCTGTGAACTAGCATGGGGTTAGCTCGCAGGGTGAGAGCTCAGGAAAGCTGTGCTTGTGCTCTGCTCTTGGTGCTCCCAAAACAGAGGCTCAGCCTCACAGCTGAAGGCACCTCTGCCATTACTCAGATGCAGCCTGGTGTGCAGAGCTGACAAGGCAATGATCCACCCCTGTACCTAGAGTGAGGCTCTAGCCTCAGAGTTTGAGTGGCAGAGGCTATGAGGCTGCTGTTCTGCTGCCCTCTTGCCCAGATTCCTGGGCAGTGCCTGTGGACCTGTGGGTCCTATGTCAGAAGCTGGGCGGCTTGCTCAATGAAGACCTGATTTTCTTGTGGACTCTGGGCTCCCTCTTGCTATCAGTTCTGGCTACTCAGGCCCCACTTAAAGAACTAGGGGAGAGTTTTCCCAAGCAAGCTCTTGAAAAGATTTAGGAGACTGGTTTATTCAGGGCATTCTTCTTTACCCAGCCCGGATACTAGATGTCATTTTGTATGTCTTCAAAATAAATTTTTGTAGGTGATTAAAGTTTGTTTCATAGCATATAAGTCAGAGATCTAATAATAAAAGTAAAAAGGCAACTTAAATATTTTAGAATGGTATTTTTAAATGCTAAGTGGTTCCAGTGACAACAAGCTTCCTAAAAACTCTCTTGCCAGACCCTTGCATGGACATTGCCCAGCCCCTTCCTTTCTCTTAGCCTGCCAGGCCTGGGACTTGTTTCTGTCATCTCTACTCCATCACCTTCCATGTGTTTCCCCTACTTCTTTGAGAAACTTCTGTCCTTGCAGTGCAGATTAGGTAAGTCTTATTGTACAAGAAGGCCAGGAACTGGGGCTCCAACAACAAACTTGTCTAAGCAGTGAGGAAAGGAGGAGGCAGTAAAATGCATGTTATTTTTATTTCCTGTTACACTAAGAAAAATGCTGATGGACAATAAAAATATATATTTTTCTCCCCAGAGACACTTTTTTCAAAACTTAGGATCTATTTTAACATACGCCTTCCTGGGGACTGCTATCTCCTGTATTGTCATAAGGTAAGTGACATTTGGGGCTCAAATTCTATGAGGCTGGTGGGCAACTGATCTTTTAGCAGTTTCTTTTGAATTTCTACACATCCCTACACGTTGTTCTTACATATTGACAGAGGTTCTGAGAGGTGTTCATCACTTTATAGCAAAAAATTGATCTTTAGTAGTTCTATAACATGGCGATCTGAAATTTATAATGGATTCAAATTCTAAGCTTGTGGACAATGCTGTCAACTTATCAGTTTTCATTATTTCCCTGTTTTCTTTGTATAACTGATTTTAAGTACATTTAAATATATGCATTAATATTATATGCTTTGGTTATCATGAAAATCTGTAAATCTACTTTTTTAAAGTGAGACAATGTATAATGTGTGTGGAGAAAATATAAATGAATTGTTCTAAATCATTTCAGTTGAAGAGGTCTGTTGATATTCATTGGCTGGAGTTGAGAACCTCTTCTAATTGATTGTAAGGTTACAATCAATAACATATTGGAAAGTGATTTGCATAACTTTCAGGTTGCTTGGTTGAACTGAGCATAATCTGGACAACAAACATCTATAGGGTGCCTTCTGAATGTGGTTCACCAAGTGCAGGAGGGATTGATTGGTAGTTTACAGATATTTGGATCTTATCTGCAAGTAAAGGAAACCATTGGCAACCTTTAGCTTGAGGGTGCTGAGGTCTGATTTAAACTTTAGGAAGGTCATTCTGGTGCCTGTGTGAAGGAGAAATTTTCAAGTGGGGAAAAGATGGTAGCCAGGGCACGATTGAAGCAATGATTTCCATAGGCTGGGTTAGAGGTGGTGAGGGCCTGGCTGCAGGCAGGGGCAGCAAAAGATGTATGTGGTGTCAGAAACCAGTTGAAATCCTGAGAGAACATGGGGTCATTCAGGGCAAGTGTGGAGTGAGAAGAGAAAGTATGTGGGCAACAATACTACTTAACGAAAGGGAAGAGGTACCCACAAAAGACTAAGAAGTGTTGGGCCCAAGAAATGAGAAGCAAATATTCAGGGTTTATGTCTGGAAGTCAAGGGAAGAGGTAAAAGGCAGCAAACAGTGGCTAACATGGGAGGTGGCAAGTGGAATAGGAGCTGGGGTGTCCATTGCATTCACTGTAGGTGGTGATGGGAGGCAGGAATAAGAGGAAAGTAATGGCAAGATTAATTGCTTTGGGTACCATATGATGAGAAGCAAGAGTTCATAGTTATGGTATCTCCAGATACAATTTAAGAACTTCTGAAGGAAAGTGACAACCTTAAATTCAGACCAAACTGACACTTTCATAATTTGTAATATCTGTTTTATGAGTGATTGAAACTGCCATTTAAACCTTAGAAAATGACTGGTTATATTTTTCTGATACATTAATGCTAATAAAAACAACATACCCATTTATTGGGCACTTGATATGTACTATGCCTATTTTAAAAGTAAAATTTAATTAACTTCACTTAATCTTCAAAATAATCCTATTAAGTAGATGCTATTATTACCACCCTTAACAGCTGAGACAACTGAGGTTTAGAGAGAATAACATAATGTAAGTAATGAAATAACATAATGTAAGTAATATAATAAATCATTTGGTTCTACAGTCAACTTAATGCCCCAAATGTGCTTACTTCTATTTATTATTGGCCCTAAAATAAAATATAATAAATTAAACTAAAAAATAAAATTGTATAAATCAGTCAGTATTTACTAACATGCCATATGTTTCTTCATCAGCCCTGTAGGAGTTCTCACATAAATGAGAGGTTTTTATTTGGAAATCCTATTCAAAAGGAATTCACATTTCTAATAAGAAGGGATGTTTGGGTATATGCAGATATACTCACAATGGCATGAAACTGGCAGGAGAAAAGAATCGGGACAGTCAATGAGATTGGACTCTGAGAATAACTTTTCAGAAGGGGTGGGTGGGCATTTAATGGAGAGTGATGAGGCAGTTGGGTTTTCCATGCCATCAGGTGCATTAGTGCTGGTGGGTGTGGTGAGCACTGTGCCAGGCTCCCAGTGGGGAGGAGGTCTCACTGGGCAGTGTAAGGGGCTGTGGGAACTGCAGTGCAGCAGTCAGTTGACAGAGCTGTGAAGCTCAGCCCCGGAAACTCATGTGAATGCGAAGGCCATGAAGGGTTATGTGAATCATGAATGAAAACAGCTAGTGTGCCATGGTCTTCTGCAGGTAAAGACTGTCTCTATTCACACTACAGGTTGGTATTAAAGGTGACTCAAATGCTTCACAGGGACTGAGATCATTGGGTCCATTTAAATGAAAGAGTGCCTAATTAATTTTTGTTAACCTTATATCATTTCAGAAATTAGATACAAACCACTTTTTTTATTGCATTGGAAAGTTTAACAATATCCCTTCTGACTATAAAATCAGAGAAACCTTTAAAATTTTTAAGGATGGACTATTCTTAAAGAATTCAACCACCTTCTTCTATTCCTCTCCTCCATTTTGCCACTTAGGAAATATCTTAGGTATATCTCTGTTTTGAATAAAACCCATGCATTTGAAATATTTCTCTATTCATCTCTTTCATCTAAACTATTCCTTTATCCCTGATCCTGTGTCTCCAGCCATTTGTGCTGCAGGGATGTGTCATCACAGTGATAGCCTAATGCTTGTGTCAGCAATCCATCTTGTCACAAGAACTAGTTATCAATGAAATGTTTCCTTTTTTAAAGCAATGAAAATATTTAAAAGCATTTTTGTTAATGAGGAATTTTTAAAAATGCTACAATTTCACAAATATTTGGAGTAAGGGACACAAATCTAAATGAAGAACAGGTGTTAAATTTAAAAATTTTTCATTTTTAAAATCTCATCTCATGTGCCAGACACTGACCTGTGCTTTTTATACACATTATCTGATTTTATCCTCACAATACTATGTGAGATAGTACTATTTTTAGCTTTATTTTACATACAAGAATGCTGAGGTTGAGACTTGCCCAAAGTTACATAGTAAGTAATTGGTGGTAAGATTAAAAATGGAAGTGGAGTAAGTAGATGCTGCATGGACACGCTCCTAGGACCAAACTGGAATTGCAACTAAAATACTGAAAAACTTCATGAATAATCAACAGAAGACTCACTGGAGAGAACCCAGATAACCGAGGACGGAAAGTGGAGACTATAGAGACTCATAGGAAGAGTGGAGGCACAAAAAAGCTGGGCAGGCTCTCACAGACAGCAGCTGAAGTTCTGGAGAGCTATCTCAGATGTGTGTGTGTGTGTGTGTGTGTGTGTGGGCGGGGGGTTACCACTGAGAACTCTGGATTCTAATCCCCAAGCTGGGCCCCCCAGCAGAGAGCACCAGAACTGAGAATGGTACCCACATAACATTTGGCAGTGAAAAGCAGCAGGGTTGCTATCTTCCAGGGAAAGGCAAGTGGATTTCAGAGACTCTCTTAAAGTGCCAACATACAAAAGTCCATGTGGAACCACACACCTTGTGGTCTGGCATAGGAAAGGCAGAGTGAACTGGAGCTGTGTGAGCAGAAGCCAGGATCAGGGGCTCTGGGATTAGAGCTCAGAAAGCAGACACCCCGGTTTCCTGTGCTGAGTCATTCCCTCATACTGTGGCAGTCATCTTAGACAGACATTTGCTGTCCAGGCAGTCTTGCCTGAGGGGCAGACAGTTGACCACTTTATTGGAAAATATCTTGCCTCATGGTGTGGAGTTGCTAAGGCCCATTAAGAGATTGAGAATAACAATTAGCCTCCAGGCAGAAGCAATTGCCCCATCCTGTTCAAAAAAAACAAACACCTATGGACGATTGCCTGTGGGCAATTCAAGACAGAATCCTATCAGTCTGTAGGCAGAGGTGGTCTCTGGAGGCTTTGAGTCTTTGCCTGATATTAGTCAGAAATAGCATTTGACACTGTCCTGCACTAGAGATTGAGAAGCTTAGCAGATCTACCTAATACATAGTCACAAACCCAAAGAGGCAGCCAAAATGAGGAGACAAAGAAACAACTCCCAAATGAAAGAACAAGAGAATTCTCCAGAAGAAGAGATAAATGAAATGGAGATAAGAAATTTATCTGATTTAGAGTTCATATTAATGATGGTAAAGATGCTCAACAACATGAGAAAAGATATAGTAACTTTGAAAACAGAAGTAAAGAATGACATAGCACAGAGGGAATCCAAAATGGCGGTGTAGGTAAACACCTAAACTGCTGCCTCACACAACAACTTCAAAACTACAACTAAAAGACAAAACGTCCATCACCCAGAACCACAGGAAAGCTGGCTGAGTGGAAGTTCTACAACTATAAGGAAAGAGAAAAGAGCATTGAGACGTGCACAAGCGCTGAAAAGCTGAGGTACAGAGGCACGCGATCTGAGCTGGTGGCAGGCGTTGCTTTTTTCAACCCGAAGGGAGACAAGCCCCCCATTACTCTGAAATCTAGTTTCGGGGGAGATGTGGGGGACCCAAACTCCTACGGGGAGAAGCTGGACTATCTGCCATCGGGTTGGAAAGTGAGGGGGACTTGCTTGCAGAGCTGCAGGCAGGAATAATTGTTTACTGAGCTGGGGCACAGGACATGGGGATGCGGTCTGAGACACAGAGCCGGCTAACTGGCAGCCATTGCTGTTTCCCACACCCTAGCCTAGTGATGCCCTGAGACCCCACCCCACACAACATACAAACCCACCCAAGCTCCAAGCAGCAGCTTTAGCATAAGAATGGCCTGCCCTATCTCAGCTTAACCTAGCAAACTTGCAGCCCAGATCAGACAGCTTCAAAACCTCCAAACCCCAAGCAAAGAGGAGAAAACTGTCGCTCTTGCTGTAGCTCCTGCTGGGTGGCCTCAGACAGTAGCTGACCTGCACCCCATTGGAGATCCAGAAGCCAGTGTACCTAGTGGTAAGTGTGAGACACCAGATTTCAACTCTTCAGATCCATAAGTGACACATTCAAGAGGCAGACTCATTGAGCACCAAAGCACCACTGAAACAAGTCCTGCACCATAAGGGTGTCCTCAGCATAGCAGTTCTTCCATTATAGACACAGCGAGTCCTCACAGACAATTGGTCTGGAGGTCAATTCCTCCCAGTGTACCAACAGCAATCAAGGCTTAACTACACTAAGATTTTGCACTCAGCCCACAAAGGGGTACCAAGAGTGTCCACCTCAGGTGATTGGGGAGGCTGAGCTACTACCCACTATAGGTCACCTATCACACGAAGCCACTCCATCAACACAGGGAAGCAGCCAAAATGCGGAGACAAAAAATATGTCACAAATGAAAGAAATGGAGGAAAGCAAACTACTGGATGACATAGAGTTCAGAACCACATTTATAAGGTTACTCAAAAATCTTCTAAAAACCTCTGAGGAACTTAGTGAGACCTTTAAGGATCTTAATGAGAATGTCAAAAAAAATGGAAAAGGACCAGTCAGAAATGAAGCATACACTGTCTAAAATAAAGAATATACAGAAATTCAATTGTAGATCAACATACCCCAAGAATCAAACCAATGATCTGAAATATTAGGAAACAAAAAACACCCAACCAGAAAAACAAAAACAAAAAAGAATGCAAAATATGAAGATAGTGTAAGGAGCCTCTGGGACAACTTTAAACGTACCAACATCCGAATTTTTAGGGTGCCAGAAGAAGAGAGAGAGCAAAATACTGAAAACCTATTGGAAGAAATAATGACAGAAAACTTTCTCTACCTGGTGAAAGAAATAGACTTACAAGTTTAGGAAGCATACAGAACCCCATACAAGAGGAATCCAAAGAGGACCACACCAAGACACATCATCATTAAAATGCCAAGGACAAAAGACAAAGAGAGAATCTTGAAAGCAGCAAGAGAAAAATGGTTAGTTACTTACAAGGGAGTACCCATACGACTGTCAGCTGATTTCTTGGCAGAAACTATGCAGGCCAGAAGGCAGTGGCAAGAAATATTCAAAGTGATGAATAGCAAGAACCTACAACCAAGATTACTCTATCCAGCAAAGCTATCATTCAGAGTTGAAGGTCAGATAAAGAGCTTCACAGACAAGAAAAAGCTAAAGGAGTTCATCACTACAAACCAGGATTACATGTAATGCTGAAGAGTATTCTTTAAGAAGAGGAAGAAGAAAAAGGTAAAGATAAACATTTTGAACAACAAAATGACATCAAATACATACCTACCAACAAGTGAATCTAAAAATCAAGTGAATAAAAAATCTAAAGAACAGATTGAACTGGTGAACATCAGGGACACAGAAAGGGAGTGGACTGAGAATTCTCAGGGGGAAGGAGGTGTGAGGGGTGCGGGAACAGATTGGACAAAAATCTTACACCTATGGATGAAGACAGTGGGGTAAGGGCATGGGATGGCGTGGGGAATCGGGTGGAGGTTAGCTATGGGGAAAAAAAAGAGGAACACCTGTAATAATCTGAACAATAAAGATTTATTAAAAAAAAGAATGACGTAGCTCAAATAAAGAACACATTGGAAGGAATACACAGCAGATTAGGGGAGGCTGAGGATTGAATCAATGAATTAGAATACAGGGTTGAAAAATCAATCAGAGAACCAAAAAGAAAAAAAAAAAACAATTAAAAAAACAGGAGGACAGCTTAAGGCAGCTGTGGGAAATGTGTAACGTAACAATATTAGGATAGCAGGTGTGCCAGACAAGGCAGAAAGGGAGAATGGGATATAGAATGTGTTTGAAGAAACAATGGAAGAAAACTTCCTTAACCTGGTAAAGGAAAAGTTAACTGGTGGTAAATGGCAGAGCTGGTCTGACTCTAGAACACACAGTCTTAGACATACCTTGTCCTCATCATACTATGGTACTTCATAGCTCTTATATTGTTTTATACATGCCAGGTAAACCAAGCCCTCAATAATTTCAGATTTTTACATTTACCACTATGGTTAACAAATATGGGAAATCTGAACATTTAAGATGAGCTCTGGATATGATTGTAAAGCAAAAATAGAACATGTCTTTTCTTACTGAAGCTAGTTGGAGGGATGGCAAGAATCATATACATAATTAAAGATCTGGGACTCAGGGTAACTCACTCTGGAATTCTGGATTCAAAGATGTTAGGTTGTTTATATTATTCATACCAGTATTCCTCAGGAATATTAATTTTCCTGTTATGAACCTTAATATACCTCCACAGAATCTGACCTGACGCTGCCTGTCTGCCCATGAGGTACAGGAGTGAAGGGCCCCATGGAAACCCTCACCCTGCCCTCTTGTGTCACTGGGCCTGCTGAGCTGGAGGCCTGCAGGCCTAAATACCCCGGGCTCCTGTCCGGAACAGCAATTGCTCTGTTCTGACCCAGTGTTAGGTTTGGTGAGGCTTAGAAGTGTCAAATGCTGCCTACTAACCCTGGACGAAGGATGTTTGCTAGTCTAGAAGCAAACCCCGAGGAGGGATAGTTCATACATTGGGCGAGCACAACTCAATGGCCGGAGGTCTGACCCTGGAAGAAGAATTATGTCAAGCAGAGTTCTGAACCCAGGAGGCATAGGCCCATAGATGACACATGGAAGGACTTCAGGAAGTCAGTGAACCCCACAAATTAACCATGAATTTTTCATGGAGAGAGTCTGAATAGATTTCACTGTTCCATCAGCTTTTCTAGTGAATTACAATTCACAAACACAAAGAACCAGTATGCTTTTCAAGAGCCTAAGCAAAGAGACAGCTGGGAAAGGAGGGATTTTACATATCTTCATATTTATTAGACTGAATTATTCTTGAGACTGCACTGAGGGTGGCTGTAAAGTCTAGAAATCTGCATGCTATTATTTTATTGTGTACTACAATGTAACAACAATAAGCCAGTTATTGTGTATTAATTAGTCTGTGTTCCTAGACAAGGTAACCATGCTGTGTATGTATCTAAGAGTGGAGTGCCAAGTGGAAGTGTCTACAAATGAATATTCATTTCTATAAAATAATGCCAAATAAATTTCCAAAGCAGTTGTACCAAATTTTCTTCTTAATTTTTGGCAAACTAATAGAAGTGAAATGATAGCATATTGTGGTCTTTGTTTGTATTTTCTGATAGTTAGTGACGTTGATTATGATTTTCATATGATGCCTGCTCAGTCTTTTATCTATTTTTTTCTATCGAATGTCTTATCAAATTTTATTAATTTGCCATATTCCTTTATATGTTCCACATGTTAATCCATACTCAGTTATATATGTTGCAAACATTTTCTCTCAGTTTGTGAATTGTGCTTTTACTTTGTTCATGCATGATGGTTTTTAATGAATAAAAGTTCTTAAAATTTTTTTAATCCTCACCCAAGTATATGCTTATTGATTTTTTCAGAGTGAGGGGAATGGGGTGGGGGGAGAGCTAGAGAAACATCTATGTGAGAGAGAACATTTGTTGGCTGCCTTCTGCACATGTCCTGACCTGGGATAGAACCCACGACCTGACCAGGAATCAAACCCACAATCTTTCAGTGTATGAGACGTTGTTCCAACCACACCTGTAGAAGGTGAGCCACACCTGTTAGATCAGAAGTTATTAAATTTAATGTATTCAAATTTATGATTTTTTTTCTTTTATGGCTAGCAATTTTGTATTGTAATCAATCTTTTCCTACCCCAGAATCAGAAATACATTTTATTCTAAAGTGTTTTAACATTTTGCCTTTTGCAGTGAGTCCGTTTTATGGAGCTGATTTTTGTGTATGGTATGCTTGATTATACTGATTACTTTCATTTCTGAGAAATTCTGATATTCTATTATTTCTCTTGGTAATTGTTTTAATAAGAACAGCTCAAGTTGGCAGGCAGCAGCTGAGAGGCGAAGGCGCTTCTCCAGTAACCCCCAGCTCATTCCTATCAAAGATAAGCCCATATGTTCCTGCTCTTTTTTGCTATCTATCTTCCCCATCTCTTCTTCCCTGGGCCTGCCCCTCCACCCAACCCTGTTTTCCTCACTGTCCCTGGGATGTGTCTGAGCTGTTTCTCCCTGAGACAGCAGGCTGCAAAGCTCAGAGCTCAGGAATGCTGTGGTGAGTCAGACAGGAAGACCCATCACTCCTTTGGGCATTCACTTGCTTTCTGGACTTGAAGTGTATTAAAGTAGTTGTCATTGATATCAGAGCGAAAAATAAATACGCCACTGACCTGACATAACTGGATGAGGAAAAAACACCTCTAATCTGTCAAGTACAGCTGAATGTGGTGAATTGTGGCCATAGCACAGTGTGTGGGCCACATTGCTGGCCCACGAAGGAGAGTGACATTTGCGAGGGGAAAAAATAAAAGGTAGGATGGAGGGAACTGTGGAGAATATCAAGAGCTGTATTTTGAAGTAACGGAGGTGAAGTCATCAGAGCCATATGGATCTATGCATTAGTCACGAAGCTAATCTGATCTAATCTGATCTAATCTAATCCTTGTGTCACAACTTTGAAGATGTTAGGGGTTAGAATGACAGAACAGGACAAAGAAAAATAAATTCTAGAAGAATGAAAAAGGAAAGCAAAGAAAAACTAACTCCAATTAGGAAGAGAAATGCTGAAAGTGATGTAGGAGGGAAAATGATACATGAAACTGTTGACATGAAAGAAAATGTTTAATAATAAAATATTCAAGTTATAGAATTACCCACTTTACCTTTGTTCTGCAGTAGCTCACACATAAAGTCATTTTTCTCAATTTGACCAAAATCTGATGGAAGAGCTACAGTAAATGTAGCTCAGCTTCTACACACACACAGCATATCCCATTCAGATAAAAGTTAAAAAAATAAGAGCCGATAGAAATTATCTATTGCTTGTAACAAACCACTCCCAAAACTTAGTGGCTTGAGACAACAATCATTTCAGTAGTTCACAATTGTGTGTCTCAACAGTTTAGGTTGAGTTCAGCCGGGCAGTTCTGAAGTTCTTATTTGGGGTCACTCATGTGACCACAGTCATCTGGGGCTTAACTGGGATTGCATGGTCTAAGATTAGTTTACTCAATTGTCTGGTGGCTGATTCTGACTGTAGCTCGTTAAGCGGGCAACTCAGATCTGCTCCATGTAGCCTCTCATCTCTGGTAAGCTGGCCCTGGTTTTTTCGCATGGCGGTGACAGGACAACATTTTAAGATAATGGAGCAGAGGCCCAGTCGCTTAAGTCAGGTAGTATCATGTCCACCATGTTGTATTTGTCAAATTATTTCTAGAGCACAGCCAAGAATGAAGGCATGGGAAATAAGCTTCATCTCTTGATGGGAGGTATGATAAAGTGACATTACAAAGGGGCACGCATACGGGGATGGGAAGAATCATTGTGGTCATGTTTCAAAGTCTCTAGGAAGAAACTGTAAAATATATTCAGAGATATCAATGCAAGAGCTTGCATTAGAATCTAGTGCGAAACCTATGGCTCCAAAAAGAAAAGACAATGGATAACCAAGTAAACCATGGAGGCTGATCCCTCACTTCCTGTTACACTTCCTGATGGTCTGGAACCAGCAACAATGAGTTTCTTCCTTGGTGACTTAAGTGACTTACAGGAACTATCTTAGAATGGTCTGTATTTGTATGTAAAACTTTATGGTAAAATATACATAAAGCTCAAAGGAGCTAAAGTAGAGAGCATGGCTCACTGAGATTTTATGCCACCAAAGCATGGAAAATTAACCCTTGCTCATCTAACATTGGGAATTATGAAAAAAAATTTGAGAATTTCAGGTTCTCTTCTTACCACCAGTGATGCAGAGAACGTGGAGGTGGAGGTGTGGCCATATTAGCTGTAAATTCAACATCTCTTCGGTGGGGGTTTCTTTCATAACTGCATATCTTTGTCAAGGGATGTCATGTTGTGGAAGAGACTGTTTCATAGTGTGACCACTGCTGGACCCATTAGCTAGACCTGGGCCAGACAAAGATTGCTTCCTGGAAATCCTTTTAGGGACTATCCAATTGTAATAGACACTTTCCTTCAGACATAAACTAGTACCTGTTCTCTGTGACACATGGCATGTGGTTCCTAAAACAGGCCATTATCCTTACCCAGGCAAGCCTGTGAGGTATTTGCCCTTACCTGGGGCAGTAATTTACTGGTACACCTGTCCATCACCCTGATCTTTGACATTCTTAGACACCTGTCAAGCAGTGCGGGGATCCACTTCATCTGGCCACCACCCTGATGTGCCTCATGTATAAGGTTCCCTTAAGCTATTAATTGCCAGACTGGAGTGGCTTCCCTCTTCCTTTAGTCTTTCCATGCTCTGCACTTGTGCAGATAGACTTTCAGTCCAGGCTGTCCCCTGGGCCTGTATGCATGGGATGTGCCATGCTGCATCCACCTTCGTCTGCTGGCTGTGGTGCTTGGGTGGAGATTTGGAGAGAGGAAAGCTTGATCCTGGCAGCTTCTTCCCTTTGCTTTAGCAGTTTAAGGAGACATGAGATAAAGTGCTCTGCCACATAGCCTTTCTTGCACCTTTCCAGGGCCTTGGAAATTAACTTAAAAATGGAAATCCATGAATCCTTCAACAAACTAAACTACATCACCCAAACTGTCAAATTTACTGGTCTGTACCTCCCTATTCTCCTCTCTCCCCGGCCCCCAGAGGTAAATCTTGGCCTGAATTGTATTTATAGTTCTTCCATAAGAAGAACTATATATAGTTTTATAAAAACAGTATCATAAATGGGGGAATAAGGACACATATGTAACACCTTAATCAATAAAGAAATTTAAAAAAGAAGAAAAGAAAACAAAAAAAAACCCCACACAAAACAGTATTATACTTTGTGTTAAGACATTTTCATTTTCCCCACTCATGACTTTCTAAGATTCATCCATATTATAGTTTTAGGCTGTGGCTCATTCACTTTCATTTTATAATATGCATATGTGTGAATATTCCCTGCTTTACCTAATCTCCTATTGATGGATTTTTCCCCATATACAAATATTCACCTATGTAAAAGGTTCTTTAAGGAATGGCCTTGGGTGAACTGTGCAATACCAAATTGCTTTCTAAAGCTGTATCCCTGTCAGCAGAGTTAGAGAAGTAAAGGCGGTCATGGTGACTAGGAATTTTCTGGCTTCAACCGTAAACTTGCTATGGATTTGACTGTCCAATCCAGCACAATTTAGATCTCATGTACTATCCCCTTTCATCCTTGTTTTTTGTTCTCTAGTGAACTTAACTTCTTAGTTGTCATGCCTTCACTTTTAGAAAGACTTAGTAACTATATTGCCAAGTGAATCACTAAGTTAATGAAAAAATTTGAGACATGCATATCTTTTCATTGACAAAAGTTACAACAAAACTAGCTTTTTTGTGCATTTTCTATGTTCTAGGTCTTGAACTGACCCTTTTGCATGTTATTATCTCATTTAATCTTCACAAAAAACGGTAAAGATAGATACTTCTGTTGTTTCCTTTTTTATAAGTGAGAAGCCTAAGGCTCAGATTGCATAAGTAACTTTTCCATGGTGTGACTGACTATGGAGCTTGATGCTGAAGTCATCTTTGCAATTTAAATTTCTTTGAAATTTAAAATGCATCCTTGGTCTGCAGCAGCAACAGCAACACCTGGAACTTGTTAAAAATGCAGAGTCTTGGGCATCATACAAGACCTCCTGAATTCTGAGATGCTATTAACAGGTGAATTTGTTATGCTGCACCCCAAACTGGTAGAGAGATTTAATAGCCTGCTTAGGATTTAGTAAAGACAGACTATAGGTATCATGATAATTTTAACTTGTATTTAATTCATTTATTCAGGTATCATTGACACTAAACCAAATCAATTAAATTTGTAATTTATATCCACAAGATTTATATGGCTCTCTGTGTCTGGATCAAATATTGTATATGTGTTATGCAGAAGATAATTGGCAGAATACTGTTAGCCAGGCTCATGGAGCTATCACAGTTAGAAATGCCCAATGCTCTGCTCTAAAGGTTTTAGCACTATGGTATTAAAGATGCTCAACTTGAGTTAGCAATTACATTCTGATGTCATTAAAATAAAATGGCGCAAAAAAAAAGGAATAGAAGTTTATCTTAACTACAGGTCTGAGATGCTTTATTGCTTTATTTCACCCTTACTTACTAATTCCTATTGCATGAGAGGTAGCTATAAAGGTTTCCATAGGCAAGCTACATTGTCAATGAATATGCATCATGAATATGAATATGAATAATGACATCATTGTTTTAGTTTCCATGAGCAAATATAATTTTCAAGGTCATTGCTAATGGATAACAGGTGCCTACAATCTTTATTTTTATATATTTTATGACTATTTGCCCTATGGTTGCATCTCCTTCCTCCAAAATATAAGTGTAATTTCAACATCAGTGTTTATTTTTGGAACTTCTCTTCCAGTGCTTTGTGAAGTAGATTACTCAATCTTTCTTCAATTTCTCAAGGATACCATATCGCTTGTACCCTTCTTTAAAAAAGTTCCACTATGAGAAATATTTATTATAATCAGGACAGTTGCTTGCATTTACTGAGCATTTGCTTTGTCCCAACCACTGACATGCCTTTACGTGCATTAAGTTCATTCATTACCTCTATCTCCCATTTAAAGATTTTTTTTGCATCAAAAGAATATATATTTATTTCTATAATAAAATTCTCCCCAGGTTTCTTTATTAAAATAATGTTTTCCTTAAATGTTAACATTCATAAATATTCTTATTTATATAATATACTCTTGTTTAATCATTTTGTGCATCTATAGTAGAAGCTTAGGTTTCTTAAGATCAATAATCTATACTAATAAGAGCCTAGGTGGCCCTTGCGCCCTCCTGCCCTCAGGTCATCACAAGATGACTGGCAGGGGAGGGCAGTTGTGGGTGATCAGGCCAACAGGGGAGGGCAGTTGGGGGTGATCAGGCTGGCAGGGGAAGGCAGTTGGGGGCAATAGGGCTAGCAGGGTGGGCAGTTGGGGTCAATCAGGCTGGCAGGGGAGCAGTTAGGCATAAATCAGTTTGGCAGGGGAGCGATTAGCAGCTAGCAGTCCCGGATTGTGAGAGGGATGTTTGACTGCCAGTTTAGGCCCAATCGGACATTCCTCAAGGGGTCCCAGATTGGAGAGGGTGCAGGATGGGCTGAGAGATGCCCCCCACCCCCCAGTGCACAAATTTCATGTACCAGGCCTCTAGTCTATATCATAAAAGGCTGGTGGTTGTGATGCTGTGTCACGACCAAATGAGCAGCAGCTATCACGGCAGGTGGGGCGGGGTGCGAGCTACTCATGGCAGAGAGCTATGAGTGGCAGAGGGTAGGGCATAAGCTACTAGCAGCAGAGGGTTACAAGTGGCAGAGGGCAGGGTACAAGCTATGAGTGGTGATGGGTGGGGTGGGCAGCTGAGGCAAGCAGAAGCGAGCTACTCGTGCATGATTTCATGTGCATTGGGCCTCCAGTGACTTATAATAGGGGAGAGTGGGTGTGAGGGGATATATGGGGACACATATTGAGATTCTTAGTACTTTCCATTCAATCTTTCTGTAAACCTGAAACTACTAAAAAAAAAAAAATAAAGCCTGTTAATTAAAAAAAGAATGCTCACACTTAAAATCCACCCCTATTCCTTAACAAATAGAACATACCAGATATTCCCAATGGCCAAAGTGTTGATACTGGATGAGAGTAAGAGTCTTGCTCTAAATCTTGGACTCCAACTCCTTTAGGCTCTTGAACTCCCAAAGTCCACTCAGCATTTTAGTGGCAGCACTGTGGTTGAGCAGTGTGACAATGGCCTTTCTTCACCTCTGTCTACCAGCAGGACTCTGGACTCAATGGCTAGCAGGAAACTTTTCCTCTGGTTAGCCATTTTTCTGGTGACCTCCTTCTGAATCCTTTAGAAGAGGATAATGCTTTCTTAATTGCCCAAGAACAATCTTACTTCTATTGTACAGGATGTATATTAGCCCTGGTGAGTTTCTTGCTTTTCCTCTTTAAGTGTCCAAATTACACTATTGACAAAATCATGATGGACCAACGTTTTTCTGAGTATGATGAGAAAGCACTGTGACTCCTGATGACTGTGATTCTTTAATCACATTTCTGAAGATCATTTCTCCATGGCTATAATCATAATATCTTCATTATGGTTTTTGGTTGCATGTAATGTGACAATGTTTTCTTCCCTCCAACTAGTAATCATTGGTTACTGATTCTTTCTGTCTGGGTCTTCCATGTCACTTCCATTTCCAAATTTACTTATGTCTTTAGTTTTTCCTGTTGATGTTGTATAACTTGGTATTCCATTCTTGGGCTCTCCTTTATCTAGGTAAATAAATGGCTTCTGACATATGTAGATAAATTACTTACATGATTATGAAGGCATTGCTTTAAATTTGCAGCAAAAAGGTATCTATTCTGGTTTACAAATTTAAGGCCTCTACAAAAACCAATAACCTGGTTATTTAATATTTGAGGCCCGGTGCATAAAATTTGTGCACAGAGGGGGGGGTCCCCTCAGCCCAGCCTGCACCCTCTCCAATCCAGGACATCCTTCTCACAATCTGGGACCGCTGGTTCCTAACTGCTCACTTGCCTGCCTGCCTGATTGCCTCTAACTGCCTCTGCTTGCCAGCCAGATCACCCCCAACTGCCTCCCCTTGCTGGCCTGGTCGTGCCCAACTGCACCCCCCCACACCAGCCTGGTCACCCCTTACTGCCCGCTCTGGTGGCCTGGTTGCCCCACACACCCTGCTGTTCAGTCATTTGGTCATCCCTCATGAAACCCCCTGCTGGCCAGGTTGCCCCATGCAACCTACTGTTCAGTTGTTTGGTTGTCCCTTACTAATCCCCTGCCAGCCTGGTCACCCCACATAGCCTGCTGTTCAGTTGTTACTGTGAGGGCATCCTGACCAATTTGCATATTGCCCTTTTATTAGTATAGATGTCTCTTCTGTGCTTCACAGGGCTAAATACAGCTGTAGTTTTACCCCTGCTGAGAGAAATGAGAGTGAGGAAAAAGATAAACAGTATCCTTTAAGAGTGCAGAGTAAATGGAAAATCACTGAAAGAATGTGAGTAATTGTGGACTGCCCATGCTTTAGAAAATAATTTCCTTTCAAAACAGCCTGTTTATATAGGAAAGACACTGTATGTTAGAAATACAGGCAAAATCCCCTTTACAGAGTGCTTTCATTCCCATTTCACAACAAACATGTGAAATAGGCAAGGGAGATATCCTACTTTACGGAGAAGAAAACTGAGTATTAGAGAAATTAAATTACTTTTTCGAATACTTTCTTTTTTTAAAATATATTGATTTTTTACAGAGAGGAAGGGAGAGGGATAGAGAGTAAGAAACATCGATGAGAGAGAAATATAGATCAGCTGCCTCCTGCACACCTCCTACTGGGGATGTGCCCACAACCAAGGTACATGCCCTTGACCAGAATTCAACCTAGGACCTTTCAGTCTGCAAGCCGAAGCTCTATCCACTGAGCCAAACTGCTAGGGGTCAAATACTTTCCATTAGAATTTGTCAAAACTGGCAGTGATTTCTATTTTTTTCTACTTCCTAGATTTCTGCAAATGCTTTTCATACTTGGTTAAGGGCCTGCCACATCCTTGAAGCTAACTCTTGTTAGTCACATAATGTAACAAAGTCTGAGCTTATGATAGATGTGATAAGTAATAATACTATATTATATATGCTGTGTATATTTACATATTAATACCTACATACACACACAGGCATAAACACCACTTTTAACTTTTTTCAAATTTCTTTATTGATTAAGTTATTACATATGTATCCTCATCCCTCCATTAACCCCCCAAACCCCCCACTCATTCCCTCACCCCCCTGGTGTCCATGTCCATTGTTTATGCTTATATGCATTCATACAAATCCTTTGGTTGATCTCTCCCCCTTACCCCCACCCTCCCCTACCTTCCCTCTGAGGTTTGACAGTCTGATCAATGCTTTTCTATCTCTGGATCTGCCCTGTTCATCAGTTTATATTGTTCATAATATTCCACAAATGTGTGAGATCATGTGGTATTTATCTTTCTCTGACTGACTTATTTCACTTAGCATAATGCTCTCCAGTTCCATACATGCTGTTGCAAATGGTAAGAATTCCTTCTTTTTTTACCACAGCATAGTATTCCATTGTGTAGATGTACCACTGTTTTTTAAACCACTCATCTGCTGATGGGCACTTAGGCTGTTTCCAAATCTTATCTATGGTAAATTGTGCTGCTATGACCATAGGGGTGCATATATCCTTTCTGATTGGTGTTTCTAGCTTCTTGGGGTATATTCCTAGAAGTGGGACTGCAGGGTCAAATGGGAGTTCCATTGTTAATTTTTTGAGGAAACTCCATACTGTTCTCCACAGTGGCTACACCAGTCTGCATTCCCCGCACCTGTGCAAAAGAGTTCCTTTTTCTCCACATCCTTGCCAACACTTGTTGTTTGTTGATTTGTTGATTATAGCCATTCTGACAGGTGTGAGATGATACCGAATTGTTTTGATTTGCATCTCTCAGATAATTAGTGACTTTGAGCATGTTTTCATATGTCTCTTGGCCTTTCTTCTGTCTTCTTTCCAAAAGTATCTATTTAGGTCCATTGCCCTTTTTTTATTGGATTGTTTATCTTCCTTTTGTTAAGTTGTATGAGTTCCCTGTAAATTTTGGAGATTAAACCCTTATCAGTGATAACATTGGTGAATATGTTCTCCCATGCAGTGGGCTTTCTTTTTGTTTTGTTGATGGTTTCTTTTGCTGTGCAGAAGCTTTTTATTTTGATGTAGTCCCATTTGTTTATTTTCTCTTTAGTTTCCATTGCCCTAGGAGTAGTATCAGTGAAGAAATTGCTTTGGCATAGGTCTGAGATTTTGCTGCCTGTGGATTCCTCTAGTGTTTTTATGGTTTCCCATCTTATGTTTAAGTCCTTTATCCATTTTGAGTTTATTTTTGTGTATGGGGTAAGTTGGTAGTCTAGTTTCATTTTTTGCATGTATATGTCCAATATTCTCAACACCATTTGTTGAAGAGACTGTCTGGACTCCATTTTATGTTCATGCCTCTTTTGTCAAATATTAATTGAGCATAGTTGTTTGGGTCAATTTCTGGGTTTCTATTTTATTCCATTGGTCTATATATCTGCTCTTGTGTCAGTACCAGGCTGTTTTAAGAACAGTGGCTTTGTAATACAGTTTGATATCTGGTATTGAGATCCCACCTATTTTGTTCTTCTTTCTCAGGATTGCTGCAGCTATTCCACATCTTTTTTTATTCCAGATGAATTTTTAGAAAGTTTGTTCTAGGTCTGTGAAATATGCTGTTGGTATTTTAATGGGGAGTGCATTGAACCTATAGATTGCTTTGGGTAGTATGGACATTTTGATGATTTTGATTCTACCAATCCATGAACATGGTATGTTCTTACATCTGTTTATGTCTTCCTCTATCTCTTTTTAGTGTCCTGTAATTTTTTGCATATAGGTCTTTTACCTTCTTAGTTAAGTTTATTCCTAAGTATCTTAATTTTTTTTGGTGCAATGGTAAATGGGGTTGCTTTTTTAGTCTCTCTTTCTATAAGTTCACTATTGGTGTAAAGAAATGCCATAGATTTCTTGGCATTAATTTTGTATCCTGCTATATTGCCAAATTCATTTATTAAGTCTAATAATTTTTTGATGGAGTCTTTAGGGTTTTCTATGTACAATATCATGTCATCTGCAAATGAGGACAGTTTTACTTCTTCTTTTCCAATTTGGATGCCTTTTATTTGTTCTTCTTGTCTGATCACAATGGCTAGTACTTCCAGCACTATGTTGAACAGGAGTGGTGAGAGTGGGCATCCCTGTCTTGTTCCTGTTCTAAGGGGAAATGGTTTTAGTTTTTGCCCATTGAGTATGATGTTGGCTGTGGGTTTGTCATATATAGCTTTTATTATGTTGAGATATGATCCTTCTATTTCCACCTTGCTGAGAGTTTTTATCAAGAAGCGGTGTTGGATTTTGTCAAATGCTTTTTCTGCATCAATTGATATGACTATGTGATTTTTATCTCTGAATTTCTTTATGTGATGTATCACATTTATTGATTTGTGGATATTGTACCATCCTTGCATCCCCAGGATAAATCTTACTTGGTCATGGTGTATGATATTTTTGATGTATTGCTGGATCTAATTTGCTAGAATTTGGTTTAGGATTTTGGCATCTACGTTCTTGAGGGTTATTGGCATATAATTCTCTTTCATTGTGATGTCTTTATCTGGTTTTGGTATTAGGGTGATGCTGGCTTCATAGAAGGAGCTTGGAAGTGTTCCTTCCTCTTGAATATTTTGGAATAGTCTGAGGTGGATAGGTTTTAGTTCTTTCTTGAGTGTTCGGTATTACTCCCCTGTGAAGCCATCTGGCCTCGGGCTTTTGTTTACTGGAAGCTTTTTGATGACTGCTTCAATTTCTTTCATAATTATTGGCCTATTGAGATTTTTAGATTCTTCCTGATTGAGTTTTGGAAGGTTATATTTTTCTAGTAATATGTTAATTTTCTCCAGGTTGTCTAGTTTGTTGGAGTAGAGTTGTTCTTAGTATTTTTTTAGCAATCCTTTGTATTTCTGTGGGGTCTGTTGTTATCTCGCCTCTTTCATTTCTGATTTTGTTTATTTGGGTCCTCTTTCCTTCTTGGTGAGCCAGGCTAGAAGTTCATCAATCTTGTTTATCCTTTCAAGGAAACAGCTCTTGTGTTTTTTTTTTTTTTTTTATCTTTTGTACTTTTTTTTTTTTTTTTTGATCTCTGTGTCATTTATATCTGCTCTGATCTTTATTATTTCTTTCCTTCTGCTCACTCTGGGCTTTTCTGTTGCTCTCTTTCTAATTCTTTGAGTTGTAGAGTTAGATGATTTACTACCATTTTTTCTTGTTTTTTGAGTAGGCCTGTAGAGCTATAAACTTCCCTCTCAGGACTGCTTTCATTGTGCCCATAGATTTTGGATTGTTGAGTTGTTATTGTCATTAGTTTCCAGGATATTTTTAATTTCTTCTTTGATCTCATTGGTAACCCAATCATTATTTAATAACATGCTATTCAGCTTTCAAGTGTTTGAGTTTTTTGGATTGTTTTTATTGCAGTTTATTTCTAATTTTATGGCATTGTGGTCTGTGAAGATGCTTGGTCTGATTTCAGTCTTCTTAAATTTGGGGAAGCTTTGCTTGTGACCCAATATATGGTATATTTTTGAAAATGTCCCATGTGCACTTGAGAAGAACATATATTCCCTGACTTTGGGGTGAAATGTTCTGAAGATGTCAGTTAAGTCCATCTGATCTAGTGAGTCATTTAAGATTGCTGTATCTTTGCTAATTTTTTTTTTTGTCTAGAGGATTTATCCAGTGATGTCAATGGTGTATTAAAGTCCCCTACTATGATTGTATTGTTGTTGACCTCTCCCTTGATATCTTCCAGGAGTTGTTTTTTTTAAAGTATTTGGGTGTTCCTGCATTGGGTACATATATGTTTATCAGGGTTATATCCTTTTGTTGTATTGATCCCTTTAGTATTATGAAGTGGCTTTCCCTGTCTCTTATTATGGTCTTCACTTTGAGGTCTATTTTGTCAGATATACTAGTAAGTATTGCTACCCAGATTTTTTTATTTATTTTTTTTTCCATTTCCATTTGCCTGATACTTTTCCATCCCTTCACTTTCAGTCCATGTGAGTCCCTTGTTCTGAGGTGGGTCTCTTGTAGACAGCATATATATGGCTCATGTTTTTTTTATCCATTCAGCCACTCGATGCCTTTTATTGGAGCATTTAGTCTGTTTATGTTTAAAGTTATTACTGAAAGGTACTTGTTTGTAGTCATTTCTATTTTTGTGCCTGTGTTCCTTCTTACCTTTTATTTCTTCTTTTTACAGCATTCCCTTTAGCATTTCTTGCACTGCTGGTTGGTGGTAATAAACTCCCTTAACCTTTTTTTGTCAGTGAAGTTCCTTATTTCTCCTTAAATTTTGATTGCTAGTCTTGCTGGATAGAGTATTCTTGGATTGAGTCCCTTGCTTTACATCACATTGTATATCTCCTTCCATTCCCTTCTAGCTTGATGTGTTTCTGTTGAGAAATCATTTGATAATCTGATGGGCGATCCTTTGTAGGTAACTCTCTGTCTCTCTTGCAGCCTTTAAGATTCTCTCTTTGTCGTTAACATTTGCCATTGAAATTATGACGTGTCATGGTGAGGGTCTTTTGGGATTCCTCTTGCTTGGGACTCTCTGTACTTGTGTAATTTTTTTCTTCCCCATATCCGGGAAGTTTTCTGTCATTATTTCTTCAAATAGATTTTCTAATCCTTGCTGCTTTTCTTGTCCTTCTGGCAGCCCTATTACACATATGTTACTTTGTTTCATGTTTTCCCAAAGCTCCCTTAGGCTCTCACCCTGCTTTTTAATTTTTTTCTCCGGTTGCTGTTCAGATTGATGTTGTTTCTCTACCTTGTCTTCTAACTCACTAATTCGGTCCTCTGCTTCTTCTAGTCTAATGTTGAAACTCTCTATGGTGTTTTTTATTGTAGCTATATCACTTTTCCTTTCTTCCTGATTCTTGCATAGGTTGTTGATTTTCTCATCCATCTGATGTATGAGTTGTACGATGATTACTCTGAATTCTTTTTTGGTTATGTTGCATGCTTCAATTTCACTAATTCCCTTTCTTGGTGACTCCTCATTTTATTTCCTCTGGGGATTGTGTCTTCTCGCCATTCTGACGATCACCAGAAGGTTCAAATGTGCCGTGGGAGCTTCATACCACCTGAATGTCACTGAAGTGCTCTGACACTAAGACATGTGGCTGCCTTGGGTTGGTGGGAACCAGGCTTGCTCAGGGTCAGCATTACCAGTGCGCAGTGTGGTTTCATGTGCGCACCCAGAATCAGGGACCCCACCTGTACCATGCTGAAACAGAGACCCTGCTGATGTGTGCTGAAAATCAGAGTCTCCTAGCATGTGCCAGGAGTCAGAGTTCCCCTGTGTCTGCACCAAGAATCGAGTGCCAGAGTCTTTGTTGCTTCATGTGACCTCTGCTAAGAATCAAGGTCCCTGTGTGTGCATGCATCAAGAATTGGAGTCACTGGCTCTTAATGTGAATGCACTGGGAGTCAGGGATCCCAGGTGCACATGATAAGAAAACAGAGTCAAGTCAGTGGTGTTCAGTGCTGCCTCCTGCCTGGAGAATTGGGGTCCCGGTCAGCTTGGGGGACTGACTTGCACAGTAGCACTGTGTTGGCAGAAGATCTGCTCCTGTGCTGAGGAAAACAGACTTCCATGTGTGCTTGCCCAGAACCAAAGTCAGGTAGCACTGCCACCCTGTGTGGGCTTCAGGATTGGCTGCCTGATTGCATTGTGGGGAACAGATTCCCAGTGTCTGCAGCACCCAGGCTCAAATTCCTGTAGTGGCACTGCGGCCTGTGCGAGGGGCGGGTCTATCAGTTACTATGGCACTGCCTGCAAGCCTGTGGGGTAGTGGATAGTCTCCTTGACTCACAGAAATCTGCGGCCAGGAAGTCTGGATTCTTATTGTCTGTTGGTCTGCAGCTGTGGTTGCAGGTCTCTGTCCCCAGTGGCTGCAGGGTCCTGGTTTGCATCTGAGACCATACTAGGTGGTGCTGAGGCCAGGCTCCTAGTCTCAAGCTGCTCTGTTTCTCAAGATGGTGTGTTCTCTGTGCCTGCACTGGCTGCCCAGAGTGTCCACGTTGGGAGCACAGCTCGGCCATCTAAGACTGCCTGGTTTGGCAGCCGCTTGGAAGACTTGCAGAATCTAACTGTCCCTAGGTCATACACACACACACCACACACGTCCACACACTCCTCTATCACTCCCTCACTCTCTCCCTCCCTACCTTCCTGCTGGTCTCCATCTTCATTTCTTCTGTGTTCCACTTTTAACTTTTAATAGTCTTTTTTTTATATCTATTATTTCATTGCCCATCAAGCCATTTGGGAATTGAGGTTTCCCCCAAAAGACACCCCTAAGCCAGACCCAGAAGTGAATGTAAATGCAGTGAAATTTTTTAGGACACTGGATATAACTTCATGAGATTGCGAGAGTCCTTTGTCAGGAGGAGTGCTATGCTTACAGACGTTCAGAGAACTGCATGTAGTTAGTTTCTAGGGGAAATCAAATCTGCAGAGTAGGCAAGCCAACCAGCATTAACTTACTCAATTGCAGCCCAGATAATAATTTTCAAGAGCTGAAAAATATAGATTTTTCTTTTCTTAGACTTCTTTTCTTACACTTCACTGATCTATTACTTGCACTAATGTGCTGTTTAGTTTGGCCACTTCAAATGAATAACTTTTGTAAAAATAAAATGGTTTTCCTATTGGAAAATACAAAAATTTTCCCAAAGGTTTTTTTTTTCCTTTTACCTTCTAAATTTAACTACTTTTCCATATATTTAATTAGGAAAATATAGCTTTTTAAAATCCTCACCCATGGACATGTTTTTATAACTATTAGGGAGATAGGAAGGAGAAGAGAGAGAGAGAGAGAGAGAAATATCAATCAGTTGCCTCCTTTATGCTTTCTGACCAAGGATTGAACCTGCAACCTGGGTCTGTATCTTGACTTGGAATCGAACCCACAACCTTTTGGTTCACAGGAGGTGCTCCAACAAATTGAGCCACACCAGCCAGGCCCAGCTATTTTTAAAGGTATTTTCATATATAGTTGTCAGATGATTTTCAATCTTTTTTTCTCTTTTTGTCTGTCTCCTAGATGATAAAGTTACAAGAAACATAGTTAGACATTAATATATAGTTCCAGGAGCCAGTCTCTGACTCAATTCCTCCCATATTGAAGAATTTCAGCAGTCAATAATAGTTGGTATTTTTGTTTTAAAGTTTCACACAATTAAAGGGACTTTATTAAATCTTGAGTTGTTAATAGCTATTTACATACTTTGAAAGATATTTTGAGTAGTGTTAATACTCTTCAAACAACGTATTATGAGAATGTCTCCAGTTTTTCACAGCCTTGCTTGGAGGAAAGGCCATTAAACGAAGCTGTGGAAAGTGCTGCCAAGGCCATGTACAGCAGCAGCCAGTGCTGCCCTGGAGGCTGGGCTTTGCTCCTGGACCTGCAGGAGTAAGTACAAACCCTGAGAACAGCATTTAGGAACATTCATGGTAATTTAAGAGAGTCATTTTATATCTGTTGAATTTAATAATAAAATCTCTGGACTCATATTTTGTATAATATAAAAATATTTGTCCAGCATTTCATTTTTTATTGCATTTTCTGAAAGTATCAATGACAATTTGGAAATAATAATAATATTAATTAATTAATCAATGCTCTTTTGCCATGGAATTTGAGAAACAGTACTCAGGGAGTTAATTCCAAAACTTTATTATTTCACAGAGAAGGAAATGCTTAGAAAATAATTTTTAGTTTCTAAAGCATTTCCTTCTCTGTTACTTAATCATTTTTAAGGCATGGCATTTTTTTCCTAGAAGAAGATTTTTGATAAAAAAAATTATTCTAACTCTGATGAATTTTACTTCAGACTTTCTTTTATTGGAGTCAGGGAGAAGAGGGAAGTAACTTAGTTGGATACTGGGAATCTGGGTTAGTTCCTCCTCTTGCCATATGCTCTTCATAGTAAGTTTGTACCAGTGGAATTACAAGTAACTGGTGTCCTTTCTCAATTAAAAGACTTTCCAGGAAGAGCCCAGAAGAACTGAGTTATGGGCATGATCTCTGTGATGGGTATTTTTCAGGGAGAGATTGGGGCTAGGGAATAGGTAACAAAAATGCCCATCAGTGGTCTCCTTGGGACTCCCAAAGAACTAAATTACTGTATCTTTCACCAGCTAAATATTCATTTCCTGAATGTTGTAAGTTCTTGGCTTCCCCAAAAGATAATTTCTATATTGAGAATGTATTTTATCTATCCCCTAAGTGAGTTTACAAAATTCTTATGATGGAAAGTGTTCAAAATTTGCCATATTTCTAAAATAACAAACATATTTAGGGATTGGTTTTCCTCAGTTGAAGGAACATTTCATGGTGTTAAATTCACTCATGTTGAAGGGGAAATAAAATATTGCTTTAGAACATTACTTATGATTGAAAAGACTTCTGATCTAAGAAGTCTATACAGATTCTCTCAGACTTTGTATTTGTTAACGTAAGAAACATTCAACCTGTGAAGAATTTTTGTAAGATTATTTGAGCCAAACTGTTGACAATTACCAGAAGCAGAATGTAATGGATTGAGATAATGCTCCAGAGAATGGCAGTTTTGCACCTTGTTTTATACATTACAATCAAAGGAGGAGATGTATGTGGGTCACATGAGATCCATTGATGATAGATTAGGGAGGTGGGAGAAAGCAAAGTGGAGAAACCTCTGGGTTTGGGTAAAAAGTAAAATGATAGACACAGACTTATTTTACTTAGGTGGGTTCAGGATAGTTAACAGTCAACAGTTAACTCTATAACAATGAGGAGATTTGTGGTCTCCACAAAGCTGTGCTGTGCTTTAAGGAGTCCAGCAAAAGGGAAATTACTTTGACATTCCAATCATATGTTATCATAAATGCAAGAAGACAAAAGCCAGACTCAGTTAAGGTAAAGATTAACCTTTGTCAGAGAAGATACCAGCTTAGGACATGACTACCCACCATAAAATGCTTTTAGTTAAGTTTTCATTTCAAACCATTCTTTGTGGTTACTTTAGTTCTCTGAGTTTGCTGGCCACCACACAGTCCTTCCCTGAGCTAGTCAGGTTAGCATGTGGCCCCTTTTCATCCACATATTTTAACATCTAATAATATTTATGAGTCTTCTTGTTTTATCAATTTGAATTTTAATCTTTCTTCTTCAAATAGACAGTTTATACAAATCCATGAGTGTATAGGAGTAGTTTTGGGAAGTTGCTTTTATTTTAAATGGCATGTTGCCTACTCTCCCATTTTAAAAAAGAAAGAGAAAATACACATTGTTTCTTAGAATAGAAGAGTTGAATTTATAATGTGATATGAAAGGAATTTTAGACACACAAAAAAGGCAGGTTTGGGAAATAAAGAGGGTCCGTGGGAGAGGAATGTATAGACTGGGGCTTGGAGATGCCAAAATGCTTATCTTACAGAAGATAGAGAAATGTCAAGGAAATGGGGGAGGAAGGCATACATTCACAGAGGTTAAAGAAAAGTCACAAGATATTGGGAAGAGGGAAACATTTTCATAGGGGATAGAGGAATGTTGCAATATAAGGGGTAGAGTAAAATTGCAATATAAGGGGTAGAGTAAAAGGGGGCACCACATGGGCTTTGAGCTTTGAAATTGATACCTTGTAGCAGAGTGACCAATGAGGAAAGCATGGGGGTCCTAAATTAAGGAAGGTCCAATTAGAAAGGGTCAAGGTCAGGCAAAGAACGGCAGCATATATAAACCAGAGACAAAGAGACATGAGACAGATTTTTTAGATTGAACTTTTCCCATTAGAGAGAGAGAGAGAGCAGGCTTTTCCCATTTGGGGGCCCCTTTTGGGGACACCCATGCCCAGATGGAGTTTGTATATGCTTCCAATAAACGTCTACATTTTTATTAAAGACATCTATTAGTCCATGAATTTATTCTTCAACTTCCTTAGACAAGGAAGAAAAGTCTGCAGCCCAAATCCCATGTTTCAATAAGGGTTTGCTCTCATCACCACCTTGCTGTTCAGATGTAATGTTTTCCCACTAGTTTACAACTAAGAACATCTCAATACTATGGGGAAATGCCCTTAGCAAATATTTGGTTTGAATAGGTGGAAGAAAAATTCTACTATTGGCATGATTGAGAGGACAGCTGATAATGATCTTTAATACTTATTCCCATGGTAGGATAGGAATAATGCATAGCGTATGATCTGTATTAAAATTCTTTCATACTGACAGTGTTCTAAAAACTCACATTTTGGGAAGCAGAAAAGAATAGTAAATTAGTAAAAAATAATAATTGTGATGTTTAAGATTTAAAAAACATACACTTAAATTTTGAAGATGCTAGATTTTGTTTAGAACATGATAAGGATGTTTCCATTTCTTCATTATCCTGAGGATTTGCATAAAAATTAGATTCAAAGCACAAAACAAATTGATGCAGCTATATTCACACTTTTTATTGCTAACACACATGACGAGGTAAAGCCAGAGGTTAACACTGTTTAAAGGCACCACAGTAGATGATTGTAAGTTTACATTTCAAGATCATTTCTTTTTTAGAAAAATATATTTTATTGATTTTTTACAGAGAGGAAGGGAGATGGATAGAGAGTTAGAAACATCGATGAGAGAGAAATATTGATGAGCTGCCTCCTGCACACTCCCCACTGGGGATGTGCCCACAACCAAGGTGCATACCCTTGACCAGAATCGAACCTGGGACCCTTCAGTCTGAAGGCAGACGCTCTATCCACTGAGCCAAAATGGCTAGGGCTCAAGATCATTTCAGTTACAATCTGACTATTGGAAAGAAAAGTTGGGACTTTAAAAGGGTCTGCTTCAATAAGCAAATGTGAAAAGCCATTTTGGTAAAATTATTTGTGTATTTCAGGCACAGGCAAACTCTAAACATATGAAGAAAGGAGTGGGATTACATTTAAATGGATGTTAAACAGCATGGAGCAGCTCTGGACATCTAGGAAGTGGAAACTCCAGTTCCAAAGTCAACAGAATGAAATCCTGATGCATCATAAAGGATATACCAGCTATAGCTCAGCAATACTGGCTGTTTCATTGTGCCCTCTGGTGGGAAACTATAAATCACAATTTAAACAGTTTTTAACTGCTTCAGCAAAGCTTGTTTTTATGTCTGGGTTTTATGTATAATCAGACTCAAGCCTAAGGGAAAACACGTGAAGGGTGATGGAGGCAGAGTTACATATCAACTAATCTGGCCTCCTGCTTTTGCCTGGAGATGATAAATTATTCAGTCAGACTTGAAAGAAATGAGCTATTTACTTTCAGTTTTCCTGTGTCCCATGGAAAGTGTTAATTATTGAATACCTTGTAAGCACCAGGCACTATTAACTCTGAATTTAGTCCAATGCTTTTTCTCTTCCTTTCCCTGTTACCTGAAGGTCTTCCCAGAGCTAAAAATCACATCCCCAGTCTATTCCTACTTGCATATTCAGGATTTAAGTGTTCTTTGCTTCCTGTCCTCTTTCAGAGAGGGGCATAAGAGAGGCAAGACCGGCTGGGGTCCAGGAAGTGCTGCTCTCTCAAGTTAGTGAGACCTGACTTGAGACTGGGGTCCTTCACCTAAGGTAGCAGTGGAATTGGGGTAGGTAGAGACAAGGATCTATGGTGGAGAGCCACCATGGAGCTTGTGAAGCCAGGAAAGCTGAGGAGAAAATGAACAAGGAGGCAGGGAGAGGAGGTGGGCAGGATCCTGAGGGCCTGGGACATTTGCTCTTAGGCTTGGGGTGAGTATGCTCACATGTGCTAGGTCAATTTGAAAGGCTCAGAGTGGACAAAGATGTGTAGAATATGAACATTTTTAGAATTATGAGAAAGATGCAAATGACCATACCTTCATGACGCCCACCAGCCAATCAGGAGTGAGTATGCAAATTAACCCAACAAATATGGTGAATTATTTTGCATACACAGGCGCTGAGCGGCCGGGGGTGGGGTGGAACACTTGTGTCATTGCCATGGCAATGACACAGGAGTTCCACGCTGTCCCAGCAGCTCCAGGCCTCTGGACAGCTTGAGAAGGTGGAAAGGCAGTGCCAGCTGGAGCGAAGGCAGTGCCAGCAGCCAGGGGAAGGAAGGCCCATTCTTGCATGAATCTTCATGCATCGAGCCTCTAGTAATAACATAATAGCTAACACTTACCAGTGCAGACCACCTATTATATATTTTGTTCCAAGTACTTTATCTAGCTTAACCCATTCAGTTCTCACTCACACCCCATGAAACAAGTGTGTTGTTCTGTTTGCTGATAAGGAGACACCAGCCCAGAAGAGTAAGTGCTATGGCAGATGACATAGGGACAGTAAGTGTGAAGAGCTGAGGCTCAAACCAAGGCCCTCTGGCTCTAACCTGTGTTCCTAACTGACACTCCATGCTCACATGAAGTTATGAAGCATCATAATAAATCAAACACCTGTAAAACTTGGCTTGACTTAGTTAGTGACTAACAACTGTCACTAGTACCGGTGAAGGCCCCTACCAAGGCGCCTTTCCCAGAAGAGCTGAGCCACCTACCCACAGTTGGGTATTATACCTTGTTAAGTTTAAAATCTAGCTGTTGAGTTATGTAAATGCTACAGAATTGATTTACCATGGTATTTTTTATTGATGCCAACAAAACAGAATTTTTGCCTTATACACCTTTTTTCCTTTTATGTGGTCATCACTCCCTTACCCATCTCTTCTTTGATTTTAAACAAACCTGAGACTTTTATTTCATTTGAATTTGTAAAACTTTTAGGCCCTGATAGAAACTCATGAATTAATGAACTCACCGACTCACGAAACAGATGCAAAATACCTGCTGGGTGGCGGTCTGGTACTGGGGACAAAAACAGTTAGTGGCCACCAGAGGGGCTTGTGCTGGCTGGCTCACAGTAGCCAGCAGGTCATGTTTCAGGACTTCTGTGAGCCAGCTGTCATATACAACCATTCTTAAAAATTAAATTAGCCCTGCTGGTTTGGCTTAGTGGGTAGAACATTGGCCTGTGGACTGAAGGGTCCTGGGTTCAGTTCTGGTCAAGGGCACATACCTGGTTGTGTGCTCAATCCCCAGTAGGAGGTGTGCAGGGGACAGCCAATCAATGATTCTCTCTCATCACTGATGTTTCTATCTCTCTCTTCCTCTCTGAAATCAATAAAAATATTTTAAAAATTAAATATGAGTATACAAATATATGAATTATATTAAAGACAAAGCTAATAAATACTATGAACTTATCCCTTCCTAATTTTTTGCTGCATTTTATTATTCATGCTCTTGAGGTTATTCATAATTGGATCTATATGAGGGAACTTCAGTGTAAGAATGAATAAGAGATTGTGCATTCCTTCCCATCTCTATGACAGACACCTCACATTGGTAGCTTGAAATTGGTCATTGTGTATTTATACCATGGAAATTGGCAATGACTACAAATAACGGCTTTTCCTCCAAAAGAGCCATTTATTATTAAACATTTAGCAGCATACTACCAGTTATATACAACCTCTATGAAAAAAGAATTACCAGTCTAATTAACTAGTGGTTTGAACAGTAACACTAAAAAATGGTTTTTAAAAAAGAAAAGCTGAGCAAAACAAACACCAAAATTATCATGGTTATTAACAATGGTGATTTTAAATTACTATCTTTTAACATAGTTAAATCAACTCAGTTTTCAAATTCCTCAGGAATTTGCAGATGGAAATAGAACATTGATGCTGCTCTTTGCTTCTGAAATTGGAATCAGTCCTGCGGGACCTTTTGGGGGCAGTGGTGTTTCTAGCCACAACTCTGTGGTTGGACAGGTTTTCACATGCTGCACTCTGGCAACCACAATTAGGTGGCTCACTAGCCCTCCACAGAGTAGTCACACTCTTCTGTGGAGGTGAGAGCCTGTGGAAGTGTTTAACCAATAGGGTTTATGTGCTATGGCTCCTTCCAGACCTGCTTTTACTTCAGGTGACAACCAGAGAGAGAACTCTCTGCTAGGGCGCCACAGGGCTCCCACAGTAAAAGACACCTGACCTCACTTGGCTTTTGAGGTCCTTCTCACTAGAACCTTCCTTCTCAAATATCTGCATTTGATTGTGCTGACTGTTCTTTCAATCACAAGCTTGAGTGTAACAGAATTAAACTTTACTTTGTTTCTAAAACTAAAATTATTTTCTGTTTTGAGGCTTTAACATTCTGGGTGGCTGAAACCAAATCTCTTTCTCTGGGATGGTGTCCAATACTAGGAGACTTTGGATCACTAGAGGACCAGGGGCAGGGGCTTGTTGGATGTTACCTGGGCATGCTGGTGCTCAGAGACACCACAGTCTGGATTTCTGGCAGTGGTCTACATATTTCACTTCTGTGCCCTTTCTTGTCTGGGCAGCAAAGTCTGAGGCATGTGTGAGCCACTCTGGGGCCTATGCTGCTCTTCCCCACCTACTTTCACAGCAAAAACGTGATAGGATAGCAACAGGAGGAGGAAGGAAATAATAATGTCTTATTACCTGAGCCCACCCCAATGTCCATAACCTCCTGGTTATAATTAGGAAGTTTCCTGGGGTTTCATTTACAAGTTAGGCTAAAATAAAACAGTTAAATGTAGAAAATAAACTCCTACTCAGTATCTTTAGCTATCCTTGAACTTCAGACCTCAGCCTTTCCCCCGTGGCACTTACTCTTGGCAAATGCAGGGCGTCTCTGTGTGTGTATTGTGCTATGAGTTGCAAATATTTTTCCAGTTTATTATGACTAGTAAGGTTATGATTAATCAGGAAAGGCAAGTTTGATTCAATCTAGTTACTCCATCATTGCTCTTCTTTGGTACAGACCAAAAACTAGATGCAATTGAATTAGAATCCCACTCAAAATGTCATAAAAAGAAAATAAATATCACAAAGAATAACTCCACCTTAACATTGTTGACATTCAGTGAGTGTTGGTTCTGTTTAGAGAACACTTCTTTCCAAACTCCTGGGAGATGTCTTCAGCAGTCATTAAATCTCAGGCCTGTCATGAGATCTCATGGCTTCTTTGAATTGTGTTGCTATGGACTAAATTTATATGCCAAATTAATATGTTGAAGCCCTATTCATAGTGTGATGGTGTTTGGAGGTGAGGCCTTTGGAGGTAATTAAATTTAGATGAAGTCATGAAGGTGGGGTCCCCCTGATGGGTTTAGTGTACTCCTTGGAAGAGGAAGAGAAACCAAAGCTGAGCTCTCTTTCCTTCACACTATGTAGGGACACAGTGAGAAAGCAAAATAGTCTGCAAGCCAGGATGAGGGCTCTCACAAGGAACCAAATCTGCTGGTGTCTTGATCTTGGACTTCCTAGTCTTCAGAATTGTGAGAAACAAATGTGTGTTATTTAGGCCACCATTGTATGGTATTGTGTTATAGCTGCCCTAGCTGGAAGATAATATAACATGTTCTTGGAATCAAGTCTCCACAGAGAACATGTCAGGAGAGGCATCTTCCCTTCTGCAAACTTTCTTTGCTATTTTGATAGGTAAAAATACTAACTTTCAGTTTTTATTACATTTTTCTTATTGTAAGGCTGAGAATCTTTAAAATTGTTTAACAGCTATTTATATTTCCTTTTCGTGAATGACCTTTACATCTTTTGTCTGTTTTGATTTTTTCTTATTGAGTTGTAGGAGCTCTTTATACATCAATGAGATTAGTCTATTGTGCTATGAGTTGCAAATATTTTTCCAGTTTGTTATTGTTTATGATGAGTTTTTTTGTAAATATCTATTTTTCATATAATTATTGTTATTAATACTTTATTTGAAAATGGGAGTGACAACAAGCATTTTCCCTCTCCTGGGGAAGGAGTGGGTGAATCCACTGAGCAGATAAAGAACAGTTTTGGTCTCTGGTGGAGAAATAGCATGAAGCAGGACTGAGTCCAAAGCAAGTTCAAGCTATAGTAAGAAATGAAAATAAAACAAGATCAGACTCTGACCTCAGTGCAACAGTTAATATAGATGTTTGTATTTGAACACTGAGAAAATTTTTCTGGGCTACTTAACCTTTATAACAGACTAAAGACCTTGTTATTTTTTAACTCTTCATATTTATAATGAAAAATTTTCTCAAAGTGTTCAAATACAAACATCTATATTAACTGTTGCACTGAGGTCAGAGTCTGATCTTGTTTTATTTTTTCCTCAATCATCCTTTAATTTATCCTTTAATCCTGCCTCTTGATTCTGATCTTGTTTCAAATAAAATAGCATTAATATGTTGGAATTGGAAACTTTACCAAGAAATCCAATTTCCCTTCATTAGCACCCACATTTTGCTAAAGGAAGACATTTAGAGAGCACTAATATGCCATGCCATTCATTCAGCAACTACTTTGAAAGCACCTCTCATGTGCATAGCACTGCACACCTCAGTGGCCATACTATGTGGCATCTTTGTCTGGTTATGCATGGGCAGGAGTTTTTTTGCACCTAAAACAGCCTTTTGGTATCTGAAAGCACTCCACTAATGTTTAGAGGAGATACACCTCATCTGAGTGCAATACTTTGTAGGTAGAGTCTATTTTCAAGTCACATGTCCAGGGGTATCCAGTATCTGCTTCCAAGAGAATTATTCATCTGGTTTTTCTCCTGAATGAGAGGCACTGAGAGATCCCTGGAATCTGGGAGTGTTAAATGAAAGTAAGACGAGGTGGTGGTGGGAGGAGTAAGGGAAAAGGACATGTTAAGAAAGATGGAAAAGTTCAGGCAAATGGATGGTGTGGATAGTATCTCTATAGCTGTTGTCTGTTTACCTTTAACTACCTGGTATAGACTTTGCAACAAACAGAACAAACATTAGAATCCATCCAAGCTCTCTTCAAGAGAATGTTTTTAATCATTTAAAAATTCTGAGAAAGGGAAAGACTGGAAAGATTTAATTACTCTCTGCATAGATAATCCTACATCATTAGGTCCCCCCTTTATAATGATCTATATACTAGTAAAAGGCTAATATGCTAAGTGTCCATCTGACCAATAGCTATGAAACACACTGACCACCAAGGGGCAGATGCTCAATGCAGGAGCTGACGAGCTGCAGTGACACACCCCAAAACCAGAGAGGAGGGAGCCTGATTCTTCGCAGGGCCACACAATTCCACCTTCGGCTGTGGATTATGTTGTTGCTGGGGCACTGTCAGGCCCGAATCTGATTTACTGTACACTTGCATTTGCATTCCACACCCTGTATGACAGCAACTTTGCAGAGTGCCCTCTAATGCTCTGGGACCCCTCAGGGGATGTTGGAGAGCCAGTTTTGGCCAGACCCCTGCAGGCCAGGCTGAGAGACCCCACCTGCTGGAGGGAACCCGCTCACTTCACAGAAGCTCTTTGAGCCACGGCACCATCCCAGGTGTGGCCGGCCAGGGAGGGACTGCAGGAGGTTGGCTCCAGGGTGCGTCTGGCCAATCTCTCCCAGTTCTGTCCCACCAACCACCTTCTAATTAATTTCCTTTCAGTGTGCATGAATCTGTGCACTGCATCACTAGTTAGATTATAAGATAGAGAGGTGTCATAGAAATGCATGAAGTAATAAAGATTGGGAACCTAGATATATAAATGACCATTTCATTAAGGAAATAGGCTGTTATTTTTAAAACTCATTGACATTTAAAAAATCCTGCTGTAAACAATGGAAAAAGATGCATGCTTACTCTTGAAGAAATTTTAAACCTTTTGTCCTCTATAAAAACAAGACTGCACAAAAATTCTGTACTTCAAAAGAGTATAAAAAATAGAACATGTTTGTTAAAGGTTACAATGTTCATTCCAATGGGCAGGGATGCTGCAGGTATCCAAGAATGAGATGAGTCCCTGGTCATCTCATAAGGTTAATGAGACATTTGCCCACAAAATTATTCTTCCTCCCCTAAAACACAATAGGCATTTAATCTAGCCCTTGAGGTTAATTCATTTTCTCTCTCTCTCTCTCTCTCTCTCTCTCTCTCTCTCTCTCTCTCTCTCTCTCACACACACACACACACACACACACACACACACACACACACACACACACTTTCTGTTTCAGTAGCCAAATATCCTGAAGGACAGTGCCACCTCATGTGTGCATATGATGAGGAAGAAGTAAATACCTCAGTACCTCAGTTTGGGAAATTGTACATAGGCAATGTCAACATTTGTTCTTCACAAATTCAAAGCTCTTGTTGTCCAGCCCTATCTAATGATACACTGACATGAATAACATGTGTGATGTTTGGTCATGTTATTCTAGTCGAACTTCAGTTCCTTCACTCTGTCTCCTGAAGAAATGTCTAGAGATCCAATCAAGGGTGTGCCTCTTGCCACCCTTTTGAAGGATTGTTTTACAAAGCAATCAATCAGTGTACTGAAATAATACAATTATAGGACATATGGAAGGAGCTTTGGAACTCTTCCAGTCCACCCCTCCATTTATAGCTTAAAAAAACACATCAAGACCTAATTGTAGAAATTATCAATTTGCAGTTTGTTAGTGGTTAAAGCAATCAACACACTAGTTTTTTTTTAAATGTGTGATGAGGGGCAATTCTGTGGGGTAGCCCTCTTCCTCCATCAGAAGGAAATGACAGCTCCAGTCTACAAGCCAGCGATTTAGGCTTTGGTCTGCTATTTGGTTCTTATATCATTTGGTCCCAGTCACATGTTTGATATTCACCTGCCTCTCATCTTCTGGAAGGCATACCTGGACATGTTTCCATGGTGATGACAGAGGCATGAGAGCAAACAGAAATGCGCAAGTGCCTCTGCTTGAGCCAAGTCTGCTAACAGCCTATGGGCCAAACAAGTCTCATGGAGGAGGGAGAGGGCTCTCCAAGATTACATGGCCATGGGATGGAAGGGTGAGGAAGTGAAGCTAGTTATGCAAATATCCCACCATACATTCTAAATAAAAATTCAAATATGACATGAAAATGAACTAAATTTGGCTGCATAGAGCCCAGAGGACTATGGAGCACTGATTTTTACCTTTCATAGAGAGCACTTTAGCACCAACTGACAGTTGTTTTTTTAATTGTAAAGAACAATTGTTATATAAATTAAATTCTATTTAATTCAATTTAATAAGTATTTATTTACCAAATCTGATGTGCTAATCATGAATAAACACCCAGGCTACTGAGCAGCATAATTATAATAAGACTAGAGGCCCGTTGCATGAAGATTTGTGCAATAGGCCTTCCTTCCCCTGGCTGCCAGCACCAGTTTTCCTCTGGCACCTGGGACCCAGGCATTCGCTCTGGCCAGAGCCTTCAGTCTTCTCTGCTCCAGCCAGAACACTGCTCTTGTAGCTCCCTCCCCCCTTCCCCCCCCCTCATAGCAGGGGTCCTGCCCCACCTGGCCACTCAGTGCCTGCATATGCAAATTAACCCTCCATCTTTGTTGGGTTAATTTGCCTACTCACTCCTGATTGGCTGGTGGTCATCGTGGAGGTATGGCCAATTTGCATATTTCCTTTTTATTAGTGTACATTTCTACTGAACCCCAAATGTCCCCCTTCTTCTAGGCAGCATATGGACAATGTGATAGACTCACAGTCTGTACCACAGATGTTAGAAAACAGGGATCTCTCTCAGTTCAATGATCTCTCTATGATCCTTGGTGATAGACTCAGATGCCTGAAATAAAACACCAGATGCAATAAGGAAAAGATGGAAAATTCAGCAAAGAAATCTTTGGTCTTTTCAGATTGTTTGGGGGACCACATGAGGTGGGATCATGCACCTGAAGATTTTCTAGAAACTGCTGTGAGGGCAACAGCACTGCTTGTGGAAATGTGATGTGCTCCATGTTTTAGCTTTCATGGGGGAAGGTTCAGGAGTGGTCTATCTGGCCAATGACATGAAATCGTTGAACTTTCTCCAGTGAGCTGCACAGAAATAGTTTGTGTCTACTCTGGGAAGTGGATAGAGCCCCAGGATTTATTCTGTCTCTTTAATCTATCTGAGAGCACTCACATCACCTGTTACTATGAGCATAATTCTCTACCAAATTTTGGAACAGAATTAATAATTAGGATAAAAATGGCCTTTCTGGAATAATAATGTTTTCCCCTTCCCCTTCCCTGTCAAGTGGCTTTCTTAAAGCAGTGGAGTCCTCTAATATGAGCTTAGCAAAGGTAAGGAGAAAGAACCCATGTATCCTGCCTACAATATTTTGAAGAATGGTTTTCAAGGGTCAGAGATCTTAGTAGATAAAGATCTCTTAATCATAACCTAGGAAACCCTCCCAGTTAAAAAGAAGAAACACTGAATTACTATATTAAATTCTCAAGAACTACATTTTTGTGCTGGAAAAAAAAAAGTCACTAATCTGACTTGGTGGCTCCATACCCAAGTTTCTTGTTTTACAGGTTTTACAAGAGTTATCACCTCAAAGATTCCACTAGGTGGAGAATCTGAGCCATAGTCCCTGTTTCATGACCAAAAAAAAAAAAAAAAAATGAAGAAATGTGAAAACCTTTTTTATTTTGCTGTTTACTTCACTTTTCATGGCTTTTTTTCAAAGTTGCATAGTAGAATTATTTATTGTTTGGTGTATTAAAGAAAATCTGGCATGTACAAACAAGCATTTCAAAGCTTTATAGAAACACCTATCACAGGAGACTGAATTGATCCCAGAACCCAGGATTGTAAAATCCACATGGATATTTTGTTATAAGGAGAAGTGCAGGCATCTGTCCCTTCATTTAGAACCATAATGACCAAATCACACATCAATTATTTGAACTGATCTGTTTATTAAGACATTTACCTTAAAATGCATGGTTGGATTTTTTCAATTCAAAATTTCTTTGTTGAGTCTAGTAAGGTAAAGTCAAAATGAAAATTTCCAAAGCTTGTGACCTAAATATCTCTTCCTTTAGTGACTGGCACAGATATCTGTCATCATGGTTTCTATTTTATGCACATTACCTGGGTTCTGGAGAAAGGAGATGGGCATTCTCTTGGCTCACAGGACAGTAAACTAATTTCCAGCTCTGCCTACTAGACTGGAAAGGGAGCAGAAGCTGCCACCTAGAGCCCCATTGGTAGTCTATCCAGGTCATGAAAGTATTTGAGGATTCTCCAGATATCAAGAAACCAAGAGCTCTGTCTACTCTTTTTTTTTTTTTTTACCTATGGAACCCAAGAGCACAGCTCTGTTAATGGAAGAGCCTGGACCAAAACTCCCCTGCCCCCCTCAGGGCCTGGCCATTCCATTGGATGCTTCTTATGGAAATTGAACTGAGTTTTGCCACTCTAAGCTTGCCTCTTCTTTTTTTAATTGTTGAGACTATTATATGTGTCTCCCATTCCCCTTTTCCCTTGCCCACCTCCACCCATCCCCCAACCACCCCTCCCTTGGTCTTCAGCATTCTATTGTCTGCGTCCATGGACTATCCTATATAATAAAGAGGTAATATGCAGATTGACCCTCATGCCCTCACAAGATGACTGCCCCATGTTGTCACAAGATGGCCACCTCCACGTCATCACAAGATGGCTGCTACAAGATGGCTGCCCCACATCATCACAAGATGGCCACCCCCATGTTGTCACAAGATGGCCAGTAGTGTAGGGCAGTTGTGGGTGACTGGGCCAGCAGGGGAGGGCAGGTGATCGGGCTGGCAGGGGAGCAGTTAGGTGTCAATTAGGTCAGCAGGGGAGGGCAGTGGGGGCGATCAGGCTGGCAGGGGAGCAGTTAGGTATCAATCAGGCCAGCAGGGGAGGGCAGTGGGGGTGATCAGGCTGGAATGCAGAGTGGTTAGGGGCAATCAGGCAGGCAGGCAGGTGAGTGTTAGGAGCCAGCAGTCCCAGATTGTGTGAGGGATGTCCGACTGCCAGTTCATGATTGGGCCTGAACTGGCAGTCAGACATCCCCCAAGAGGTCCCAAATTGGAGAGGGTGCAGGCTGGGCTGAGAGACAACTCCCCCCCCCCCCATGCACGAATTTTGTGCACTGGGTTTCTAGTGTATATATGTTCTTTTGGCTACTCTCTTCTTCTTTTATCCACTCCTTCCCATCCTCTCCCCTCTGACTTCTGTCAGACTGTTCCATGCATCCATGCTTCTGGTTCTATTTTGTCAGTTTATTTTGTTCATTAGGTTCCACATATAAGTGAGATCATATGGTATTTGTCTTTCTCTGACTGGTGGATTTCACTTAGCATAATACTCTCCAGGTCCCTCCATGCTGTCACAAAGGGTAAGAGATCCTTCTTTATTACGGCCACATGGTATTCCATGGTATAAATGTACCACAGCTTTTTTTATCTTTTCATCTACTGTTGGGCACTTGGCTGTTTCCACATCTTGGCCATCCTATTTAATAAAAGAGTAATATGCAAATTGACCACAACTCTGCTACACCCACAAAGCCATGCCCACCACTTATCAGATATATCATTGGCAATCAGGAGCGAGTATGCAAATTAACTAAACCAAGATGGCTGCGGTCACAGAGAGAGCAGGAGGCTTGGGTTTCCTCGGTAATGGAGGAAGCCAAGCTTTCAGCACATCCTGGCCAGCCTAGGCCTCCACTCAAGGCTACAAAATTTCAATTATAGAAGATAAATAAATCCCAACAAAAATGGCGGCAGCCACGGAGCAAGCAGGAGGCTTGGATCTGCTCAAGGCTACAAAGTTTCAATTATGGAAGATAAATAAATCCCAGATACCAGGGCCTCCACTTGTGCAAACCACCACAGGCCCCTCGCCCAGGCCACCCCATGCCCCAAGGGAACCCCCACCCTGATCCGGGACACCCTTCAGGGCAAACCAGCCGTCCCCCACCTGTGCACCAGTCCTCTATCCTATCTAATAAAAGAGTAATATGCAAATTGACCATCACTCCAACACACAAGATGGCTGCCACAAGATGGCCAACAGGGGAGGGCAGTTGTGAGGGACCAGGCCTGCAAGGGAGGGCAGTTATGGGTGATCAGGCCAGCAGGGGAGGGCAGTTGGGAGGGACCAGGCCTTCAAGGGAGGGCAGTTGTGGGAGATCATGCCAGCAGGGGAGGGCAGTTAGGGACAAAAATGCTGGCAGGGGAGCAGTTAGGCATCAATCAGGCTGTCCGGAGAGTGATTAGGCAGTGATCAGGCTGGTAGGCAGAAGCAGTTAGGGGCAATCAGGAAGGCAGGCAGGCAAGCAGTTGGGAGCCAGCAGTCCTGGATTGTGAGAAGGATGTACGACTGCCCATTTAGGCCCAATCCTGGGATTGGGCCTAAATGGGCAGTTGGACATCCCTCGAGGGGTCCCAGATTGGAGAGGGTGCAGGCTGGGCTGAGGGGCACACCCCCATGCACGAATTTTGTGCACTGGGCCTCTAGTTGTAAATAACACTGTCATGAACATAAGGGTACATACATTCTTTATGATTGGTGTTTCAGGATACTTAGGATATATTTCCAGAAGTGGGATTGCTGGGTCAAAACCCAGTTCCATTTTTAATTTTTTGAGGAAACCCCATACTGTTTACCATAGTGGTTGCACTAGTTTGCATTCTTACCAAAAATGCATGTGGACTCCCTTTACTCAGTATCCTCACAAACACTTGTTGTTGTTGGTTTATTGATGGTAGCCATTCTTGCAAGTGTGACATGATACCTCAATGTAGTTTTTACTTGCATCTCTCTGATGATTAGTGACATTGAGCATGTTTTGTATGTTTATTACTCATCTGTATTTTTCTTTAGAGAATTGTTTATTCAGGTTCTTTGCCCATTTTGTTATTGGATTGTCTTCCTGGTGTTGAGTTCTATGAGTTCTTTTTTTATTTTGGAAATTAACCCCTTATCAGATATATCATTGGCAAATTATGTTCTCCCATACAGTGAGTTTTCTTTAAATTTTGTTAATGGTTTGTTTTGCTTAGCAAAACCTTTTTAGTTTGATGTAGTCTCATTTGTTTATTTTTTTCTTTGTTTCCCTTGCCTGAGGAGATATATAGATAAAAATATTGCTATGCAAGATGTCTAAGATTTTATTGCCTATATTTTCTTCTAGCATTTTTATGGTTTTGTGACTTACAGTTAAGTCTTTTATCTATTTTGAGTTTATTCTTGTGTATGGTGTAAGTTGGTAGTCTAGTTTCTTTTCTTTCTTTCTTTCTTTTTTTTTGCATGTGCCTGTCCAATTTTTCCAACACCATTTATGATTGAGACTATCTTTCTTCCATTGTATGCTCTTACCTCCTTGTCAATTATTAATTGACCATATTGACATGGGCTGATTTCTGGGGTCTCCACTCTGTTCCATTGATCTATATGCCTGTTCCTGTGCCAATACCAGGCTGTTTTGTTTACAGTAGCTTTGTATTATAGTTTGATATCTGGTATTGTGAAACCTCCAACTTTTTTCTTCTTTCTCAAGATCGCTGAGGCTATTTGGGGTTTGTTTTTGTTCCATATACATTTTTAGAATATTTGTTTTAGATCTATGAAATATGCCATTGGTATTTTAATATAAATTGCATTGAGTCTGTAGATTGCTTTTATGGACATTTATATGATGTTAATTCTTCCAATCCATGTACATGGGATATGCTTCCACTTGTTTGTATCTTCTTTTATTTATTTCTTCAACATCCTATAGTTTTCTGAATACAGGTCTTTTACTTCAATTAAGTTTATTTCTAGGCACCTTATTTTGTTTTGTTGTTGCAATAGTAAATAGAATTGTTTTCTTAGTTTCTTTTTCTGATATTTTATTATTGTCATCTTGATTTTGTATCCTACTATTTCGCTGAATTCATTTATTAGATTCTAGTAGTCTTTAGCATTTTCTATATACAACATCATGTCATCTGTGAATAATGACAGCCTTATTTCCTTCTTTCCAATTTGGATGCCTTTTATTTCTTCCTCTTGTCTGATTGCAGTAGCTAGGATTTCCAGTACTATACTGAATAAGAGTGGTGAAAATGGAAATACCTGTCTATTTCTTGATTTTAAGGGAAACAATTTTAGTTTTTGCCCATTAAGTATGATGTTTGCTGTAGATTTTTCATATATGACCTTTATTTTCTTTTATTATTTTTTTAAAATATATTTTTATTAATTTCAGAGAGGAAGGGGGAAAGAAATAGAAATATCAATGAAACTGGGCTGGCAGGGGAGGGCAATTGGGGGCCACCAGGCCTACCAGGCAGGGAAGTTGGGGGTGACCGGGTCTGCAGGGGAGGGTAGTTAGGGGTGACTGGGCTGGCATGGGAGGGAAGTTGGGGGCACTCAGACTGGTAGGGGAGGACAGTTAGGGGCAATTGGGCTGGCAGGGGAGCAGTTAGGCATTGATCAGGCTGGCAGAGGAGTGGTTAGGGGGTGACCAGGCTGGCAGGCAGGCAAGTGGTTGGGAGTCAGCAGTCCTGGATTGTGAGAGGGGTCCCAGATTGGAGAGGGTGCAGGCTGGGCTGAGGGACACCCCCCCCGCCCCCATTTTCCTTTTCTTTTCCCCCTCTTGTTCCACAGGCTATTCTTAGCTTTGGGGATTAAAAAGACTCAGGAATTGGGGATAAGGTTGATGACTGCTCTAGGTACTTTCTGCTGAAAGGGAGTGACGATAAAAAGGGGTTTCAGTATCCCAAGTGTTCACCATCTTCCCCAAAGGGGTCATCCGAGTAGCAAGGGCAGAGAAGTTCTCCTCCCAGTACCAGTCTGGGGTTCTGGTGATATTTGTATGAAGACAGAATAAATATTATACTGTCCTTCATAAGTCCTTAAAACCATGTCATACTTTGATATTGAAGAAGGAAAAATTCAAGGTGAGATATGAAAATGTCAAGGGACAGAGTGGGGTAGCTGAGGATCTGGACACTATGTTTCTCACACTGGGATAGGAGACTCATGTGCACAATTTGTGTGGATGGCAAGAACACTTTTAGTTATCTGAGTGGTGTTACAGCTTTTTGTTTCCAGGTGATGCACAGCAGAGTCCTGCACAGTGAAAAGTGGTTCCACTACCAGGACTTCCACTGCTGAGAAAATCTCAGTGGACTAAAGTATATCCATTATTTAGATCAGGGGTCAAAAAAATGGCCATTGAGCCAACGACTGCAATAAACAGATGTCTTTTGTTTGCCTGGAAGCATGTTTTATAAAATTTTAATTTGAATGGGAGGAAGTACATTCTCCATTTCTTCTTAAGCTCCTCACTTGTGGTACTACCCAGTTGGAACTTGATAGCATTTGAATCTGCTGGGTGATTTTGACTTAGGTGTCACAAATCTATATTTTTGAAAAGCAAAGCCTGAATTCTCCCTGTTATTGGTTTACTTTTTTCTCCTCTGGCATTTTGAACTGCTTGGCCTTGTGGACCTTAGCTACATAGTTTTCAGGCTTTGGGGTATCACAAGTGGAGCTTTTATTCTCTCACTTCTCTTGTGACTTGAAATAGACCTTATTGGCTCACCTTACATCCCCTGCAGAAAGCATTTTTATTACATTTGTTTATACATGATTTATTTCTTTTTTGAAAAAGCTTTGAGGCAGCTTACTAACAGGACAATTAAAAATAGAAACAGAATCATTTAAGATATCAACTAAAAGGAGTAGAACTACCAGGGTTAATTTGTTACTCCAGTCAGATGTTTAACTCTGTTCCCTTGGATAACACAAAGAGGGCATTATGTAATTCTCATTGTTGATTTAGGGAAGCATACATTTTTGTTTGAAAACAAAGTATTTTACACTAATTCTAATAACATGAACATTCCTGTTAATACTTTAAGCCTATTTGTATTTATTGCTACAAAAATAGATTATCCATCCAACAAACTAATGCTCTCCCCAGAGGACCCTGATGTTTGATGTGCAAAAGTGTGGAGGGCCAATCAATGCTTTTGAAAATAAGTACTCTTGAAAATATTTGGATGCTTAATACTAGTATACATAGGGCACGATTATAAAGCAAATGGGTGTTTGTGCTCATGTTTTCAGGAACAGGGCAAGCCCACTAGTGCTCCCTTGTGGAGGGATGGGGACCCTAAAACACGCATGGGGCAAACACCTACCACTGCTAATCTGTGGCTAAAAGGTTATGTGTCCACAACAAGGTTCTGATGGTGCCGTAAACCAGTATAATTTATTGAAACAGCAAATCCCATTGAGGTAATTACAGGCTTATAATTGCCATTTGTCCAGGTGTAGTAAACCAAGTCATCAGATTACTGCACTGCTCCATGGCAGAACTAGAGATGGTATTGTAATGGGAAGAAAGCTTCAGTAAAAGCCAAACTCTACAGACAGGAACTGTGCCACCCATATGAGGTTCCTTTGACACACAAATTCCCTCCTCTTCTCAACCCACCTTATCTTACCTTCTTTGGTGGAGCTTCTGTGAGAAGCAACTTTCTTTTTGAACACCTCCAGAGTGGTATTTTCATCTTGGGCTCTGTCTCAGGAGCTCTGGCCAGCTTCCTCCACCCTGCTTGCCCTGGTCACGGTCCTCTCCTGGCATCTGTCTGTCTGGCTCCCCCTTTCCAGCTCTCAGCCTTCCACTTTCACTCACCTGGGGAATGTCTATTGTGCTCTGGCACCCACAGAGGCTTCAGAGTCAATAAAACAGATTGATGGCAGGTTTAACACTTATACCAATTACTACAGGCCTGGTGCATGAAAATTCACTGGAGCAGAGGGTCCCTCAGCCTGGCCTGCCCCCTCTCACAGTCTGGGAACCCTCAGGGGCAGGAGGTGACACAGCGATCAGGGGAAGGTGATGCCCCATCACACCTCTGCTGCTGCCACCGCCCGCAGCACAAGCCTCGGCCAGCCCTGGTTACCTGAGCCTCAGGTGGCCCTGGGTGGCTGGGCAGCCGCCATCCAAGGCTTGCCTGCATCTTGGGCTGGTCCTGGGTGGCTGGGGAGCTGAGGGGACTGGGGGACTCAGTCCCAGAGCACCAGGGTCTGACTCTAGGCTACCATGGAGCTGACTTACTGAGAGTGTCTGCAGGAGCACAGCCTATGCTCTTATCTCACTGGTTATGCTTTTCTAGACTTCCTATTCCCTCAGACCCCCCCCCAAAGGCTCCTGCAGACACTCTCAGTAAGTCAGCTCCATGGTAGCCTAGAGTCAGACCCTGGTGCTCTGGGACTGTCCTGCTTCATCCCTGTGAAGAGGAGGGCTGTCTGTGGCACAAAACTCCTCCCAGGGAACACTTTCTCTTTTCCCTTCATCAGGGTTTTCCTTTTTTATGTCTAGTTCCCAGAGTTTCTTTGTCTATGGTTTTATGTAGGCTAGCAGTTCTTTGTCTGAACATGATACTTTCTAATTGGGCCCTTCCTTAATGTATGTCCCCACTGCTCTCCTAATTGGCTATTTCCCTGCAGGGTATCAGTTTCAAAGTTCCAAATACCATCCAGTAGCCCCCTTTTCTTCTTCCTCTTATCTTGTAACATTCCTCCAGCCTCTGTGAATGCAAGATGAACAATCTGGCTTGGAGCTATCTCCATCTGTTATACATGTCTTTCTTCCTCATGGACCCCCTGTCCCTAAAACTGCCTTTCCTGTCTCTAGCATCTACCAGTCTCCTTGTGAGATCACTTGGTGGGTCTGCTGGAAACCTTCTATAGTATTTGTGGAGAAAGATGCCCTCCCAGAGGGTGAGTCCTCCTCCACTCAGCATGGACCCAAATAGCATCAAAGAACAGCATACTGGACTTACCTGCACTGCCAAACTGGCTCCCAGCAAGCTTGGCTTCAAAACCAGAAGTGTCCCTGATGGACTCCATAACCCCTTGGGGCGGCATCTGACAGGAGCCTTCTCCAGCAGCCAGCATTACACTCAACAGGGATCCTGCCTTTCAACAGAGAAGAAATATGTAAACAGCCCTAGCCAGTTTGTCTCAGTGGATGGAACATTGGTCTGCAAACTGAAGGGTCCCAGGTTCGATTCTGTCAAGGGCACATGCCAGGATTGCAGGCTCAATCCCCAGTAGGGGGCTGCAGGAGGCAGTCAATTAATGATTCTCATCATTGATGTTTCTATCTCTTCCTCACCCTTTCTCTCTGAAATCAATAAAAAATATTTTTGAAAAGAAATATGTAAACATTTATCTAATCACACAATTAAAGGAAATATGTTCCTGTACACTTGCAATCTAAATGACCTGCTTCATTAAAATGCAGATGCTCTTGTGAAATATTTTACAGTAGTTCCTCAAAAGGCTCTTTCCTCCATGGATTTATTTTTTTTTAAATACAAAATAAATAGTTATATTTACATATAGCAAATAATATAAATATGTATTTATATATTACATAAACTATAAATACATTTGTTATTATATAAATAAAACACATATTTATAGAATGTATAAATATATATTTTTTGTATTTACTAGTATATATGCCTTTTTTTAACTACAGTTTGCTTTTTCCCTGTATCTTCTTCCCATTTTATTATAGAATGTTTATCAATTACTGGTACATAAAGACATCAAATAGCATCAAGGAACATTTTGTTCTATGTTACCATTATAGGACAGCAAGTAAGTTTGTTTACACAGGTGAGAGAAGTGGAGAGCTGAATTATTCAATGATTTGATTAGGGTTTATGTAAGCAGGAACTAATTTATCAGGAATAAGGAAGTTCAATTAGTTCATTAGTTCATTAGACTCCTGTTTTTATTAAAAAAAATTTTTTTATATTTAATTGAGTTTTTACAGAGAGGAAGGGAGAGGGATAGAGAGTTAGAAACATCAATCAGCTGCCTCCTGCACACCCCCCACTGGGGATGTGCCCACAACCAAGGTACATGCCCTTGAACAGAATCGAATCTGGGACCCTTCAGTCTGCAGGCCCGATGCTCTATCCACTGAACCAAACTGGTTAGGGCTAGACTCCTGTTTTTAGCTCTATTGTGAAGAATAACTATTTGTTTCCCTTGCTTGGGAACTGGGTGAAGGTCTTGATTACTGATATTACAAAAAATATAATGCTACTTGTAAGGTTTGAGGTGCAGGAAACGGGAGTGGGAAACCAAGATACATTAAAGGGGAGGTTTATTCCACACTAACAAGCAAGATTCCTTATGGAGGAGGTAGAGAAACCAGGAAGGGGTGGGAGGAGAAAAAGGAGGGACCCAACCGGACTGCCCCCTGCAGAACAGAAGGAAGAGAGACAGTAACACGTGCGTGGGTGGAGAGTCCTTTTAAGGGAAGGAAAAGGAAGGGGTTGGGCCCAGGGCAGAATGGGAAGGGTGGGCTCCAGGGCACTCGGCGCGTGCTGATTGGTGGTTCATGACGCCGGTAACGTCATAACGCTGCCCACCAGTTGGGGTAAGGGAGGATCTCACATTCCAGGCTTTTTGTGATATTATATAAAAAAATTGAGAGTCCGGGCAAGGTCAGGAGCAGGGGCTGAAGGTCTGTTTTTCGTAGCTACTTCCTGCTGAGAGGGGGTGTCATTAGGGACATCTACCCAGAGTCTCAAGGATTCTGATGCTAGGTTCTCTCCCACCTTCTGGTTGGTGAATGCCTGCATTCTGTTCTGCAAAAGACTAGTGAAACAGTGCATGAGAAAGGGGCTAAAGAGCAAAATTAAAGGAATAGACACCAGTTGGCCTAATGATGGGAGGCAGGACGAGGAGTGCAGCAGCATAATTTCCCAAGGGCTGGTTGGTGAAGTCTCAAGAGTGATCCTGTTGAGTCACTTGGGAGGTAAAGGCTGGTCCTGAGGCTGCCATAGTGTCACTTGTCTGGTATTGCTGCTCTTCTGGGCCTGGAGCTGAAGTACAACCTGGGGGGTAAGGTTCTTGAGGAGGAAATGAGTCCCCTGATTGGAGGGCTGGTCCTTGGGAGTCTTGGTCGGCTGGTTCAGGCCTGGGCAGAAACCTATCAGCGTGTTCCCGGAGCAGTTGCCTGAGTAAGGGCAGGTAAAAAGGTGGGGCTCCTTGGTGTATCCCGGATTCTAGTCAGGATCATGGGCAGAAGGTCCAGCCAGGAGCTGTGAATTTCTAGAGAGAGTTTCGTTAGATGGTCTTTAAGGACACTGTTGATCCTCTCGATCTTATCCGATGATTGTGGGAAGTAGGGTATGTGCAGTTTCTAAGAGATGCCAAGTGAGGTGCTAACCTGCTGATCGACCCTTGATATAAAAGCTGGGCCGTTGTCTGATTGTATGGAGGTGGGAAGGCCGAGCCTAGGGATTATGTGTGTTATTAGGGTCTCAGCCACAACCTCAGCAGTTTCCTTGCAGATGGGGAAGGCCTCTACCCACCCTGTCAGTGTGTCTACCATGGTAAGCAGATATTTGGTCTTTGTGGGGAGGCATATGGGTGAAGTCTACCTGCCAGTCCTTCCATGGAAGGTGTCCCCTCATTTGATGGGTAGGAAAGTTGGGGTACATTCTTCCCTGGGGTGAGACAGCTGCACGTGTGGAGCAGAAGGACCAGGCACTCCTGACTGCCCCTCGTAGTGTGGGTGAGGTGAAGAGGGATGAAGGCCGCCTCCAGGGTCCGCTCGAGTATTACTACCACATAGAAGGCTTTCTGATGTCCCTGGGGGTCTAGGAATGAGCTTCCATCCACAAACAGAGTTAAGTCAGGATTAGAGAAAGGAAGATCTGAGAGTCCCACCCGAGGTTGAGTGAGGGCCTTGATGACCTCGGGGCAGGAGTGCATTGCTGCAGGTTGGGTGGAGGCAGCGGGAAGGAGAGTGGCTGGGTTCAGGGCTGGGGACTGGGTTAAGGAGATGTCAGGATTCTCGAGGGACAGGAGATGGAGTTCCTGCATGCGAGAGGGGACAAGGAGAGATAAGGATCAGTGGGACAGAAGATCCTGTAGTCTATGGGTGGAGAACACCTGTAAGGGTTGTTGGAGGCAAATCTTCTGGGCCTCCTTGATGAGAACAGTGGCTGCAGCCAGAGCCCAGAGGCAGGGCTGCCATTTCCGAACCGTGGGATCAAGCTTTCAGGATAGGTAGGCTACAGGGGTGAAAGCTGGCCCTAGGGGCTGGGTGAGGAACCCCATAGCTATTCCCTGTCTTTCATCAGTAAATAGTTGGAAAGACTTAGAGATGTCTGCGGGGGGGGGGGGGGGGAGAGAAAAAGAGAGAGAGAGAGAGAGAGAGAGAGAGAGAGAGAGAGAGAGAGAGAGAGAGAGATGCCAGAAGGGTATCCCGGAGCTTAGGGAAAAAAACCTGGCGAATGAGGGAGGGTGAGGAGAGGGGGGCCTACTGGTGTTTCTTTAGTGGCCTGGTACAGTGGGTCTTTCTACAATTCTTGTCAACAGTTAACTTTAGAACTTCTTTCTTTCAACATACCTTCCATTAAATATTTCTAAACATGTCTAGAAATTAATGTTTCAATATTGTATGCTATTTAAAATATTTAGAAAAGGCAGGGGGAGGAGGGAATAGGCCTCTAGCTGCTTGAATTCAAAACTGCCACTTTTTAATCTAAGTTTCTGAGAAGCCTGTGCCAGCAAGAAAGTTGTTCTCTAGGGAGGGTGGAGTGAGGGAGAGGGCGGGGTGAGAAGGCACTGAAGCCAGAGCAGTTTTCAGAGCATTAAAAGGTGATTTGCCATCAGTACCCATGACCGAGATTGTGGAAAGGAAGAGTGGCCTGGAAAAAGGAGGGTAGGATAGAGAAGGTAGCCCCTGTGTTGACCAGAAAGGAGACCTGCTTACCTGCTTCCTTGAGCATTACCCTGGGCTCAGCGAGGGTGATGAGAGTCGTCGAGTCCTGGCATCTCCAGTCTTCAGCCAGTTCCAGCAGGGCCAGCAGCGGGTCATGACCTGGAAGGGCAGCCCCTCTACGCTGAGACTCAGAGGGCCATCACTTTTCCAGGGGCAGTCACTTTTCCAGGGGCCATTTTGACCGCATGCCAGGCAGGGGTTGGTTGGAGCCAGGGGCTGGGGCACTGCTTTGCCCAGTGACCTTCATTTCTACATTTGAAGCATCTTCCAGGTGGCGTTCATCCTCTCATTCCACCCCCACCACACACAGTCCCCTTTGGACCATGCATAACTGCCATCAGCCGCAGAGCTGCTACCAAGGCTTGAGTTTGCAGATTCACCTTTTGTTGAAGGCAGGCTTATTCTGCCTGCTCCTCACAGGCATTAAAACCTTAAATGCTGTGTTCACTGGATATCGGACCTGGGTCTGAGAAGGCGTTAGGGGAGGCGGGGTAGCAGAGCAGGAGGTGGGCCGTGAGCCAGAGGAGGAAGAGCGTGGTGGTGGGTGTCCACACCAGGCCGGGCCTGTGAAGGCGGGACTAGTCATTTCAAGATGGTAGCCCCCCATGGGAACCGCAGACCATGTGGCCAGAGAGGGGTGGGACTAGTCATTTCAAGATGGCGGAACAGCAGCCCACATGGCCAACATGGCAGCTGGCTGCCCACAATACACAAGGGAAGAGCAACCCAAAACAGAAGTCTCACTAAGCTATTTGGAGCGGCTGTTGGGATGGCGGGTGGGTGGCTCTTGCTCTGTGCAGCAGCCTCTGGTCAGCTCGAGGCCTGAGGTGGTGATGGTGGTTCCTGCAGTGGCTGTGAGGAAGGGATGGCCAGGAAAGTGGCAGCCACGGGGACGGGGAAGCTGGGAAAGCGGCAGCCGTAGTGAAGAAGGAGGAGAAAGAGAGGGAACAGAAAGTGGGCAGACGGAGTGAGAGGGGTGGAAATAAGAGAGCAGCTGGATCCAAAGAGACAGAGACAGAGGGAGTCAGAGACTGGCTGAGGACCTGTTTGAGGGGGTTTCTCACGAGTTAGGAGATCCTGGGCTGTGGAACCGAAGGAGCAGAGGGAGGGATGGGAAAGCAGATACAAAAAAAGCTTGGCCATATGGAATGTTGCGCCACTTCCCAGCTTTCTGGCAGAAATTACTGAGGTCATGTTAGTCCCGCTTTCAGGTTTATCTAGACCCACTGAGGCCATGCCACGTTACAGAAGTAGCCAGATTGGTGAGGACACACCCTAGAGGTGTCTTTGGTGATTGCCCATTCCAATTCCTGGGGTCGGGTAGCGAAAGGTCAAGGACCAGAATCCCAATCCTTGATCCAATGCTATGACGGGGAACCCAAGGGACAGTAGAGAATGTCTCCTTTACTTCCTGGGGTCCAGACGGAGGCCAAAAGGCTGGGGAACCGAGGGGTGCAGGAATATCTTCGCTGCCTCTCCAGGTTCGGAACCTCTCCTGGAGAGGCCTGGAGGGCTATGCCCAGAAGGCAATCTCTGATGTGGGCCATGGTTTACGGACAGAGACACCAGAAGAACCTCCAGGAATTAGCATGGGTTGGGACTTACTGCCGACATTGCCAAGCCAAGGGAAAAAAGCTGAGTGTCCTGAGCCACGAGTTGGGGAGCACCCTGAACTGTGAAAGGTCAAACAGGGAGCATGCCCCCACCCGGGTTCGATATCAGATGTAAGGTTTGAGGGGCAGGAAACGGGAGTCGGAAACCAAGATACATTAAAGGGGAGGTTTATTCTGCAGTAACGAGCGAGATTCCTTATGGAGGAGGTAGAGAAACCAGGAAGGGGTGGGAGGAGAAAAAGGAGGGACTCAACTGGACTGCCCCTGCAGAACAGAAGGAAGAGAGACAGTAACACGTGCGTGGGTGGAGAGTCCTTTTAAGGGAAGGAAAAGGAAGGGGTTGGGCCCAGGGTGGAACAGGAAGGGGTGGGCCCCAGGGCACTTGGTGCACACTGATTGGTGGTTCATGATGCCGGTTAGCGTCGTAACTCCACCCACCAGTTGGAGGAAGGGAGGATCTCACACTACTGAGGTAGGGGCTCTGAAGAAATGTGAAGCTTATAAGAATAAAAAAATGTCAGTGAAAATTCAAACAAATTGTTATTTACTGAAGCCATTAAATACTCTATTGAAAGAACAAAACTCAAAGCAAATTACTATAACTGAAGATATGATTGTAAATAAGACTCCTTTGATGTGTTAATTGTATTCCATTTGAATTTAAGCTCACTTTTAACCACAATATTGAGACAGTACAGTATCATTCATTTAACTAAAAGTGGTGACCTGATCCGTATGGTAAGTCTACTAACAAATATTTAGATCATGGAGACCTGATCATACAACAAATGGAGTAGCAACCACAGGTGAGCCTGAATAATTTAGAAGTCCGCCCTGCTTACCACTAGGGTGGAATCTCAAGGCAGAGTAATTCAGATGCCTGAATATCTGCACTGAGGTTTTCCTTATTTTAATCTAGCCAGTTGTTATGAAACTTTAATGGTGTGCTCAAGGATTACTGTACAGGAGTATTCTTTTGAAACCAGGATTGTTGTACCTCATGGACTAACTACAGAATGTTTAAGGGCAATTTTGGCTATCTGAGAATTACAGTAAGAGGCAAATCAACTATTGATCCACTTAAGGCTGAAAAGCAACTAAAGATCCCAACTAGCCATATTCCTCAACTCTCATTTTAAGATGTGACAAATGTGAGGCTACTGATAAACTATTGAACTTTATGAATCAGTTACTTTTTACTTTTGAGTGAAGTAGAGAGCATTTAATAGTCCCATAATGTAGCATGCTTAATCTGTGGCATCTGGGCATGTTTTCCTGAGTGGGAGAGAAGAAATTCTAGCTGTCTCCAGGCATGGAATATTTAGCCTAGCTCTTTGATGCTGTAGCATTTGGCTGTGGATTGTGACTCTTCCCTTTTTTTTTTTTTAATGGGAAATTTATTTTTTTATTTTAGTTACATATAGTTGGTATACAATATTATATTAGTTATAATAGTTTCAGGTGTACAATATAGTGATTCAATTTTTTATACCTTACAATGTGATCACCCCACTGATTCTGGTAAACATGTGTCACCTTGAAAACTTATCTTGAATATTATTGACTATTTCCCCTCACCTTTTCACCCATTGCCCCAGCCCCTTCCTTCTGGCAATCATCCCTTTGGTCTCTGTTTCTATGGGTCTGTTTTTGTTTGTTGTTTGTTCATTTGTTTTGTTTTTTAGATTCCACATATAAGTGAGACCATACAGTATTTGTTTTTCTCTATATGACTTGCTGAAGCCAATTCCAGCATGTCATAATTACAAGAGTTTCATCAAAAGGTTGATGAAGCTTGGGGGATCAACGAGGGCTAAGCCATATATGTAATCATCTGTAGGAATGGCTAAAAAGCATCTCCCCCAAACCTGAATAGGATAATTGTTTGCTGCCAGACAGTTCAGGGCATCTTAATCTACATGTTATTGCCTCCTGTTGGCCAAACACCTCAACAGCTGTAGGCTATTCCCCAATCTGACAATGCTTCTGTAAACCCTACCCTTTGAAACCCTACCATTTGAAGTATATTATCTCCACCTTGCCTTAGGACAAATTGTGTTAATAAAAAGCACAGGTCCTGAGTCAAGGAGAAGTCTTTAGCTCCTTTAGCTGAAGCTCCTCTAAGCCCCCAATGCCTTTCAAAACTATCTTTTGTCTTTGGACTCCTTATTGAATCTACGCACAGTCTCTCTCCAGATTGCTGAACCCCTTAGTAATGCTGGGACAAGAACCTTGGCACATGACTTATTTCACTTAGCATAATACCCTCTAGATCTGTTGTTGCATATGGCAAGGTTCATTCTTTTTATTGCTGTGTACTATTCCATTATACATCACATTTTCTTTTCTTTTTAAAAAAATATATTTGTATTAATTTCAGAGAGGAAGGAAGAGAGATAGAAACCTCAATGACTAGAGAGAATCGTTGATTGGCTGCCTCCTGCATGCCCCCTATAGGGGATTGAGCCTGCAACCCGGGCATGTGCCCTTGACTAGAATAAAAACTAGGACCCTTGATTCCGTAGGCTGATGCTCTATCCACTGAGCCAAAACCAGCTAAGGCCACCACATTTTCATTGTCTACTTATCTATCAAAGGACACCTCAGTTGCTTCCATATCTTGGCTGTTGTAAATAATGCTGGAATGAACTTAGGGGTGCATATATTTTTTTGAATTAGTGTTTCCAATTTCTTCAGATAAATACTCAAAAGTAGAATTGCTGGATCTTATGGTAGTTCTATTTTTAGTTTTTTGAGGACTCTCCATGCTGTTTTCCATAGTGGCTGCACCTACAGAGCATGAGGGTTCCCTTGCTCCACATCAATTTGACTAATATCTTTTTTAATATATCCCCACAAACAAGGGAAACAAAAGCCAATATAAACAAACTAGAGAACCAGTGCATGAAATTCGTACACAGAGGCAGGGGGTCCCTCAGTCTAGCATGCACCCTCTCTAATCTGGGACCCCTCGGGGTATGTCCGACTGCTGGTTTGTTGGACATCCCTCTCACAATCTGGGACTGCTGGCTCCTAACCGTTCACCTGCCTGCCTGCCTGATTTCCCCTAACCACTTCTGCCTGCCAGCCTGATCACCCCCAACTGCCCTCCCCTGCCAGCCCGATCATCCCCAACTGCCCTTGCCTGCCAGCCTGATCACCCACAACTGCCCTCCCCTGCCAGCCATCTTGTGGTGGCCATCCTGTTACAATGTGAGGGTGGCCATCTTATAGCAGCCATCTTGTGGTGGCCATCTTATGATGACGTGAGGGACATCTAGGCTTTTATTAGTATAGATGGGACTTCATCAAACTAAAAATATTTTACAAAGTGAAGGAAACCATCAACAAAACAAGAAGACTACCTACTAAATGGGAGACTATATTTTCAAATGATATATCTGATAAGGTGTTGATATCTAAAATACATAAGAAAATCATACAACTCAATAATGAAGAAATGAATAATCTGATTTAAAAATAGGCTGAGAAAATTAAAAGACATTTTGTACTGGCCAGGTAGCTCAGTTGGTTAGAGAGTTGTCCAGATACACCAAAAATAGCAGGTTTTTATTTTTATTTTTTTATTTTTAAAAATACATTTTTGTTTATTTCAGAGAGGAAGGGAGAGGTAAAGAGAGATAGAAATATCAATGATGAGAGAGAATCATTGATTGGCTACTTCCTGCATGTCCCACACTGGGGATCGAGCCCACGACCCATGTGCCCTGACTGGGAATCAAACCATGACCCCTTGGTTCATAGGTCAATGTTCAGCCATTGTTCCATTCTGTCAGGGCACATACAAGAATGCATAAATAGGTGGAACAACAAGTCAATGTTTTTCTCTCTCTCTCTCCTTCTGCCTCTACCCCTACCCTGCCTCTGTCTCAAAAAAAATCAATCAAGAAATAAAATAATTTAAAAAACAAAAGACATTTCTCCAAAGAAGACATATAGATGGCCAATAGACATATGAAAAGACACTCAACTTCACTAATAATCAGGGAAATAGAAATCAAAACCACAGAGATACCCTCTCACAGCAATCAGAATGGCTATTATCAAAAAGTCAACAAATGCTCATAGTGTTTCTGAAATGTGATTTTACAGCTAATTTTCTTCTTTTAGGATATGTTTTCCTAAAAAGAAATAAACCAATAAACATCTGCTTGTGTGAGATAAAGAGTGACACTATAGCTATCTGTTCTTAACATCACAACAATGCAAGGCTCCCAAATAAGGCAAAGAGGTATGTGCAGCATTGGTGAATATCAATTAAGAATAACAAGCAAATAAGTAAAACCACATGTTCATAGTACCTATAATAACAAAGTGCTTTACAATTTTTAACAGTTCATATTTGTATTTATGAAGTGAGTAAAGTTCTGGAAAAATCAAGACTTAAAAAATTAAGTGCAGTTAGGAAATATGTATGCTATATTTAACTATTTTATGAAGAAAATGGCACTTTCATTATTTTCCTGCTTAAATAATGCTATAATGTACATCTTTATTATATTTGGACTAGAGGCCCGGTGTATGAAAATTCATGCACTTGGGGGAGGGGGTGGTCCCTCAGTCTGGCCTGTGCCCTCTTGCAGTCCGAGACCCCTCAGGGGATATCCACCTGCCGGCTTAGGCCCAATTCCTCTGGGTTTAATCTGGTAGTCAGACTTCCTTCTGTCAGACTGGGAGTCCTTGGGGGATGTCTGACTGATGCTTAGGCCTGCTCTCCATGGGGAGCAAGCATAAGCCACAGTCGGACAGCCTTAGTGCTGCTGAGAAGGTGGGAGAGGCTCCTTCCACCACCGCTGCACTTACAGCCGTCAGCCCGGTTTGTGGCTGAGTGGAGCTCCTGCTGTGGGAGTGCACTGACCACCAAGGGGCAACTCCTGCATTGAGTGTCTGCCCCGGTGGTCAGTGTGTGTCATAGCAACAGATCATTCCACTGTTATGGTCAATTTGCATATTACCCTTTTTTTATAGGACTAGAGGCTCGGTGCACGAAATTTGTGCACAGGGGGTGGGGTTGTCCCCTTAGCCCAACCTGCACCCTTTCCAATCTGGTACCCCTTGGTGGAAATCCCTCTCAAAAACCAGGACCACTGGCTCCTAACTGCTCATCTGCCTACCTGCTTGATTGCCCCTAACTGCCCCCTCCTCTGCTGGCCTGGTCACCCCCAACTGCTCTCCCCCTGCCAGTCTGGTTGCCCCTCACTGTCCCCTCCTGCTGGCCTGGTTGCCACTTACTAACCCCGCTGCAGGCCTGGTCACCCCACACAGCCTGCTGCTCAGTTGTTTGGTTGTCCCTCACTAACCCCCCTGCCGGCCCGGTCGCCCCACACAACCTATTCAGTCATCTGTTCAGTTGTGATGGTTGCTTAGGCTTTTATATATATAGACTAGAGGCCCGATGCATGAAGATTCATGCAAGAATAGGCCTTCCTTCCCCTGGCTGCCGGCACTGCCTTTGCTCTGGACGGAGCCACCTTTCCACTCTGGCCCGGAGCCACCTTTCTGCCTTCCCACGCTGCCCAGAGGCCTGGAGCGGCTGGGGTGGTATGGAACGCAAGCATCCCGCCCTGCCTCTGGCTGCTTGGTGCCTGTGCATGCAAATTAAACCACCATCATTTTGGGGTTAATTTGCATACTCACTCCTGATTGGCTGGTGGGCATCGTGAAGGTATGGTCAATTAGCATGTTACTCTTTTATTAGGTAGATTATTTTGGACTATAATTTTAGCTTTATTCCTGTCTCCAGTTAGTACCATCTTATTTTTATATCTTCTTTTATTCCTCTTTCAACTACTTTTTATAGTTGAAATAAATCTCTCATACTTTACATTACCCCTTAAAGACTTCTAAAATCTTTTTTATGAAGAAAGTATGTGTATGCATGCATGCATGCATGTGTATGTGATTTGGAAGGAGGATGGTGGTGACAAGCAAGTAAATAAAGAAATTTTTATAAAAACATATGGGCATATGTGGCCCTGCACCTATTACACACTATACATGAATGAAAAAACAAAGGCATTCAGGAAGAAAGCAGTTGTTAGATTTTATAGATATTAAAGAGATATATTGAACCCACATATTCATTGGGTTTATGAATGCTTCTCACTTGTTGTGAGAAAAATGATAAGATGTGACCACTGTTTTCAGAGGACTCATGTCCATGGGAAAGACAGAATAGTATACAAGCTATCACCATTCCATGAGATAAGTTCTAGAAATACTTGTGCTTAGGCCTGAAGGAAGAAGAGGAACTCCAAGGAGAAAGGCCTCCTTTGTTATCAAGAAAGCAAAATCAAAAGCAGCAGGAGTAACCTAATGAAGCTTCAGAGAGCTTCACGGGAGGAGTAGGTTCTGTTTATGATGTAAGAAAAGTTCTGGGTCTTAGATAAAGTGAGAAGTAGTGTGGCCAGAGGACCAGAAGTGCACATCCTGTTGGAGGGAGGGAGGAGGAGGACCGTTGCTAAGGGTCTCATATAAGGTGGGTGACCTAGGCATTTAACCCTCAGAGCAACCCTATGACAAATGTTTGTTCAGGAGATAGTTACAGAGCCAGCACCATGATGAGCACCTAGAGGACAGCAGAGCACCAGTCATCAAGTTCCTTCTGGCATGGGCTTCACTGAACTAGAAGAAATAGACAAGCAGTAAGTAAATAGACAAGCAAACACAAAGGTTCTAGTCCTAAATGAGGTGATGGCATGAGCCTAGGATGGAGCATGAGGAAGTGATAGTTGAGCTGGGAGGTACTTGGAAGAAGGGGTCCAGTGCTGAGGAGATGTGCGGGCAGAACATTCCCAGCCAACACAGAGAACCCTAAAATGAAAATGAACATAGAGCCTTCAAGGAACAGAAGGAAGAAAGATGGGTCTGGAGAAAGGTAGGCAAGGAGAAAGCAGGGAGGCAGGGAGGCAGGGAGGTCAGGGAGGAGCCAGGCCCATTGGGCTGGAGTAGAGACTGTGGCCTTCTCAGTGTGATGGGAAGTGCTGGGAAAATGTTCTGAGGAGGACTGGTGTCAAAGAAAAACAGTGCACAATAGTCAGGGTGGTCACGAGCGATTTTAATCAGTAAGTATTGCAATGGGAGAAAGAGACCTCAGTACATAACTGGGCTCAATTCCAAGTACACGGACAAGAGGAGATTTATAGCCAAGGAGAGGGCAGAGCTCAGTGGATGAAAATTATTAGAGAAAATATCAGGGATGAGGACAGATTCTGGCTAAACTAACTTAATAGGATTCTTGCTGAAGGCAGGCCGTTGTGATCAGCTATTGCTGGCAGAGAATTCAGGATAAACTGACCTAGGAGGATTTTTTAGTCTTGAGGACAAGGCCCAAGGACAGGGCCTAGTTACAAAATGGCAGGAGCCTGACTAAAATTTGGTCAAGGAGAATTGAATCTTTGTAAGATTAGCAGATTGTCTTGTTAAAAAGGTCCCTGGCGCTATTGGTGGAAGTGGGTGCTCTCTGGAGGGCAAAAGTAGAGACTGAGCAGCAGGGTGGGTGACAGGCAGCTGAGGTCCTTGAACCTAAAGAACAGGCCACCAGTCATGGAAACAGCTTGATGCCAAGTCTGTTTGGGAAGCTCTGAGTCTTTGTCATTGGAGCCTCTCCCCTGGGGGTCCGAGCAACATGCCAGAGTATTGTACGAGAACCCCAGTGAGAACAAGCATATGGAATGCTCTTTCAAGCAGCTTTCAGACACTTGGGCAAGGCAGAGGAAGTCCATGATGTCACGTTAGTGCACCCACACCCTTCTGTGGGTCTTTAAGATGTGGGGCCAAGTACAAGAGCTCAAATGACACCCACATAGCATGGGTCTAAATACTGAAGGTGAAAATTAGGCTATCAGAATGCTAAATACATATGTTCAGATTTCCATCTTGACAGATGTACCTGTATTATGACAGCTCCAATTTGGAATTCTTGAGACTAAGTTCAGTGAGATTGTGAGTCTCTGACCTTCAGCTGCCAGCCACTCTGGCTCCATCTCAGACTTGGGGAAAGGCCCACCAGTCTCAGGAGCAGGTTCAGACCATTACTGGCAGAGCATCCCAAAGACTCACATACTGGGTTGTGGATAAGAGGGTTGTAGGTTTGGGGTGGCCACGCCTTCTTGCCCCTACACACACTCCACCCTGTGGGGAGGGGACCTCACTGGACAGGTGAATGGTTGGGTGTCTACAGCACAGGCCTTGGACAGTCAGTCTTTTCCTCAGGTCTTAGGGTGTGCTATCTGTCCAGGGCAGTGAGAGGTAAAGTGGGAAACTACAGAGGACAGAAAGCAGACCAGAGCCCTAAGGAGAATTCTTAGAAAAAGCAACTCAAAGCACAGCATTGCTATATTAGTTTCCAAAACTGCTGTTACAAATCATCATAGATTTGAAAGCATAAGACAGCAGAAATGTCTTCTCTCACGATTCTGGAGGCCCAATCTGAAATCAGTATCACGGGGCCATAATCATGGTCTCAGCAGACTGCTATTCCTCCCATGGTTCAGAGGGGAATCAGTTCTTGGCTTCCTTCAGTTTCTGGTGGTTTCTGGCACCTCTAGTCTGTGGGCCCATCACTCCAGAGTTCAAGTCCAGCATCTCCTCTCTGTGTGTTCAGATCTCCCTCTTCCTGTGTCTCACAAGGATGTACACAATTAATTGAAAAACCCAGGATAATCTCCAGTCTTAGGACTTTTAATTTAATAACATCTGCAAAGCCTCTACTTCCCTATCAGGTAATGTTTACAGTTTATAGAGATTAGGACCTGATACTTAGTGGGTCCTTGTTCAGCCTACTACAGCATTTTTATTGTCTGTATGGATGAAATGAGCCACATGCTAACCTGACAAGCTCAGGGGAGGCCTGTGTGGCAGTCTTGCAAACTCAGAGACCTAAAATAACCGCAAAAGATGGTTTGAAAATTAAATATTTAACTGCAAACAGGTTATAGTGGGTAGTCATGTCCTAGGCCGATATTTTCCCTGACAAAGATCAACTTAGATCTTCTTTACTGAGCCCATTTGCCTTTTTGCCTCTAAGATAACATATCTGTGAGATGTCTGGGTAACTGTAACTTCCTTTTTACCCTGGAACCCTCAGGGCACAACAAATGGCACTGAGACTTTCCCTCATTGTTATTGTTATCAAGTTAATTGTCAACTGTTAATTACGTTAAAGTATCCTGTATCCATCTCTGTAAAAGAAGCACATGTCCATCATTTCACTTTTTACCCTATCCCAGAGGTTTTCCCGCTTTGCTTTATCCCACCTCCCTAATCTATCACCAATGAATATCATGTAACTCACCTACATTCCTTTCTTTTGATTGCAATGTATAAATACAGATGTAACTCTCCATTTCTCTGGAGCATTATCTCAATTCATTGAGGTTCTGCTTCCCGGCATATGTCGACAGTTTGGCTCAAATAAACTCACAAAAATTCTTTACAGGTTTCAATGTGTTTTTTTTTTTTCGTTAACATCTGATAATCCAAATTATAATATTTAGTCAAAAAAGGATCCTAAAAATATCACTTTTGAAGGAAAAGCAGACTTGCTGCATGGTTAATATGGAGACAATAATTTTCATCCTGGACACTGTGAAGATCATCAGTGATGACAAAAACTTTCTGTTTGGTCATCTTTTTCTATTTTTTAGGGAGAAAAACAAATAGCAGGTGACTGAGAAAGAAAGGATTTCTAGCTAACTATTTTCTAATGTTGTTTATATTAATCAGTGCTATTTTTATTTGGGATGGGGAACTGGCAAGCCACACCATGCTCTAAAGAAATTATTTGAGCACTTTTAAAAAAAGGTGAGTGTACACAAATAAGTAGGGCCCAATTTTTCCTGAGAATTTGACATAGGTGTCTTGAATTTAGTTCAACATTTCAATTAAACTAAAAAAACATTTATTGAAGACTAATAGATGCCAGGCACTGAGCTTTGAAGGTGGAAAGATAAATTATCCTATATAACAATAGAGGAATATGCAAATTGTCCATTACACTGTCACCTAAGGACTGATCGCAGCAGGCATGGGTGGGTGGGGACTTGCAGTGTCAAGGATGGGGGTGGGACCAGGGCACCCAGATGGGCCTCTGCCTGAAGGGCAGCTCCAGGTGAGCGCAGCAGCTTCGGTGAAGTGACTGGCTAGAAAGTGGGCAGCCCAAGGGTTGCGGAGTAGTGCTAAGGCAGGGTGCACGGGGGCGGGTCAGGAGGCCAGCAGGTGGGGATCTGCCTCGCCCATGGAGAGCGAGGTTCTGTAGTGGCTGCAAGACGTGGGTTGGCCTGGCAAGAAACAAGGGCCAATGACTGCCCGTGTGGAAGGGCCCGTAGCCCTGAGGCGGGGGTTGAGGGGCGGTGCCAAGGCTGTGAGTGGCAGGTTTGGGAGGGACTGCGTGGACAACATGTCTGCAGGCACCAGCGAGCCCAGCCCCTCCCCCGGGCCCCACCCCTGATCAGCCCTTCCCACCCTAATTGAGGGTGGGGAAGCTAGTCACCCCCCCAACCCCCACCTCTTGCCCAGGCTGGCCACGACCCCATGCTTTCCCAGGGCTGGGGGTACCCCAGGCAGGCTGCAGGCACAGAGTTGGTCAGAGGCAAAGGTTCTTGCTGTCCCTGGCCTAGAGTCCTAAAGACCTCAGCAGTGACCAAAGACCAAGACCTAGTGGAAAGGTCCCTGCAGGCGCTTATGGCTCAAAGTGCCAGGAGAAGGCGGAGCATCTTGAGCCTGCAACCCTGGCATCTGTACACCAAGCCTTAGGGCACACCACGCTGGTGTGGCGCCTGTGGGTGAAAGGGGAAGAGCAGGGAGCTGGGGTGCAGAGCTGGGAGAGACCTAGAGTCTTCGAGGCAGTCCGCCTGCTGAGGTTGCTCTGACCTGCATGCTCTGGACGCCAGGCCCTGCTCCCTGCCCCAATCCGGGTTCTGACAGATGAGTGAATTTCACCAACTCCCAGCCTCAACTCTCCCCAGCGGCAGGAGTGGAGGGAAGCCAAGCGCTTCCGTGCAACACAGTGTGCGGGGGACCACCACACACCCTGTTTTCCTAAACCAGCTCCTTCAGCTTACGGATGTTCCAAGTCCAGTTTGGGCTTGGTCAAAGCCCCTGGCCAGCTCTGCTGCTTGCCTTCCAGATGCGGCTGGCATTGCACTCAGAGAAGCAGCTGCCACTGGGCTCAGTTACTTAAGAGAAATCACAGAGCCGAGAGTAAATATCCTCTCAGCCCCTTCCTATGCCCTGGACAAGGAGGGCTAGGGATGGGAGTAATGGAAAACGGCTGCTGCTTTGCATTTTATAATGAAAAGACGCCTGCTATGTAGCGAGGAGAACTGATTTGTTTCCAGCAACACCTGGCATGTTCCCTGCCCCAGCCCTGAAGCCTGACAGCACCTAGCAAAGGTGTGTCCGCACAGCCATGTTGGCCTGGCTCCTGGAACGTTGGGAGCAAGTTTCAGATGCATTGATAAAAAATAAATAAATAAAAATAAAGATTGAAAAACACCTCTTTGTACTCAATTGGCACTGTAAAATGCAGATTACAGAATCTGATTTTGTCTTCTGTGTTGATTTTGAGGCAGAGTGCAAATAGGTTCATGGGAAAAGCAGGAAAAAAAAAAAAAAAAACAAGGGGAAAGAAAAAGGATCCTGCTGTCCACACCACTGAACATTTTTTGTTTTTTGTTTTTTTGTTATTTTTCCTTCTGTTCTTCAAGTCAGAATATGCCTTTTAAACCACTTTATGGGGTTAGGTAATGAGCTAATGCTTCCTCTATTAAGAGCAAGCAGCAGTGCCTTTCATATGAGTTGCATACATTTAATCCATTCAAATGGAGCATACTGAGTGGAGAGACTGGTATGTGTCATTATATAAAGAACTTAGCATTATGTTCTGAAGATCTTATTTATTTTGCAATTTAGAGAATGTAGACAAATCAGGCATTGAAAATGAACGTGCATGTTTGAATGCATGACTTTATTTTCATCCATAACGACCAAATAACCGGTCACCAGGAGGTGCATTTATGGGACCCATGGCACGGCGGGTCTGGGGTCTCACAGCATGGCAGGTCTTGGTGAGGCTGCATGGCACAGGTCAGGGCCAGGGGACCTGAGGCCGTGCTCTGTCCCCCCCTACCCTACCTCCCCCAAGGCCGGGCTTGTTGGGGGTGGGACCGGCCAGTCTTGGTGTTGCCCAGTGGGGGTGGGGCCAGCCGGACACTTCTATTTTGGAGAAAGGGCATATAGCAATATTAAAATATTTCCTGTAATTAATTCCCTTTTATTGTGCACGAATTTTGTGCACAGGGCCACTAGTATTTCATAAATGTTGTCCAAGAGCTCACAACTTGGCATGTGAGAGACACAGAAACAAACAATTGAGAGAATGAAAACACAATGTGTTAAGTCCTGTGAAAGATGTATGACTGAAGTGCTGGGGATAAGGGTCCAAAATGAGGAAAAGGAGAACCTAGGAAAGACCTGACACTCAAGGAGCACTCAGTCACATAAAGAATGGACCACTGCCTGCTCCTCTCTACCCATCCCAAATTCTAGCTAGCATCATCTGCTGCATGAACTACTATACTAGTTTCCATCTCGTCCCTGCTGCCATTCTCATGCCTCTGAATTTATTCTCCATGCAGGAAATCATGTCTTCTCTGCTGAAAATCTTCTATTGTTTCCTACCATATTGGGAATCATATTCTACCTACTTGTCCTGGCCTATGGGTTATATGATTTATCCCTACATACCTTTTGATTGTTGCTTATATTCACATTACTCCAGGAACCTCCACATCCATTCCTGCCTCTGGGTCTTTGCTCTTGCATTTCTCTTGTTCTACCTTAGCTCCTCCTTCTCATCCAGTCTCTGCTCAGATGGACCCCTTATAAAGGAAAAATTCTGACCCCAATTTAATGTTTTGTTTTGTGTTTTTAATAACAAATATAAATTTCTAAAGTGATCACCTGTGTTTATTATTCTGCCTTTAAAATTGAAATGCAATTTCCTGGAGGCAGGAAGCTTGTTCCTCTTATCCCATTGCTTGTCACACAATAGATATAAATGTTGGCACCTGGCATGGTATGAAAAATGAACAGCAGCCCTAGTGTTCCAGGATTGGTGATGTTTTTACCAGAGACATTAAGAGCAGGCCAGAGCGCACAACTGCAAAGCTTTCAGGAAGGGACTTCAGGGTATCTCCAGATTCCTTGGTTAGTCATTAAGTTAGAATTATGATACAGGAGTAAAAATGAACTAAGAAAAATAGTGTTGCTTTAAAAATGAAAGCAGTCCAAGAGATAAAACTGTGATCATTGTAATTGGTCCTTTGAAAATCTCTCATTTTTTTCCTAGAGTCCTTTTATCTGTACTTCAACACTAAACATATCTTTAATACTTTGCAACCAGAAAAGCTTATTATAAAGACACTAGAGGCCTGGTGCACAAGATTCGTGCATGGGGCACGGGGGGGAGAAGTGTCCCTCAGCCCAGCCTGCACCCTCTCCAATCTGGGACCCCTCGAGGGATGTCCAACTGCCTGTTTAAACGGGCAGTCATACATCCTTCTCACAATCCAGGACTGCTGGCTCCCAACTGCTCACCTACCTGCCTTCCTGATTGCCCCTAACTGCTTCTGCCTGCCAGCCTGATCACCCCCTAACCACTCCCCTGCCAGCCTGATTAATGTCTAACCGCTCCCCTGCCAGCCTGTTTGCCCCTAACTGCCCTCCCCTGCAGGCCTGGTCCCTCCCAACTGCCTCCCCTGCTGGCCATCTTGTGGCAGGCATCTTGTGTCCACACGGGGGCAGCCATCTTGTGTGTTGGAGTGACAGTCAATTTGCATATTACTCTTTTATTAGATAGGATGTATTGTTTGCTTAAATATGTTCACTGGTTAGTATTTGGCAGTTACAGTTTCTATGCAGTATTTTGTCTAAAAGCTTCATCTCTCCTTTGAATCTTTGCTTGAGCATCAAACTAGTATACTTTATAAGCCAGTTATATTAAGTGAAGGTTAAATTGAACAAGCTCCTTTACGTAAAGGTCAAACTCTCTTTGAAAAGCTTCTGTAATTCAATTTGAAGCAGTAAACAAGGATGCTTAAGTTGAACAAATGGTCCTTAATTGCCAATAGACTTGGACTGATTTAAAAACAAATGCCTAACTATCCACCACATCTATCCAAGGTGTTCCCAGGTGATCTACCTCATAAAGGGACCATCTAACCTTTCTTAGTCCTCTCCACACTGGTAGAGTAAATACCTGACCTAAAAACTACCCCTGGCTCACACTCCTTTTTCAGATTCTCCACTTAATCAGAGTTAATCATTATTCATTTGCTTAATCCAGAAAACATTTTAAGCTGTTTTTCACTTAATCATTTTGACTAAAACTGCTACTAGACCAGTGGAGATTTTGAAGTCCGTTAAAACCATTAGAGCATAAAATGGTGAATTCTATTATCTAAATCAAATAGGGGGGATGTTCACTACAGAATTATTCATGGTGGCCAAGACATGGAAACAGTCAAAGTGATCCACAGTAGAGGACTGGATAACAAAGATGTGGTACATATACACAATGGGGTACTTCTCAGCCATAAGAAACAATGCTATATTGTCATTTGCAACAACATGGATGGACCTTGAGAACATTATGCTAAGTGAAATAAGTCAGTCAGAAAAAGCTAAGAACCATATGATTTCATCATATATGAGGTTTGAAACTCATGCACACGAACAGTAATGTGGTGGTTGCCATAGGAAATATGGTGGGGCGGTAGGAGGTCTTAATATAAGGTGACAGGAGATTTGATTTTGGTGCAATATACAGATCTTGTAACATAGAAACCCACATCTGAAACCTATGTGTTCGTATTGATCACTGTCACCCCATTCAATTTAATTATAAATAAATAAATAAACAAACAAACAATTTGGATAGGGAGGAAGGGTCAGGACTTTGTTTTAATAGTGAGAGGCACAGGTGCAGGGCCTGGGCAGCTGGTGAGTGGGCAGCGATGGAGTTCTGGGTGAGAGTCAAGGTTTCTGCCACTGTGGCTCAACTCCAAAGGGGATCTTAGAGACACCTGTGGGGGAAAAAAGTGTGTACAGGTAACTGTCATCTCTGATTAACACAGCCTGGGTCCCTAATCAGGGAGCCATGTGCAGAGACCATGAGAGTCTGTTTCCTCAGTCAAGGGCACCATGAGGGATGCCTTTGCAGTGTGTGAAGCAGCTTTGCCAGCATTTGTAAAGAGGACAGTGGCATCAACAGGTCTCTAACAGCTGAGTGGATGTCTGAAGACACTGCAAGCAAAGGCAAACTAGAACATTGTATGCCATAACACAAACTTGAGAATTGGCATTTACCTGGGGGCACTAAAGATTCTGGACTTTTCAAAAATTACTTTGAATCTTCTATTGCTGGTGCCTAGGACAGGGTTCAATATTTAATTGATGATAGCTACTATTATCACAATTAATCCTATTAGCTACTCACCACGTGCATCCACAGAATCATAAAGCCTGAAAGTCATCTGGTCCAAATTTCTGCCTTTAGAGGCTTAAAAGTGTCAGAAGATAGTCAAGCCAAATTTCTCACTTGCATTCATATTTAAAGAATTATGAACCAGAAAAAAATAGCCTTCTCTCAATACTCAGGCTTTTATTCTTGAAACTAGAGGCCCGGTGCACAAAATTCATGCATGGAGAGGGGGTTCCCTCAACTCAGCCTGCACCCTTTCCAATTGGGGACCCCTTGCAGGATGTCTGACTGCCATTTTAGGCCCAAGGATTAGGCCTAAAATGGCAGTCAGACATCCCTCTCACAATCTGGGACCACTGGCTCCTAACTGCTCACCTGCCTGCCTGCCCGATTGCCCTTAACTGCCTCTGCCTGCCAGCCTGATCACCTCTAACTGCCATCTCCTGCAGGCCCAATGTCGCCTCCAACTGCTCTCCTCTGCTGGCCAATTTGGTTCTGATTGGTCAGTTCCTATGCCAGTGTCAAAAGCTTCGCCTCTTAGGCAGCCATTGGCTTCCCATAGCACCCAGCTTTGGTTCTGATTGGTCGGTTCCTATGCCAGTCAGCTTCAGAAGCTCCGTCTCCTAGGCAGCCATTGGTTCCTCACAGCACCCACCTTTGGTTCTGATTGGTTGGTTCCTATGCCATTTAGCATCTCCAGGCCTATCTCAGGGCCTGATCAAAGAGGCAAGGCTTAACAGCAGCCCCCTAGGAGGCAGGAAGAGAAAGAAAAGCCTGGCTGCTGGTGAAGATCAGAAAGAAAGAGGGAGAGAAAGAGAGAGGTAAGTACACTGATCCACAGCTTTCATTGAGGCTGCAGATCAGACCCTGACTCACTTTCTGGGTCTCAGCCACCTGGGCAGTCAGTGCTGGGTCTCCAGGCTGCAGCTGGGCAACCCAGTGCTGACTTCCCAATGATCTGCGTTTGGTTGCAGGCTCGGCCCCTTCCCAAGCCTAAATCCTCCCCCGCCCCCCTTCGGCCTCTGACGGTCAGTTGGGAGTGACCTGGGTGCCAAGGAGGTTCTCCGGACCCAGGTATGTATACAAATTAATTTCCATCTTTGTTGGATTAATTTGCATACTCACTGATTGGCTGTGGGCGTAGCAGAGGTCAATTTACATGTTTATTATTATGTAAGATAATTAGGAATGCCATGGGAAACTGACATATACCAACTATCACGCACCAATGCCTTTGGAAATTATAAGCACATGCAATATCTTTAAGCAAATTACACAAAGGAGCTCCTACTCAGTGGTGCAGCCTATTCCCTGGGCCATGGGCTGTATAAGAAGAGTCGGGGTTGAGTTTCAGCCTAAATCACCCTTCTAAACTGGCATAAATTGGCACAGCTCGTCCAGCAACCCTACTGGAATGAACTGAAGAACACTTGTTGAGAACAGGTAGAAGGCTTGCGAAGAGGTACAATATATATTAGTTTTAATTTTTTAAGTACTAGGCTATATTTTAGAGCAGTTATATATTTACAGAAAAATTGAACAGGAAGTACAACCGGTTCCCATTACATCTGCCTCACCCCTACCTACACACACAGTTTTCCTTATAATTAACATAATATATCATTTTGGTACATTTATTACAACTAATGAACCAATATTGAAACATTATTACCTAAAGGCCATACTTTATTCAGATGTCCTTAATTTTCATCTAGTGTCCTTTTCTGTCTCAGGATCCCACCCAAGAGGCAACATTACAGTTAGCTGTCTTATCTCCTTAGTTCCTCTTGACTGTGATAGTTTCTCCCACTCCCTTGCTTTTAATAATGGACAATGTTGAGAACTGCTTAGATATATTATAAAATGTCTTTCTACTGGAATTTGTCCAATTAAAAATGGATTATGGTTTGGGGGTATGGGAAGAGATCATGGAGGTGAAGTGCCATTTTCACCACACTATATCAGGGATACAAACTACCCACATGATTTATGACTTGGCATTGACCTTGGTCAGCTGCCTGAGTCAGTGTTTGCAAGTCCAGCTTCTCCACCATGAAGTCACTCTCCCAGACCCTTCCACACTGTGCTCTTTGGAAGGAGGTCATTGTGTACCCTATGTGGTGGACAGTTTTGTTCCCCTTCCTTTTGATGGAGTATCTGCATACTTTTTTCGATTTCTTCTACAATAAAAGATTTGTCTCTTCACCCCCATCTAATTTATTCAGTTATTTGTTTCGGTCTGGGTGCATAGATATTTATTTTATACTTTGATTTATAACCCAATACTACTTAATATTTTTGCTCAAGTTATTTCACCTTTGGCCATTGGGAACTCTCTCAATTGGCTCCTGTGCCATCAACACATTCCCATCTACATCAAACTACATCAACTTTTAATCCACAGCCAATTCAGAATCCTATTTCAGCTTCAGAACCCCAACCTATGACAGTTCAAAACAATAATCTGGTTACAAGTAATAATAATATGACATATATTACATATATCTATGCATATAAAAGCCTAAGCGACCATTACGACTGAATGAGCAAAACGACTGGAATGCATTGTCAGCCAGTAGCTATGATGTGCACTGACCACCAGGGGGCAGATGCTCAGCACAGGAGCTGCCCTCTGGTGGTCAGTGCGCCCCAACAGCCAACCTCCTGTGGCCGGCTAACCTCCTGTGGCTGGCCAACCTCCTGCTGTCCCTCCACTTGTCCCGCCCCTGAGGCTGGCAGGCCCTGATGGGCCCAGCCCTGATTAGCCCAGCCCCAAATGGGACTGGGCAAGATGGCCCCAATTGGCCCTGATTGCTGGCCAGGCCTAGGGACCCCACCCATGCATGAATTCATGCACTGGGCCTCTAGTATATGTATAAGTGACAAAATCCTATGATCTTATGTAAAGAATAGCAAATAGCAATGTTTTATAAATGGTATGGGTCAAATACATAAAAATTAGACTGGCGGAGAGGATGCAGAGGAAAGGGAATCCTCTTGCATTGCTGGTGGGAATGCAGACTGGTGCAGCCACTGTGGAAGACAGTATGAAATTTCCTCAAAAACTTAAAAATAAAACTTTTTTGACCCAGTAATCCCACTTCTAGGAATATATCCCAAGAAAACAGAAACACCAATCAGAAAGGATATATACACCCCTATGTTCATAGCAGCACAATTTACAATAGCTAAGATTTGGAAACAGCCTAAGTGCCCATCAGCAGACAAATAGATTAGAAAATTGTGGTACATATACACAATGGAATACTATGCTGCTATAAAAAAGAAGGAATGCTTACCATTTGCAACAGCATGGATGGAACTGGAGAACATTATGCTAAGCAAAATAAGCCAGTCAGAGAAAGATAAACATCACATTATCTCACTCATTTGTGGAATATAATGAACATCATAAACTGATGAACAAAAATAGATACAGAAACAAAGAACATTGAACAGACTGTCAAACTTCAGCAGGAAGGCAGGGGAGAGTTGGGGGTGGGTGGGTAAGAGATCAACCAAATGATTTGTATGCATGCATATAAGCATAACCAATGGGCACAGACACTAGGGTGTGAGAGTATGTGCTGGGTGAATGGGGGAGGCCAGGGGGAGGTCAATAGGGGGGAAAGGAGACATATGTTCTACTATTTGTAATACTTTAAACAATAATAAATAAATAAATAAATAAACAAATAAATAAATAAATAAATAAAATAATTAGACTGGCATAAATTTTGCCAAAGTGATATACCATTTATCACAGGGCTTAAATGTGCTACCTCTGGGTACAGACCCAATGCATGGAAACCTCAGCTCTAACACTTTCTAGTCATGTGGCCTTAATTGAGTTTATTAATATCTTTTTGTTCTCCACTGTGAAACTGGAGTTGTAGTACAATGGGAAATAGATATATAGCCATATGTCACATAACACTCTGGTCAGCATGGGCCACGTTTATGAAATAATGGTCCCATAAGAGTAAAATTCAGCTGGAAAATCTCTATCACTAGTGATGTAGCCATTGTAAAGTCAGAGTGCAGCACTCACTCATGTGTGTGGTGATACTGCTGTAAACACACCTACAACTGCCAGTCAGATAAAAGCATAGGCATACAATTATATGCACTATATAATATTGATGATGATAGTAAAAGACTACATTACTGGTTTATGTATCTAGTATACTATATATATTTTTTGTTATTTTAGAGGGTATTTTTCTCTTACAGAAAAACGTTTGATGTGAAACAACACGCAGCAGACTCATGCATCTCATGTTGACCTCCTTTCTTGTTGCATAAATTTCTCTTGTGCTTGATTTAATCTTGTGTTTTGAAAATGTAGTGTAGCCCAAGTGCACAGTGTTTATGAGTCTACAGTCGTGCACAGAAATGCCCTGCCCTTCACACTCACTCACCACTCGCTAACTCCTCAGTACTGCAAGCTCCATTCTTGCTAAGTGCCCTATACCATATTTTACCTTTTATACTGTATTTTTACTGTACCTTTTTATGTTTAGGTATGCACAAATACTTGCTATTGTGTTACAATTGCCTACAGTTTTCTGTACAGTAACATGCTAGGAGCAGCCTAGGAACAACAGTGAGCTAGACCATCCAGGTTTGTGTAATGTGCACTGTATGATTTTCACACGAGGATGAAATCACCAAACAATTTCTCAGAATCTATCCCTGTCACTAAGGGGCACATGACTGTAATTGGTTTTTGCCCTGGTTTTCTGGTGCAGAACTCTTAAAACTCTTAGAACTTTCAGAGTGATAGGAATGTCTTCAGTTATTCATAACAAACTCCTTTCAACTGTGCCTCAGTTTATGCTTAAGAGGTGACTCTTGTGGTCCTCTAGATAGCTTCAGGGTGTGGGCTGGTTGCCAGAAATAGCCAGGCAGAATGAGAAGCTTGGAACTTTCAGCTCTATACCCAACCTCAAGGATGGGAAGAGGGGCTGGAGATTAAGTTTATTTGCCAGTGGCTAACAGTTGAATTAATCATGCCTATGTAATAGAGCTTCCAAAAATCTCTAAACAATGGGGTTCAAAGAGCTTCCAGGCTGGTGAACATATCAAGGTACTGGAAAGGTAGTGTGTCCAGAGAGGGTTTGGAAACTCTATGGCTCCTCACCCTCTACCTATATATCTGTTCCATTTGGCTGTTTCCAAGTGGTATTTTTTGTATTAAATGGGTACTAGTGAGTAAAGAGCTTTCCTGCATTCTGGGAGCCATTCTAGCAAATTATTGAACTGAGAGTGGGTTGTGAGACATTGATTATAGCTGGTAAGTCAGAACTGCAAGTGGCCCAGGACTTGAGACTGGACTCTGAATAGGGACTGGCTTGAGGAAGTGAGCCCTGTAATGTGTGGGGTTGTGATGCTAACTCCAGGAAGATAGTGTCAAAATTTAATTGAATTTTTGGACACCAAGTTGGTGTCTGGAAAATTGGAGAATTATTGGTGTGGTAAAATATCCCGAGTCGTATTATTATTTAGCTAATAATAATACTAACAGTTCAGTTAAGAAAACAGATCCACTCTAGGTATTTCAAGCTGAAAGCATCTATATATAAAAGCCTAAGCGACTGTCACAACCAAAACAACCGAATGGATGACTGAACAGGCTGTGTGGGGTGACCAGGCCAGCAGGGGGGTTAATGAGGGATGACCAAACGACTGAGCAGCAGGCTGTGTGGGGTGACCAGGCTGGCAGGGGGGACAGTGAGGGGTGACCACACAACTGAACATCAGGCTGCATGGGGTGACCAGGCTGGCAGGGGGGCAGTTGGGGGAAAGCAGGCTGGTGGGGGGGGGCAGTTAGCAGTGATCAGGCTGGCAGAGGAGGGCAGTTAGGGGCAACCAGGTCAGCAGGGCGGGCAGTTAGGGGCGACCAGGCCAGTGGGGTGGGCAGTTAGGGGTGACCAGGCTGGTGGGGGGGGCAATTGGGGTGATCAGGCTGTCAGGGGGGCATTTAGGGGCAATCAGGCAGCAGGCAGGTGAGCAGTTAGGAGCCAGCGGTCCAGGATTGTGAGAGGGATATCCAGCAGTCGGACATCCCCTGAGGGGTCCCATATTGGAGAGGGTGCTGGCTGGGCTGAGGAGACCCTCCCTCTCCTGTGCACGAATTTTGTGCACCAGGCCTCTAGTGTAATAATATGTGGAAGGTTACAAAACTGTTGGGAATGCTGCAGAGCTAAGCCAAGAGGGTAGCCACTAGATTTTACAACTTTGTCCCTGAGAGTAGGGGAATTACAGATCCCACTCAGTGGTGAGGGGCTGTAGGAAACCTTCCTGCTATCCCAGATTAGGAAACTGGGTTTCACAGGCCACTGAAAGAGTACTTTCTACTGCAACCCATATGTCTGCCACTGCGGCTAAAGCAGAATGGGCTCTAACCCCCTCCTGCCTCCCAAATCTAATTACTCTAGTGCTAGAGCATCTCACTAGAAGGCAAAAGGTAGTTGCATGAGAACCCAGGTAATAATGGAGTGAAGGACATGCAGTTTTTGGCCTTCCAACCCCTGTGACAAAGGGAAAAGCACAACAAAGCATAGGAGTTTGTGCTAATCATTTAAGAATTATTTAAAACACCCAGCATACTATCTCATAGGGTTTAGTGAGAACTAAATGAGAAATGCATGTACAGTGTTTAGTGTAAGTATTCATGATTAGGATGATGATGGTGATGGCTATTCCTAGAATGTACAGGAAACCAACAATAATTTGTTTTGCTCTATACTTTCCCCACACTTTCATATTTTCTACAGTAAAATTTTATTATATATTTAGAAGAAAATTAACTAAATGCCAACATAAATGTTAGGAAATTGTGTTTTCTATAGATACATATAAAATATCAATGTAGGAGAGCATATTAGAAGAAATTGCAATATTAACTCAGAAGCACAATACATTTTCTACACAAACCAAATACATAGATGTTTATCCTGTATGTGTTTGAAATTCTAGGTTGATAGGTGTCATCAGCGCTGACCTTCCAGCTTTGCAACTCCCGGGAGTTTTAAACTCTCTTTGGTAGAGTTCTTATTTTAGGTATTGAGTAAATTCTGAATCAAGCCTTTATTTCTGTGACTCAAACTTAATTATTTTACCTGCTGTCTTCCAAAAATAAAACAAAAATGCTTCCAATTCCTATGAGAGCATCCTGGTAAAAACTGGAAAAGTCAAATAACTAACAGGGAGAACATTAAATATGCCTGGAACATAATGAATAATACAACTATTGAAAGAGCTTATTTTTTAGTGAATCAAGGGAGACAATTTGAGTTAAAAGACTAATTAAAATACTGGAACAGAAAAAGTTGTTTTCATGATGAAATGATGTAAGAGACTTAGAAAGCATCATACTTTCAGAACAAATCTTAAAATGTTACATACTGCCTTGACATTTTTAATGTTGCATGAAATCTACTGCATTATTATTACCACAAATCTTTAGTAATATAAAATACTGTAACTTGATATTTTAATAAAAGAATATTATTAAAATGACTCTATATGAGCTTTGCTCTACTTTGTGCATTAAAATAATTATTTCAAATACACCAATTATGATGGTCATAATAAATGCAAAATAACTTATTTAGAGAGTAATCACATTCTTAATATTCCCTACCCACTACCTCAGAGCTGATTACTACTTTACAAAGCAGATGGGATTAGCAGCCTGGCTCAGAAGTCACCTCAGTAGTGGCCCATTATCATACTAGCCCTTGGCTTAGGAACGGATTAGTGAGCTCATTCATTATCCCTCCTCAGTGTGCAGAGCACAGAACTGTGGTGTGTTTGTCTTTTACAGGTGTCACCTACCGTAGTCATATATATTGAATATGATGAGAAGTAAGAACAAATAGAGTGCTCATTCTTCAGCCTTCTCATTGTTGGTTAAAAAGTACCTCAGAAATTTAGATAAAAACTGAAAGAGGGGGTAAGTGCTTACTTTCACAGAACTCTATTTTGAGTGTGTTCTGTGTCTGTTCAACTTTTATTGGACATCTACTTACACTGGAATGTAAGTTCTAAGAATGCAGGATTTTATCTTGTTTACCTTGGAATCAAAATGCTGAGAATTGTGCCAGGCATGTAGTAGATGCTCAGCAAACATCTATTTAGTGAATAAAGGAACACTTTGAAATGATGCTAGTGTATAAAGGCAAAGAAAATATGGTTCTTACCCTTAGGGAACTTCTAGGCTAGAAGAGAAACAGACACATAAACAAATAGATATAAGGTAGCATGTGACGGATTATTATAATACAGGTACAAGGAAGACAGGGAGAAACTAAATTTGGTGTTAGGAGGAGTCTGGGGGTTGGGTTAGGGACAGAGCAATTTTCCCAGAGATGGGATGCATAGATTTTAAAGAATTGTTAGGAACTCAACATGCCAAATGTAATGTTCCAAAAAAAGAACACAGCATATATGTAAATGTATAGATTCCTGGAAAAGCCTTGACTATTAAAAATCTCACAAGGGAAGTTGTTTGCATGAACCACAAAAGTCTGAGGTTTCATGGTCATGATTATCAGAAAAAGAAAAACACCTGGGAAAGATCAGGTAACTTGAGAGGAGAATCTAAAAGTGGCACATTAAAATCACTGTTGAAGAAACTAAGGCTTAGAGAGACTAAGTAACTTGCTGGATGTTACACATGTAGCCAATGAAAGAGGAGGGATTTGAACTCATCTTTCTTGCACTGGAACCCATAATCCTACACACTATCACTGTACTGTTGGCAGTATCTGTGAGCCATCCACTCAGTTTATTCCTTCCTTGAGTTATTATACCTGAGAAATCAATTAGTTATTCAAAGCCTTATTTGGTGACCATGAAATCTGACAAAATGGAAGCCTATGGTTAGAATGCTTTTACAGAATCCCTCTTTGCCTTCAGTTTTCCTCAGCTTCATTGCTTCATTCATTCAGTTGGCAGTTCTCAGCTCACATATATGTCAGACACTGTGCGATGCATTGCTTCATAACACTGCTTGCCCTGGACTTCATTAGACACACAGTGATGAAAGTTTTAATTTCTAACTTTAATTTCCCAGGCTCAATGGAGTATTAATATAATTAATGCAAGTGTAATTTTACAAATATATATAATTTTAAATCTAAAATTCCAGGGGCTGAACAAAATATCACCTGAGTAATTCTGAGTTCCACAAGGGGCAGGAATGCTTTAATTTGAGGCAGAAGCTTTACTCATTTTTAAGATTTTAGGTAGTTGGTTCTCAAAAGTCATTCCAGTGATTCCATTTTCTTTGGGGAATGGGGATAAAATAGTTTACTTTCATTTATTTTACCAACAGGACAAGAATTGTGGCTCTCACATGTATTAATGTTGATTTTGTCAGGGATTGTGTTCTGCATCCTAGTGAATAGACCCTTCCTTCTACCCAAAGCAAGTGTGTGGTTTTGAGTGTGCTACTTATTGTCATTTGTTAAATAGATCTGATTGGGTTGTAACTGAATTGAATTGATGTACCTTGACCAAAATAGATGTGAAAAAAGTGTTTACAGTCTGATAATATTTATTATGACTTACAAACAATAAGTCAGGATTTTATTTTTAACCATCAAGAGAGGAGAGGAGAGGAGAGGAAAGAGTGTTACGTTACTTGACTTTAGCGTATCTCTCAACTCTCACCTTGACCACATTTCTGAATGGGGTGTGGAGATTAGGTCCACTGTCCACATTATGCTTGTGCACACTAAACTCTTGATCCATTGGTTGGATAAAAGCATACATGAATTAATGAGTGAATGTAGAATAATTTTCTAGTATTTTTGTTTATTGACCATTGGTTTATTTCTGAGAGGGATTGAGGAGTTTTTTTATCTAGTAAATTAAAGAGATCAAAGATGTGGTTTTTGAGAATATTTTATTTCTGAGCTGAGTGGGTATGTGTTTATCCTAGCTGTGTGTTAATTTACTCTTTTTTTTTTTAAATAAATCTTTATTGTTCAGATTATTACAGGTGTTCCTCTATTTTTTCCCCCATAGCTCCCCTCCACCTGATTCCCCACCCCACCCCATGCCCTTACCCCTGCCACTGTCTTCATCCATAGGAGTAAGATTTTTGTCCAATCTCTTCCCGCACCCCTCACACCTGCTTCCCCTGAGAATCGTCAGTTCACTCCCTTTCTATGTCCCTGATTCTATTATATTCACCAGTCCATTCTGTTCTTCAGATTTTTCATTCACTTGATTTTTAGATTCACTTGTTGGTAGGTATGTATTTGATGTCATTTTGTTGTTCATAATTTTTATCTTTACCTTTTTCTTCTTCTTCCTCTCCTTAAAGAATACCCTTCAGCATTTCCTGTAATCCTGGTTTGGTGGTGATGAACTTTAGCTTTTTCTTGTCTGTGAAGCTCTTTATCTGACCTTCTACTCTGAATGATAGCTTTGCTGGGTAGAGTAATCTTGGCTGTAGGTTCTTGCTGTTCATAACTTTGAATATTTCTTGCCACTCCCTTCTGGCCTGCATAGTTTCTGTTGAGAAATCAGCTGACAGTCGTATGGGTACTCCCTTGTAGGTAATTAACTGTTTTTCTCTTGCTGCTTTTAATATTCTCTCTTTGTCTTTTGCCCTTGGCATTTTAATTATGATGTGTCTTGGTGTGGTCCTCTTTGGATTCCTCTTGTATGGGGTTCTGTGCGCTTCCTGGACTTGTACATCTATTTCTTTCACCAGGCAGGGAAAGTTTTCTGTCATTATTTCTTCTAATAGGTTTTCAATATTTTGCTCTCTCCCTTCTTCTGGCACCCCAAAAATTCGGATGTTGGTTCGCTTAAAGTTGCCCCAGAGGCTCCTTACACTATCTTCATATTTTTGGATTCTTTTTTCTTTTTGTTTTTCTGGTTGGATGTTTTTTGTTTCCACATATTTCAGATCTTTGGTTTGATTCTTGGGGTACATTGATCTACAGTTGAGTTTATGTATATTCTTTATTTCAGACAGTGTATGCTTCATTTCTGACTGATCCTTTTCCATTTTTTTGGCATTCTCATTAAGCTCTTTGAACTTTCTCAGCGGTTTTAAGAAGATTCTTGAGTAACCTTATAAATGTGGTTCTGAACTCTATGTCATCCAGTAGTTTGCTTTCCTCCGTTTCTTTCATTAGTGACATGTTTCTTTGTCTCCACATTTTGGCTGCTTCCCTGTGTTGATGGAGTAGCTTTGTGTGGTAGGTGACCTATAGGGGACAGTAGCTCAGCCTTCCCAATCACCTGATGTGGACACTCTTGGTACACCCCTTTGTGGGCTGAGTGCAAAGACTTGGTGCAGTTAAAGCCTTAATTGCTGTTGGTGTACTGGGAGGAATTGACCTCTAGGCCAATTAGCTGTGAGCACTCACTGTGTCTATAATGGAAGAACTGCTGCACTGAAGACACACTTATGGGGCAGGACTTGTTTCAGTGGGGCTTTGGTGCTCCCTGAAGTCTGCCTTTGAATGTGTCACTTATGGATGTGAGGAGTTGAAATCTGGTGTCTCACTCTGACCACTAGGTACACTGGCTTCTGGATCTCCAATGGGGTGCAGGTCAGCTACTGTCTGAGGCCATCCAACAGGAGCTACAGTGAGAGCTACAGTTTTCTCCTCTTTGCTTGGGGTTTGGAGGTTTTGGAGCTGTCTGACCCAGGCTGCAAGTTTGCTAGGTTAAGCTGAGATAGGGCGGGGCTTTCTTCTGCTAACGCTGCTGCTTGGAGCTTGGGTGGGTTTGTAGGTTATGCAGGGCGGGGTCTCAGGGTGTCACTAGGCTAGGGCGTGGCAAACAGCAATGGCTGCTAGTTAGCTGGCTCTGTGTCCCCGACTGCGTCCCAGAGTCCCGTGCCCCAGTGCCGTAAACAATTATTCCTGCGCGCAGCTCTGCAAGTAAGCCACTCTCACTGGCAGACAGTCCAGCTTTTCCCCGTAGGAGTCTGGGTCCCCCGCGTCTCCCCAGAAACTGGATTTCAGAGTAGTCGGGGGCTTGTCTCCCTTTGGGTTGAAAAAAGCAACGCCCGCCGCCAGCCCGGATCATGCGCCTCCGTACCTCAGCTTTTCAGCACTCGTGCACGTCTCGATGCTCTTTTCTCATTCCTTCTAGTTGTAGAACTTCCACTCAGCCAGCTTTCCCGTGGTTCTGGGTGATAGATGTTTTGTCTTTTAGTTGAATTTTTGAAATTGTTGCGTGAGGCAGCAGTTTAGGTGTTTACCTACGCCGCCATCTTGGATTCCTTAATTTACTCTTTATGTTGTTTTGAACATGTTAAATATTACATCATAAATGTATAAATGAATAATCACAGCTCATTAAAATAGATTCAGGTGTCTTAGAGACTGAAATCCTTTGATGATGAGATGAAAAGAAATAATAGGAGAAAAGGATACCAGAATGCTCATTTTGATGGCACCTGTGGCATAAGGTACACTGGCTGCCAAGGACACAGCATGTTGGAGGCTGTCCACAGATATGGCACAGTCATTGTCCCTCTGCTCTCCTGGTCCACTGCCCAGGAGCAGAGGCTGCAGCAAAGGCAGAAGGGAAGGGTGTTCGCTGGATAGCTCCCTGATCTGGTGCCTTCCTTGGAGGAGTGAGGTTACTTCTGGGCATGTCACATGAGGGCTGGGGCCTCTGGCTCTCCTCTTGGCATGCCATTGTTCTTCAGCAGCAACAGCTACTATCATGGTTCCATATGCTTTTCTATTAAATTAGCTAAGATTTTAACTAGTGCTCAAAGGTAGCTATCTAAGTGTTGAGTGAATGAAAATAGGGAAAGCAATAAAATTGTAAAGAAATATGAACAATTAAATGTTTTGAGTAGACAGACTCACCTCTCTGTTTCCACCATACAAGTGCTTACTCCTTTGGCTCCAATTGATCCTCCTCCCAGAGTGCCTATCCTATCTAATAAAAGAGTAATATGCAAATTGACCATCACTCCAACACACAAGATGGCTGCCCCTATGTGGTCAAAGATGGCTGCCCTCATGTGGACACAAGATGGCCACCACAAGATTGCCAGCAGTGGAAGGCAGTTGGGAGGGACCAGGCCTGCAAGGGAGGGCAGTTGGGGGTGATCAAGCCTGCACAGGAGGTCAGTTAGGGGTGACCAGGCCTTCAGAGAAGGGCAGTTAGGGGCAATCAGCCTGGCAAGGGAGCAGTTAGGTATCAATCAGGCTGGCAGGGGAGTGGTTAGGGGGTGATCAGGTTGGCAGGCAGAAGCGGTTAGGGGCAATCAGGAAGGCAGGCAGGCGAGCAGTTGGGAGCCAGCAGTCCTGGATTGTGAGAGGGATGTCCGACTGCCTGTTTAAGCCCGATCCTACCTGAATTGGGCCTAAATGGGCAGTTGGACAACTCTTGAAGGGTCCCAGTTTGGAGAGGGCGCAGGCTGGGCTGAGGGACACCCCCTCTCCCGCCTTGCATGATTTCATGCACCGGGCCTCTAGTTTGCAATAATCTCTCCAGTGGTCAGCATGTCTGTAAGTCACTGTGGATCCGCAGCTGTGGATCCTGGGCTTTACAAATGGAGGACCAAAAGGAGACCATCTCTCCCCTTTCCTTTCTTCATCTGAATTATAAACCCTTTAAGAAGGTTCCCTATAGCCTGGTCACCATTAGCCTGTCCTCTCCTCCTCCAAGATCCCTTCCAAAATCCCCTTTGTGCCTATTGTGAGTAGGAGACACATGAATTATAGGTAGTAGGGACAGTGTTCCTTCATTTCCTTTTATATTGTAGTAAAATATATGTAACATAAAATTTGCCATTTAAATATTTTAAAGTGTACAATTCAGAGGTATTAATTGCATTGCCAATGTTGTGCAACCATTGTCACCGTATACTTTAAAATATTTTCAACATACCAAATAGAAATTTTGTAACCATTAAGCAATAACTCCTCCAAGTCCCCTTAATATCTAACCTACTTTCTGTCTCTATTAACTTGCTTATTGTAGATATTTCATGTAAGTGGAATCATACAATGGTTGTTCTTTGGTGTCAGGCTTATTTCACTTACGTTTTTTCAAAGTTTTCTATGTTGTAGCACGTGTCAGACTTTACTTTGTTTTTTTGTTAATCCTCACCTGAGGATATTTTCCCATTGATTTTTAGATGGAGGGAAGAATAGAGGGAGAACAAGGAGAGAGAGAGAGAGAGAGAGAGAGAGAGAGAGAGAGAGAGAGAGAGAGAGAGAGAGGGAGGGAGGGAGAGGGAGAGAAAGAGAGATGTGAGAGAGATGCATCAATTAGTTGCCTCCTGCCCTCCACCACTGGGGCCTGCAATTGAGTCTGCAACCAAGATACGCACCCTTGACAACAATCAAACCCTGGACACTTCATTTGATGCTCTAACCATTGAGCAAACTAGCTAGGGTGGAACTTCACTTCTTTTAATGACTTAATAATTTTTGTTCAGCATAAGTCCCTTGAGAAACACCCTATATTTGTTTATTGTTTTGTTTTATAGCCCTAGGTTAACTATGCAAAGACAAATTAAAAAAAACAAACACATGGTCTGTGTTCTCAAGATATTTGTGGTGCAGGGTGGGAGGAGGGAAAGTTCATGAAGGGTGGGAAACAGACAAATAAATGAGCCATTATTGATCATACCATCTGCCAAGTATGGATGCCATATAACAGTGCTGGAAATAAGAAACAAACAAACAAGAACAGTTCAAAATGCCTTGAATAATAACTTGACTTACTGTATCAAACAACCATACATCTGGAGGCCTCACATGTGGTCAACTGAGCAATTTGAATCCAGGCCAGTTTCCTCCCATCTTTTTGCTCTGCCATCTCCAGTCTCTTCCCATCAAGTGAACGTCCCTCCTCAAGACTGTACTATAGCTATTTCTCACACACAGACATCCAGAAACTGAAAGGGGGATTCAACACAAACTAAAAGTTTACAGATAAAATACATAATAGGACTCAGGGGGCTAAATTAAAGGATTTTTGATAGAGGAGCATAAACTGACACCAAAGTTTCAGCCAGAGAAATATTTTAAATTCATGGCATAGTATGCTAAATTCATCCTCTGAATCAGTGACACTTGCTTTAACAAACATCAAGTGGCAGCTCTTAGTCACTAGCCAGCACAGTTCCTGGAGCAGGTTCAATTCTCAGGAACAGAGCTATGTAAATAAATTCTGTTGACTCACTGTGCACTGGGAGTGAATCAGACTAAGACATTAAAGCAATTTTTGGGCAGCTGAACAGATGGCAGGGGAGAGAAATGCTCAGAGGAGCTACTGGAGCACAATGCCGAATAATGTCTCACATTAGAGAGTGATAGAAGCAAACAGATCATGGGGATATATCACCACTCAGAAAGAAATGATTTGTTTCAAAGATAACTAGAAAAGGGAAATAGATAGGGAGGAATTACTGCAACTTGGGTACCAGGGATATAATTTGAGTCAGGGAAATAGCAAGGGTGACTTTGTCACATCTTTAGAGTCTCTCATTCATCCTAGATTATTTGAACAGTAAGAATTAACTTGTTAGAGAGTGACAGGTGTATCCAAACTCTTCATGGCTCAGTGGATGGCTGAGGACACATTATAAGGTTGAGCCTGCAGGTGGGAAAATGAGTAGAAATGAGCTGTGGAGAATTGAGAGGCAGGGGGGATAAAGTGAGGATTGACAATAAGCAAGAACACTGTCCTCATCCCTTTACAGATCTTGCTCAGGCTCAGAAATGAACAGTAGAACTCAAACACAACCTTGTTTGGGTATTTATATTAAACTAGTGGCCCGGTGCACAAAATTCATGCACATTAAAAGGGGATTAATTAGAGGAAATATTTTAATATTGCTATTTGCCCTTTCTCTATAATAGAAGTGTCAGAGATGAAAGAAAACTAGTAAAATGTATATGAAAATATTCCTTCTGTCAGAGTCTGGGGCATGCCATGGGACCCAGAGTCAAGTCCCAGACCACCCATGGTGCCTCAAAATCCCATGAGACCCAGATTCAGCTGACCCCACACCTATTGGGTGAAATCCAGACCCAGCCGGCCCCACCCTTTCAAGCCCCGCTGGGTGGGGGATGAAGCCTCAAGTTTCCTGGGCCCAGCACCAGGTGATGGGTGGCGGGGCACAGCCTCAAATCTCCCGTCAAGCCCTGCCGGGTGGGGGAGTGCAGCCTCAGGTCCCCTGGCCCAGTGCTGGGTGGGGGGTGCAGCCTCAGGTCTCCTGGCGCATGCTGGGTGGGGGGGCACAACCTCAGGTCCCCCAGTGCACCCTCAGGTCCCCCGGCCCAGCGCTGGAGCAGGTTACACTGCCGTAGGTCCCCTGTCAAACCACGCTGGGCAGGGGACATGGCCTGAGGTCCCTTGGCCTGGCGCTGGGTTGGGGGGCATGGACTGAGGTCCCCCAGCCCAGGCCAGGATAGGGGGTGCGTCTTAAGGTCCCCTGTCAAGCCCCACCAGGTGGTGGACGCGGCCTGAGATCCCCCGTTAAGCCCTGCCATGCAGGGCATGCAGCCTCAGGTCCCCTGGCCTGACACAAGGAGGGGAGCACAGCCTCAGGTCCTCATCAAGCCCTGTCAGGTGGGGGGGCGCAGACTCAGGGCCCCCATCAAGCCCTGCCTATTGGGGGGCACAGCCTCAGGTCTCCTGGCCCAGCACCGGGGTGAGGAGCATACCTTGAGGTCTCCAGTGGGGCGTAGCCTCAGGGCCCCCTTCAAGCCCCACCTGGTGGGGGGGTGCAGACTCAGGTCCCCTGCCCCGGCCCAGTGCCACACAGCCTCAGGTCCCTGCTGATTGCTCATTAAGGCTCCTTACCGGAACTCAGCCTCTGCTGTGGGTGCAGCCATCTTGTGTTATGGAAACCCCGCCTCTGCTGTGGGCGCAGCCATCTTTGTGATGGCTTAAGGGTCAATTTGTATATTCCCACTTTATTAGATAGGATAAGGGAATCAAATGGTAACTTAGACTTGGGGAACAAATACCTACCCAGAATCTTCTCTTCCTCCCCCTTGTGACCAGAACTCCTAGAACTCCTTTTTTTTTTTTTTTTTTTTTTGAGATATCCAGCTATTTACTTACATGGCTCTGAGGATGGTGACTTCTTCCCTAGTTCAAGCATAAATCCCTATAGGTGTGACCAGGTTCCCTGTCAGAGACCCATTGGGCATGTGAACTAGTTCTAATCAATGAGGCTTAGGGGGTGATATCTTGGGGCAGGTGCTTCTTGGAAAGGTTTAATCTATTCTAAGGGGAGATGGCCCTTTTATTTCTGAAAGTCCTTATGTCTATCTATGTCAATCAAGAAAATGACAGAGCTGAAAAATTACTATAATAAATTGAGGTCTTTTTTGTCACTTGCACCTATAGCATCTTAACTGATAGATATTTTTAAGTTATGCTGGCTTTTCCAAAAGCTCAATAAAGGTGTGTGTTGGGGGATGGGGTCGGGAGCTGTCTTAGCCTATAAGACTTTATCCTCTTCATCCATCCACCCATCCATCTACCATTCATCACTTATTAGGTGCTTACAATACGTCAGGTATTTAGATGGGCATTGAAGATATGAATATGAATTGGAAATAACCCCTGATCTTGCAGTGCTCACAGCTCTATTAAAGGATGATAATATACTAGTAAGTCTTGTAACATGGGAATGGTACAAAATGTCTTGGCAGTCCAGAGTGGGGAGTGATGAGTGCTTACCTTCAAGTCAGATGTAGAGCAGGACATACAGAGAATGTGCAAAGCTTGCCCAGCATAAAGTATGTTTCAGGGAGCAGAAACTGCAAAAGCAAAGAGGCAATAAAGAAATTCTAAATGCTTCATCCTTAGATGTAAATCCATGCAGAAAAGCTATGTAAAAATGGACATCTGGATCATAAGGGAATCCAGAGAATGGTGAAGTGAAAAAGAGATACATTTACTGTATTTATATGCTGCAAAAGGGAGATGGTAGATATTAGGGAGGATCGGAGATGAATTATGAGACTAGTCCTTGCTCTTGAGTTACACAGTCATGCCAAAATACTTCCCTTTCAAAGATGGACCAAAAGATGAGTATACTCCATGACATCCACATGACCCTTTTCTGGTTCTGGTTGTCAAAATCAGATAAGTACTTCCCTCCACTCACTGGGCCTTAACATGTGCACTTCATTTCCACAAACATTTATGTAGTCAATTGTCTGCTATCTATGACCTTTTGAAGAATGAGATATGGAAGGAGATGAATACAAGACTTTGCACTAAGGAGCTCATAGGATGGAAGAGAAAACACTCATATAATAAGCAGCTATCAGCCCTGGCCAAGTAGCTCAGTTAGTTAGAACATAATCCCCATATGTCAAGGTTGTAGGTTCAATCCCTGATTAGGGTACATATAAGAATCAACCAATGAGTGCATAAATAAGTGGAACAACAAGTTGATGTTTCTCTCTCTCTCTCTCTCTCTCTCTCTCAAATCAATAAAATTTTTAAATGATTGCAAGTACTTATCATACAACAGGAATCATTATAATAAAATAGGTATACAAGTAAAATCCTTCAGGGATACAGTGGGGGAATATTGGCCAGGTACAGAGAGTAGATGATACTTCTGTTGATTCTGAATGATAGATAATAGTAGGAGTTTTGAGGCTACAGAAAGCCCTTCCAGACAGACAGACGGACCAAAAAAAGCAAACTAGATTAAACAAACAAACAAACAAATCTGGGAATCCCAGAAGAAAAGGGGCAAAAAAATCACAACCTAGTCAATTGGTGGTGAGGTGGATGGCACAGAGGAGTGGGTGGAGAGGAATCTGAGATGACAAGATTTGATGGGGGGGCGGTGCTTTGAGTCAATAAAGGTATCATATACCACCCCAAGGAGTTTGGATTTCATTAATTATGTATATGTTGAGTGTCTCCCATGTTCTTAGAATTATGTGAAGATCCACAAATACTGAGACAAGGCATAGTCCATGCTCTGAAGGAGGCTGGGGAAGTGGAGGAGGCAAACATATGGACAGTCATGCATGTGGACAGGAGTAGAGAGTGCTAATGTTTGTAAAGCCCTGACCTGGTGCCAGCACTCTGCCTAGATTATTTCATATTCCTCACAACATCCAATCAGGTAGATGCTATTTTGCCAATTGCACATATAAGGAACTGAGATTTGATGAGGTCAAATAACTTTTCCCAGACCTAGCAACCAAAATATTCAGGAGTCTGGGTTCAAACCAAGGTCTGTTGGATTCCAGGGCCAACATAGATTGTGGAATTTTGGAAGCTCAATGGAGTGGTACTTATTCTGGCTGGGGGTCAAGGAAGATTTCTTTGGGGAGATGGTGTGTAAGCTGTTTTAAAAATGAGAAGGAGTTGGCCAGGTGATGAAAGGAGAGCATTCCAGGCAGAAGGAACAGCATGGGCAAGGGAGTAGAGGTAGGGAGCTGCCTGATAGGTGTTGGTACAGCATATATTATGAGGCAAGAGGGGAAAGAGATGAGCCTAAATATGTAAGCAGGGGCCAGATTACAGATGACTTTTATATTACAAGGAGAGAATAGGACATTGTCAATCTCAAAACAACCAAAAGACATTAAAGCCATTTCACCATTACCAGCTGCCTGCAAAATATACCCACCATATCAGTTATTGGTAGTAGAATCCATCCAGATGTTAGAGCAAAACCTTTAGAGTCTTTCATGATCTTCCATCCCCAACCCCTGAGTTAATGAAATAGGAGTTAGTTCAGTGAGGTCATTTCTTCCTTCTAAATATATTTCTAATCTGCTCCCTTCCCCATCCTCATTGCCACTCCTTAAGTCGAAGCAAATCATTTTCCACCTGGATACAGTGAGGGCCTCCTTTGTGATCGCAACTTCACTCAGCAGCCACAGCAATCTTCTAAAAATGTAACTTGTACCACAAGCTTCCGTACCCCACTTGAAATCCTTCTGTGGTTTCTCTTATATTTAAGATGAAATCCAAATCCATTACCATGTCTGGCAAGACTCTGCTTCCTCTTCAAGCTCACTCTCCCCTCTCTCTTCTTCATGCACTTTGCTCCACTTCCTTTTTCCTCAAAGCCTTTCTCTATCTGCTCTCCGGCCTGCAAAGATTTGCTTTCAGATTCACATGAAATGATTCTTTCCTTGATTCCTCCATCCATCCCCCTCCATCCCACTCTAGTTTGTTCTCCACCACTGATATTGCCATTTTTTTTAACATCCTCACCACAGTAGTCACCATGTATTTGCTTATTAAGTGTTCATTTCTTTGGTTGATGCCATTTAGTTCATACTCTAATCTAGCTCAGAATAGCCACAGTCCTTAGCAATGTGGTTGTCTTTTGTTAATTGTTCACTGAAAGCTCCACCTACTAATGACCAGAGACCTAAAAACAAGTTTAATCTGTAGACTATAGAGAAAGAATAAAGTCTATGCATGAAATGGAGGAAAGCATGGTGATGGCTCTGATTTACAGGCATGGGGACATTTACAAATAGACACCACTAAGTGTTTGAAGATGAATTAATGTTAGGGGAATGATTGAGTCTGTTGACATAGGCAAAATCTAATATTAATGGTGGTAAATGAAAGTAATGGACCAAAATGGGTTATTGTCCAAAGAATTTTCTTCATCTATAAAGGGAAAGCACTCAGGAGGTAAATGTTTTATTTTCTCAGCTCTTGTTTTTCTTTATTATACAAAACTAGAGGCCCAGTGCATGGAATTCGTGCACGGGGGCGGGGGTGTCCCTCAGCCCAGCCTGCACCCTCTCCAATCTGGGATCCCTACCGGGATCGGGCCTAAACGGGCAGTTGGACATCCCTCTCACAATCCAGGACTGCTGGCTCCCAACTGCTCGCCTGCCTGCCTTCCTGATTGCCCCTAACTGCTTCTGCCTGCCAGCCTGATCACCCCCTAACCACTCCCCTGCCAGCCTGATTGATGCCTAACTGCTCCCTGCTAGCCTGTTTGCCCCTAACTGCCCTCCCCTACAGGCCTGATCACCCCTAACTGCCCTCCCCTACTGGCCTGGTCACCCTTAACTGCCCTCCCCTGCAGGCCTGGGTCCCCCCCCCAACTGCCCTCCCTTGCAGGCCTGGTCCCTCCCAACTGCCCTCCCCTGCTGGCCATCTTGTGGCCATCTTGTGGTGGCCTTCTTGTGTCCACATGGGGGCAGGATCATTGACCACATGGGGCAGCCATCTTGTGTGTTGGAGTGATGGTCAATTTACATATTATTATTTTATTAGATAGGATTAGATAAGATAGAGGCCTGGTGCACGGGTGGGGGCCGGCTGGTTTGCCCTGAAGGGTGTCCCGGATCAGGGTGGGGGTTCCCTTAGGGTGTGGGGCGGCCTGGGTGAGGGGTCTGTGGTGGTTTGCAGGCTGGCCACGCCTCCTGGCCACCCAAGCAGAGGCCCTGGTACCTGGGATTTATTTACCTCAACAATTGAAACTTTGTAGCCTGGAGCAGAGCCAAGCCTTCTGCTAGCTCTGTGGCGGCAGCCATTTCTGTTGGGATTTATTTATCTTCTATAATTGAAACTTTGTATCCTTAAGTGGAGGCCAAGGCAGGACAGGCCTCTTCTCTCAGAAGCCCTTCTGAATCCCAAGCTAAGGAGAGATGCTTCTCCTGTGGACACCATGCACTTGACCTGCACCTCTGCTGGGACACTTAGCACTTGCTATCATGTGTTCTGCTTATGTAGGTGACTTGTCTCTCCTCCCCGAGGGTGGAAATCATGTCTGATTTACCTTTGCATTTCTCAGTAAAGGCTGTTACAATAGTAAATTTTATATATGGGGACAAAAGGGGTAAACCATCCTTTATGCACCACCAGAAGCTTATGGATCCACAGACCCTCCAAGGCCCTTATAATTCCACCCAGAGTCAATCTTACCACCACATGCAATTAATCTTGACAGAGCCAAATAATCATTCTGGCACCCCTGTTGGTGATCCCCCAGGAAATATGAGCTTCTTTCAGCTTCCTCTGATGTTGCTATAAGAAACTCGAGTCTCACTTGCAACCCTCCCTCTTTGTTTGGAGACAGTTCTGGCTCCCTCATAGCCTAACTTCTCAAACAATTTGGGTATGTTGCATATCGCTCAATTTCTTCGTTTTCCATGGGCTCTCTACTCATTCCAGTCTTGCTACAGCCCCACTCTTGTAGTGACACAGAATGAAATACCCTTGTGGCAACATTGAGCCCTATTCATTATTCCCTTCTGGAAACATGTTCTTCTCTTGACTCCTGCAACATTCTACTCCATTCTCACTCATGTCTCTGATGACTGATTCTTGGAAGTCCCTGCTGCCTCTTTGTCTCTTTCTCATATTCAAAGGCTGGAGTTCCTCAGCCTCCACTGTGGGCCCTCTTCCACTTCATGATCTCTTCAGGCTTTCATAGGCACCCCTGGCTGCAGACACATGCACAACACTGTGTCTGCTTTCAAGTCTGTCTCCCGAGCAAACCCCTCATTGGGATCCAAATTTTCATACACAATAGATGAGAATCAGCTCCTCAATCTCAACATTTCAGAAGTTGAACTTGGGATCTCACGTGAAACACAATCTCCCTTCAATGCTCCCAGCTAGCAGAAGTGTGCATGTGTGCATGCTACTCTCCTTAGAAATTAAACAAGATAATAAGATGATAAATTATAAATGAGCTATTAAATGTATGGCTATCACAACGAAATGTAAGCCCCCTGAAAGGAAGAACTATGTGTATTGAAAATTATTTGCTCAGTGAAGGAGTTAATGAGCAAATTAATGAATGCATGAGAGAATAAATGCATGAACTTGACTAGTAGAGTCAAGTCAAATTCAATCCCATCCAGCCCAGCATTCAGAAATTGAGCTCTCTCATAGTAACAGAGAACAGATTGGTGGTTGCCAGAAACAGGGGGTGGAAGTGGTCAACAATACTGTGGTGTATATTTGAAAGTTGCTAAGAGAGTAGATCTATAAATTCTCAGCATACACACACAAATTATAACTATGAGGTGATGGATATGTTAAATAACCTTATTGCTGTGATCATTTGGCAATCTATACATACATTGTTCCTTAAACTTACACAATGTTATATAACAATTATATCTCAATGAAGCTGAAAAAAATTATGAGTTCTCTAGTGCGTTACTGTCCTTGTATGCATGCCCCAGAAAAAAAAGAAGTTGTTAGATTAACACTATTTATAAAATATGAACAAATAAATAGGGAAAGATACTTACTCAAATGAAAACATTTGGTTATAGAAACTAGAAGTCTGAATACAAACTGTAATTTTCACACAGCTTCCATTGCCAGCTGGTGCTTCATTCTCCCACTGCAGAGTGAGCTTCACAGAGGGGCATGTCTCAAATGCTTTCTTGGTAGGTATATGGCTCTTCTGACAAATAACGAGACTAGTCCACACAGCTATGTCGCAACACTGACAGCTCCCCTTGCTAATCCCCGGCAATTAAATAAAACAAAACCTGCCTTTTCCAGCAGATCCATTAATAGTTTCTCAAAGCTATTTTTAAAGCATTTTAAAATTTTTATTTTATTTTTATTTTTTTTTTCTTTATTGATTAAGATATTACATATGTGTCCTTATCCCCCAGTTGTCCCCTCACCCCCCACTCATGGTCTCACCACCCTGGTGTATGTGTCCATTGGTTAGGCTTATATGCATGCATACAAGTCCTTTGGTTGATCTCTCCCCCTCATCCTCACCCTCCCTTACTTTCCCTCTGAGGTTTTATGGTATGATAGATGCTTCTTTGTCTCTGGATCTGTTTTTGTTCATCATTTTATGTTGTTCATTATATTCCACAAATGAGTGAGATCATGTGATATTTATCTTTCTTCAACTGGCTTATTTCGCTTATCATAATGCTCTCCAATTTCATACATGCTGCTGTAAATTGTAAGAATTCCTTCTTTTTTCTACCACAGCATAGTATTCCATTGTGGAGATGTACCACTGTTTTTCAATCCACTCATCTGCTGATGGGCACTTAGGCTGTTTCCAAATCTTAGATATGGTAAATTGTGCTGCTATGACCATAGAGGTGCATATATCCTTTCTGATTGGTGTTTCTGGTTTCTTGGGATATATTCCTAGAAGTGGGATCACTGAGTCAAATAGGAGTTCCATTTTTAGTTTTTTGAGGAAACTCCATACTGTTCTCCACAGTGGTTCCACCAGTCTGCATTCCCACCAGCAGTGCAAGAGAGTTCCTTTTTATCCACATCCTCGCCAGCACTTGTTTCTTGATTTGTTGATAATAGCCATTCTGACAGGTGTGATATGGTACCTCATTGTCATTTTGATTTGCAGCTCTCAGATCATTAATGACTTTGAGCATGTTTTCATATGTCTCTTGGCCTTCCTTATGTCCTCTTTCAAAAAGTATCTATTTAGATCCGTTGCCCGTTTTTTGATTGGGTTGTTTATCTTTCTTTTGTTAAGTTGTATGAGTTCCCTGTAAATGTTGGAGATTAAACCCTTATCAGTGATAACATTGGCAAATATGTCCTTCTGCCAGAGTGTTATCCTGCATCTGCCAGGGTTCAGGAATCTGGAGAAGGGGCTGCGAGTAAATTAATTAACTGGACATGAAATATAAATTTGGGAGGCATTTAGGGGGAGCCAGAGGAGGCTTAGTTCTAGTAACTAAGTTCCCTGAGTCTCAGTTTCCCTTGCTTTTTATTAACACATTTTTCCATATAACAAAGCAGACATACATATCAAAGGTTAGGTTTGATAAACAGTAAGATTATCAGGTTGGGGGAACTTCTGTCAGCTGTCTGGCAAAAGACAATAATATGTAGCTTTTCAGGTTTAGGGAAATGCATTCAGCTATTCCAGCAGCAGATAATATGATTCAGCCTTGCTGAAGCCACAAAGTTCATCAACCTTTTGATGAACTTCTTGCATTTATGAACTGCTGGAATTAGCCTCTAGCATTCTCCCATGCAGTGGGCTTTTTTGTTGTTTTGTTGATGGTTTCTTTTGCTGTGCAGAAGCTTTTTATTTTGATGTAGTCCCATTTGTTTATTTTTTCTTTAGTTTCCTTTGCCCTAGGAGCTGTATCGGTGAAGATATTGCTTCAGCATATGTCTGAGATTTTGCTGCCTGTGGATTCCTCTAATATTTTTATGGTTTCCCATCTTATGTTTAAGTGGTTATCCATTTTGAGTTTATTTTTGTGTACAGTGAAAGTTGGTGGTCTAGTTTCATTTTTTTGCATGTACCTGTCCAATTTTCTGAACACCATTTATTGAAGATACTGTCTTGACTCCATTGTATGTTTTTGCCTCTTTTGTCAAATATTAATTGAGCATAGTGGTTTGGGTCAATTTCTGGGTTTTCTATTCTGTTCCATTGGTCTATATGTTTGTTCTTGTGTCAGTACAGTGACCAGGCAGTTTTGAGAACAATGGTTTTGTAATACAGCTTGATATCTAGTGTTAAGATCCTTCTACTTTGTTCTTCTTTCTCAGGATTGCTGCAGCTATTTAGGGTCTTTTTTATTTCAGATGAATTTTTGGAGAGTTTTCTCTAGGTCTGTGAAATATGCCATTGGTATGTTAATAGGGAGTGCATTGAACCTATAGATTGCTTTGCTTTGTGTGGACATTTTAATGATGTTGATTCTACCAATCCATGAACATGGTATGTTCTTCCATCAGTTTATGTCTTTCTCTATCTCTTTTCTCAGTGTGTGTCTTGTAGTTTTCTGAATACAGGTCTTTTACATCCTTAGTTAAGTTTATTCCTAGGTATCTTAATTATTTTGGTGCGATGGTAAATGGAATTGATTTTTTAATCTCTCTTTCTGTAAGTTCACTATTGCTGTATAAAATATGCCATAGATTTATTGGTGTTAATTTTGTATCCTGCTACATTGCTGAATTCATTTATTAAGTCTAATAATTTTTGATGGAGTCTTTAGTATTTTCTATGTACAGTATCATGTCATCTGCGAATAAGGGCAGTTTTACTTCTTTTCCAATTTGGATGCCTTTTATTTCTTCTTCTTGTCTAATTGCTCTGGCTAGCACTTCCAGAACTATTTCGAACCAGATTGGTGAAAGTGGACTTCCTGTCTCATTCCTGTTCTTAGGTGAAATGGTTTTAGTTTTTTGCACATTGATTATGATGTTGGCTGTAGGTTAGGCATATAAGGCTTTTATTATGTTGAGGTATGATCCCTCTATTCCCATTTTTCTGAGTGTTTTTATCAAAAAAGGGTGTTAGATTTTGTCAAATGCATTTTCTGCATCAATTGATATGACTATGTGATTTTTATCCTTCAGTTTTTTATGTGACGTATCCCATTTATTGATTTGCAGATATTGTACCATCCTTGTATTTCCGGGATAAATCCTACTTGGTCATGATGTATGATCTTTCTGATGTAATGCTAAATCTGATTTGCTAGAATTTTACTGAGGATTTTGACACCTATGTTCATGAGGGATATTGGCCTTTAATTCTCTTTCATTGATTTTTCTTTATCTGGTTTTGGTATTAGGGTAATGCTGGCTTCATAAAATGTGCTTGGAAGTGCTCCTTCCTCTTGAATTTTTTGGAATAGTCTGAGGAGGATAGATTTTAGTTCTTCCTTTAATGTTTGGTAAAACTCCCTTGTGAAGCCACATGGCATGGGCTTTTGTTTGCTGAAAGCTTTGTTTGTTTCAAGTATTAGAAATAGTAGTACATATGTCTCCTTTTTTTTCTCCCATTGATCTCCCCTACCTTACCCCCTGGCACATGCCCTCATCCACCCCTCCCTCCAGTGTCTTGAGTCCATTGGTTATGCTTATATGCATGCAAACAGGTCCTTCAGTTGATCTCTTACCTCTTTCTCCCTCCCAGCCTTCCCTCAGTAATTTGACAGTCTGTTTGATGCTTCTCTGACTCTGTATCTCTCTTTTTGTTTATCAAGTTATAATGTTACTTATTATTCCTAAATAAGTGAGATTATGTGGTATTTTTCTTTCACTGACTGGCTTATTTCACTTAGCATAATGCTCTCCAGTTCCATCCATGCTGCTGCAAATGGTAAGAATTCCTTCTCTTTTATAGCAGTGTAGTATTCCATTGTGTAGATGTACCATCATTTTCTGATCCAGTCATCTGCTGACGGGCACCTAGGCTGTTTCCAAATCTTAGCTATTGTAAATTGTGCTGCTATGAACATAGGGGGTGCATATATCCTTTCTGATTGGTGTTTCTGTTTTCTTAGGATATATTCCTAGAAGTGGTATTACTGGGTCAATTTTTTAAAATTCATTTAAAGTTCATTTTTAAATCTTTGAGGAAATGCCATACTGTTTTCCACAATGGCTGCACCAGTCTGCATTCCCATCAACAGTGAAGGAGGGTTCATTTTTTTCAAAGTCCTCTCCAACACTTGTTGTTTGTTGATTTGTTAATGATAGCCATTCTGACAGGTGTGAGGTTGTACCTCATTGTTTGTTTGTTTTTTAATTTGCATCTCTCAGATGATTAGTGACTTTGAGCATGTTTTCATGTCTCTGGGCCTTCTGTATGGCTCCAACATCCGTGAATTTTGTGGGGCACAGACTTCCTCTGAACCTCTAAATTACACTGCATGCATTTCTCCCTTCAGCCTGGATCAAAGACCTCACCTTTCTCTGGGTGAAAACTGACTTTTCCGTGAGAAAGTGTAGAGCTCATCCGAGTTCCCATATTCACACTGCTTGAGACCTGATGTTTGTGGGTTCGCAGGTGGTCCCTGGGTGTTGTGGTTGTAGGGTCCCAGGAGGTATCAGATTCTTCCCTAATGAAGGTAAGGCTAGGCTTCCGATCACAGCCACTTTCCCCTTCAAGATGGCATGGTCTCCACTGCAGAACCAGTTGCTTCAGGAGAGATTTCAGCAGCAGTGGATGCTGCCCAGTCAGGGGAACTTGGTCTGGCAGTCTCCAACAATCCCTAGGAATATAGCTCACTCACAAATAGACACTCTCCTCATGTCCACACTCTCTCCTATCATTCTCTAACTCACACACTATCTTCCCATCAGCAGCCATCTTCTTACCCCTGCTGGAAGCTTTTAGATGACTGCTTCAATTTCCTCCATAGTTATCAGTCTATGGAGATTTTTGATTCTTCCTGATTGAGTTTTGGGAGCTTGAATTTTTCTAGGAATATGTACATTTCCTCTAAGTTATCTAGTTTGTTGAAATATATTTGTTTATAGTATTTTTAAACAATCCTTTGTATTTCTGTGGGGTGTTTTGTTATTTCACCGCTTTCACTTCTGATTTTTTTTATTTGGGTCCTCTCTCTTTGCTTCTTGGTGAGCCTGGCTAGAGGTTCATCAATCTTGTTTATCCTTTCAAAGAACCAGCCCTTGTTTTCATTGATCTTTTGTATTTTGTTTGTTTGTTTTTTTGTGTGTGTTTTTTTTGGTCTCTATGTCATTTATTTCTGCTCTGATCTTTATCTTCTCCTTCCTTCTGCTCACTCTGGACTTTTTTGTTACTCTCTTTCTAATTCTTTAAGTTGCAGGATTATATCATTTATGATCAGTTTTTGTTTTTTGAAGTAGGCCTGTGGATCTCTAAACTTCCCTCTTAGGACTGCTTTCACTGTGTCCTTTAGATTTAGGGTTGTTGTGTTTTCATTGTCATTCATTTCCAGGATGTTTTTAATTTCTTCTTTGGTCTCTTTGGTAACCCAATCATTGTTTAATATCATGTTATTCAGCTTCCAAGTGTTTGAATTTTTTGGATTGTTTTTATTGTAGTTCATTTCTTCTATTATGCCATTGTCATCTGAGAAGATGCTTGATATGATTTCAATCTTCTTGAATTTGGAGAGACTTTTCCTGTGACCCAATATGTGGTGTATCTTTGAAAATGTCCCATGTGCACTTGAGAAGTACATATATTCTGTGGCTTGGGGTGAAATGTTCTGAAGATGTCAATTAAGTCCATCTGATCTAGTGAATCATTTAGGATTGATGTTTCTTTGCTGATTTTTTGTCTGGAGGATATATCCAGTGATGTCAGTGGGGTATTAAAGTCTCCTAATATGATTGTATTATTGTCGATACTCCCTTGCTGTCTTCCAGGAGTTGTTTTTTTGTTGTTGTTTGTTTTTTTATGTATTTGGGTGTTCCTGCATTAGGTGCATATATGTTTACCAGGGTTATATCCTCTTGTTGTATTGATCCCTTTAATATTATGAAGTGGCCTTCCTTATCTCTTGTTATGGCTTTCACTTTGAAGTCTGTTTTTTAGATATAAGTATTGCTACCCAAGCTTTTTTTTTTCACTTCCATTTGCTTGAAATATATTTTTCCACCTGTTCACTTTCTGTCTGTGTGAGTCCCTTGTTTTGAAGTGGGTCTCTTGTAGACAGCATATATAAGGGTCATGGGTTGTTTTTTTGTTTGTTTGTTTGTTTTTTTACCCATTCAGCCACTGGATGTCTTTTGATTGGAGCATTTAGTCCATTTATTTTTAAAGTTATTATTGATATGTTGTTTGTAGCCATTTTTATTTTTTGTACTTGTGTTCCTTCTTCCCTTTTTATTTCTTCTTTTCACACCAGTCCCTTTAGCGTTTCTTGCATTGCTGGTTTTGTAGTGATAAACTCCCTTAACCTATTTTGTCTGTGAAGATCCATATTTCCCCTTTAAACTTGAATGATAACCATGCTGGATAGAGTATTCTTGGATTTAGTCCCTTGCATTGCATCACTTTGTAAATTTCCTTTTATTTTATTTTGGCCTGATGTGTTTCTGTTGATAAATCATTTGATAATCTAATGGGAGATTCCTTGTACGTAACTTTCTGTCTCTCTCTTGCAAACTTTAAGATTCTTTCTTTGTCCTAAACATTCGCCATCATAATTACAATGCGTCTTGGTGTAGGTCTTTTCAGGTTCACTTGTTTGGGACTGTGGATGTGTGACTTTTTTCTTCCCCTCATCAGGGAAGTTTTCTGACATTATTTCTTCAATTAGGTTTTCTAACCCTTGTTCCTCTTCCTGTTGTTCTGACACCCTTATTATTTGTATGTTGCATTGTTTCATGTTGTCCCAAAATTCCTTTAGGCTCTCCTGCTGTCTTTTTCCCCCCTCCAGTTGTGGTTCTGTTTGGGTGTGTTTTTCTTCCCTGTCTTCTAATTCACTAACTTGGTTCTCAGTTTCTCCTAGTCTACTGTTGAAGCATTCCATGGTGTTTTTTATTGCAACTATATCACTCTTTATTTCTGCTTGGTCTTACATAAATTGTTGATTTTTTCATCCATCTGGTTTATGAACTGTATGACCCCTATTCTGAATTCTTTTTCTGACATACTGTACGAATCCATTTCACTTAGCTGCTTTTTTGGTGATTCTTCCTCTTCTTTCCTTTGGGGGTTTCTCTGTCTCCCCATTTTTGCTCTCACTGAAGGATCTAGGTGTCAAGTTGTGCAGGGGATGCTCCTCAGGTGGCAGCGGTTCGTTGGATGGCAGCTACTCCTCAGGCGGTCATGGCAGTGGCTGCTCCTCAGTTGGCAGTGACTCCTCTGGTGGGTACTGCTCACAGCAGTGGTGGTTCATTTGGCTGGTGGGGGCAGGCTTCTTGCACGGCTGCTGCTCCTGGGATGGGGGGCGGGTTGCTCGCAGAGGCTGCTGCTCCTCGGATGGATGCAGGCTGCATGAGGCTGCCACTCCTCAGCCTGGGGTGAGTCCAGGGCTGCTGCTCACATGGTCTCGGTGCCCTGGGCTATAGCATTGGGCTGGCCAGAGGGGAACATGCTTGGGAACTCATAGGAGCCCACACCCAGGGTGTCTGGAGTCTTGGTGACTGTGGGACTGCAGCCGAGGCAGCAGGTTTCTGGCAGGGGTGGCTGTAGACACCCAGATGTTATCTTGGGGCACCCCAGGTGGCTGCTTCAGGACTTTTTGCAATGGTAGCAGAGGCTTCCTGGTTAGGCGAGCCCAGTCAGCCTGCCCCCAAATGTCCTGCGGGATGTAACTGTGCCTCACTCACACACACACACACACACACACACACACACTCCTCTTTTGCTCCCTCACTCTGTCACACTCTCTCCCTCACTGCTGCCTTCTTCTTGTCTCTGTAGTTAGGTCTGGAGTGCTATTGACCCATTCGTGCATGGAGTCTCTTCCTTGGGTGTCTGGTTATGTGGCTCGTTCTCTACTACATTGGCCAAACAGGATAAAATTCACCTCGACAAGACATGACACTAAGGGAACAAAACACAAATGTACTCATGACACCCATAACATCAATGTAAGTGACCACCAGAGAAAAGAGAATTAAGGTAGAGAAAAGAGAGCACAAATGATACAAAGAGATTAAAAAAAAAGATAAGAGAGAAAAGAAAAGGAAGAAAAAGGAGAAAACACCGGAGAACAAACAGACAAACCAAAACATACAAACACCAAATACCCAGTAAAGAGGGTGGGGGCATAATCTTATATACAGAAAGCAAGGTTGAGAAATTGGATGAATATAGGGAGGACCTCAGTTCAGTATAGAGGAAGTAGAAAGATGATGAGTTAATAAGAAGAAAGAGGAGAGAGAATCCAAGATGGCGGCATAGGTAAACACCTAAACTGCTGCCTCCCACAACAATTTAAACTGCAACTAAAAGACAAAACGTCTATCACCCAGAACCACGGGAAAGCTGGCTGAGTGGAAGTTCTACAACTAGAAGGAAAGAGAAAAGAGCTTAGAGACGTGCACGAGCGCTGAAAAGCTGAGGTACGGAGGCGCGTGATCCGGGCTGGCGGCGGGCGACTGGGTGCGTTGCTTTTTTCAACCTGAACGGAGACAAACCCCCGATTACTCTGAAATCCAGTCTCTGGGGAGACACGGGGGACCCAAACTCCTACAGGGAGAAGGTGGACTGTCTGCCAGCGAGAGTGGCTTGCTTGCAGAGCTGCGCGCAGGAATAATTGTTTACGGCACTGGGGCACGGGACTCCAGGACACAGTCGGGGACACAGAGCCGGCTTACTAGCAGCCATTGCTGTTTGCCACGCCCTAACCTAGTGACGCCCTAAGACCCCGCCCCACACAACCTACAAACCCACCCAAGCTCCAAGCAGCTCAATTAGCATAAGAAAGCCTGCCCTATCGCAGCTTAACCTAGAAAACTTGCAGCCCAGGTCAGACAGCTCCAAAACCTCCAAACTCCAAGCAAAGAGGAGAAAACTGCAGCTCTCACTGTAGCTCCTGCTGAGTGGCCTCAGACAGTAGCTGACCTGCACCCCATTGGAGATCCAGAAGCCAGTGTACCTCGTGGTCAGTGTGAGACACCAGATTTCAACTCCTCACATCCATAAATGACACATTCAAGAGGCAGACTCAGTGAGCACCAAAGCCCCACTGAAACAAGTCCTGCCCCATAAGTGTGTCTTCAGCGCAGCACTTCTTCCATTATAGACAGAGGGAGTGCTCACAGCTAATTGGCCTGGAGGTCAATTCCTCCCAGTGTACCAACAGCAATTCAGGCTTAACTACACCAAGACTTTGCACTCAGCCCACAAAGGGGTGTACCAAGAGCATCCACATCAGGGGATTGGGGAGGCTGAGCTACTGCCCCCTATAGATCACCTACCACAAAAAGCCACTCCATCAACACAGGGAAGCAGCCAAAATGCAGAAACAAAGAAACATGTCACAAATGAAAGAAACGGAGGAAAACAAACTACTGGATGACATAGAGTTCAGAATCACATTTATAAGGTTACTCAAGAATCTTCTAAAAACCGCTGAGAAACTTGATGACACTTCTGCGGAGCTTAGTGAGACCTTCAAGGACCTTAATGAGAATGCCAAAAAAATGGAAAAGGATCAGTCAGAAATGAAGCATACACTGTCTGAAATAAAGAATATACAGAAACTCAACTGTAGATCAACATACCCCAAGAATCAAACCAAAGATCTGAAATATGTGGAAACAAAAAACATCCAACCAGAAAAACAAAAAGAAAAAAGAATCCAAAAATATGAAGATAATGTAAGGAGTCTCTGGGACAACTTTAAGCGAAACAACATCCGAATTTTTGGGGTGCCAGAAGAAGGGAGAGAGCAAAATATTGAAAACCTATTAGAAGAAATAATGACAGAAAACTTTCCCTACATGGTGAAAGAAATAGACGTACAAGTTCAGGAAGCGCACAGAACCCCATACAAGAGGAACCCAAAGAGGACCACACCAAGACACATCATAATTAAAATGCCAAGGGCAAAAGACAAAGAGAGAATATTAAAAGCAGCAAGAGAAAAACAGTTAATTACCTACAAGGGAGTACCCATACGACTGTCAGCTGATTTCTCGGCAGAAACTATGCAGGCCAGAAGGGAGTGGCAAGAAATATTCAAAGTGATGAACAGCAAGAACCTACAACCAAGATTACTCTACCCAGCAAAGCTATCATTCAGAGTTGAAGGTCAGATAAAGAGCTTCACAGACAAGAAAAAGCTAAAGGAGTTCATCACCACCAAACCAGGATTACACGAAATGCTGAAGGGTATTCTTTAAGAAGAAGAAGAAGAAGAAAAAGGTAAAGATAAAAATTATGAACAACAAAATGACATCAAATACATATCTACCAACAAGTGAATCTAAAAATCAAGTGAATAAAAAATCTGAAGAACAGAATGGACTGGTGAATATAATGGAATCAGGGACATGGAAAGGGAGTGGACTGACGATTCTCAGGGGAAGCAAGTGTGAGAGGTGCGGGAAGAGATTGGACAAAAATCTTACTCCTATGGATGAAGACAGTGGCGGGGGGTAAGGGCATGGGGTGGGGTGGGGAATCAGGTGGAGGGGAGCTATGGGGGGAAAAAAAGTGGAACACCTGTAATAATCTGAACAATAAAGATTTAATTAAAAAAAAAAAAGAAGAAGAAGAAAGAGAAAGAGAAGGAAAACAAACATTTAAAATATTAATTAAAAATAGGATAGAGGGAGAAAAATGGTGGCGGAATAGACAGATGTGTTCCGAGCCTTGTCCAGGAGCAGAAAGAAAGAATAGCTAAGGGTCGCATGAGGAGTGTTTGTTGGCAAGTTAAGGGACAGCTAAACTCCAGGAGAAGGTGAGGGACTGCTAGAAGGGGTTCCCCTGACCAGGCAGACCCCAGTGTGGCTGGGTCCCCTCCCAGAGCTACAGGCTCAGATGTGGAGATTGCACCATCTTGAAAGGGAAAGTGGAGCTTATTGGAAGCCTGAAAATCCACAACTGCAGCAACCACCGAACAGCTGTGAGCCCCAGAGCACCAGTCCCCAATTGGCGCAAACACACGGATTCAAAGGAGCTCTACACTCCACCACAGAAAGGTCAGATTTTGCCTGGGATAAAGGCAAGGTCTCTGGTCCCAGCGGGAGAGAGAAATGCGCATTTTGCAGGAGCTGGAGGACCAGGGAAGTTTGAGCCTAGAAAAATCTGTGGCTATTGGGGCTGGCGTGATCCATGAATGTGGAAGGGGGTCCTCAGAGCTGCTAACAGAGGGGATCTCTAAAAAGCAACCCATTTTGATTTGATGTGCAGGGAAAGCCTAAGAATTTCAAAGGTGTGTCGGCTGCTTAGACTTGCGCCCAAACCCATTGTTCGCGCACTTGGGCTTTTCCTCTTCAATTCCTTGCTTCCTATTACTAAGCCCAATACATAGGATCACCCAGTTGGGGACACCCTGGGAGACTGCAGGGGAAAGTTGTTTTTCTGGAACCTGGGGATCGGAGCCGGGAGTGACCATAGGAGAGCCAGCTCTGAGGCAGCCCACTTCCACAAACCGGTATTGAGTGCCACAGGGATAAACACAGGCTAGAGAGGCCATATATAGACCCGGAAGTCAATCCAGAAACACTGCCACCCAGGGGCTGAATCACAAATTGACTCTTGTGTAATAAAAAATAAAGGAATACGAGAAAGTAAGACACTGCCTGCTTAAAAATCAGAACTGGCTTACAACACTGAGGAACAGTGGAACGCAGGGAACTGCAATACTGTCCGGACTGAGAAAGAGGCATGCCAAACAGAACAATAGAGGAAGTGAATGACCTTCATTACTGCACATTATATATTTTTTTATTTTTAATTTTAATTTTTTAATTTTCACTTTTTGGATCTTTTACTTAAGAAACTAATTTTTTTTTTCTTTTTTCCTCACTTGATTTTGCCTTTTTAATTATTACATTTTTATTTTCAATCAGTATTATTACTACTAAAATTTTACCTTTTTTTTTTTTAAGTGTCATTTTATTTTCTCTTTATTTTACTTTGGGATTAGTGTTCTACATTCTATTTTCATCTTTCCTTTAGCATCGTTTTACTCTATCTCAATTCTACCTTTATGCCATCACTCTCTTCCTAACCTTTCTCCTTTTGGTGTCCTGTTTATCTTACCCATTTCCTGCTTTAGATTTTCCCTATTCTTTCTGTTTACCCCTGTTAAAATGTCACCCTACTTATATATCTAATTTCCAATCCCCTGCTCCAAGTCCATACACACCTCTCTCTTTGCTGTCTTAACTATTCAAAAATTTATTTTTCTCTCTGTCCTTTTGTTGTTTGCTTGAATGTTGATTATATTGAATTTTTATGCTTTTTTTTGTGAGATCGTTTGGCTTATTCTTTTGTTTGCTTGTTTGTTTTTGTTTGCTTTGTTTTTGTTTGTTTTTTGCTTCTGTTTTCCCTTGCCTCGCTTGATATTAGTTGGTGTTGTAGTTTGTATTAATCCCCAGGTACTTGTTGCTGGCATTTGCTGGGATTAGTGGTTGTTCTATTGGAGTTTTCTCCCCATATATATAGTTTGTTACCCTTTTCTCTATTAGTCTCTTTCTTGTCTCTCTTACTTTTTTTTTTCTTTTCCCAATTTCATTTTGACACTCCTTTTATTTTCTTTCTTTTTCCTCTTCTTCTTTTCTCCTATCCCCTAAATTGCCTTTCTCTGGTGGTCACCTTTATTGGAGGTTATTAATATCATGAACACATTTCTGTTCAGTGCCTTGTATGTTGTACCTGGTTGTGTTGTTTTTTGTGACATTAAACCAACACAGGATAGAGATAACTACATAACCAGACATCCGGAGAAGAGAGACCATGGGGAGAAAAAGAAACAGCCTGATCCTGGGCCTCCTGCACCGCCTCTCCTGTATGGGGGTATGGAATCGGGATGCTGCCAGACGAGCTGCCTTGATTTCAGAGGGGAACTTCCCACCCAGCCACGTGGAGTCTTCTGTGTTCTGAAGCACGGGCCAGTCAGTGGCACTGCGCTCAGTGAGCTTGGGGCTGGCCTCCCGCTGACCTCCCCGCTGACCACAGTGCCTTTTTGTTTACAGAGAGACAGGAGCAGGGAGTTAGTTTGAAGCTTTGCTGCTGGCTTGTTCTTGCCAGGAAGTGGGCCACAGCAGTGTGGGAGACAAGGCTTTCTGTGTGGGGGTCAGGATCAGGGTCAAGCTTTCTTCCCATCGAAGTTCCTGGGCTTTGATTCCCAAAAGAGATGTCAAACCACATTGACAGGGCGGATCAGATTCCCGACTCTCACTTATACTGGCTCCTTATTTCAGCCCAACTTAAAAGTACACTAGCCACACAGCGCAAGCAAGTAGCCGGATGCAGACACTCCAGCACGAGGGAGAAAGCAAGGCAGGTTTTTCAGTAGGCCTCTGAGAGACCCTTTCTCCGATGTCCTCTGCCTTCCCACGTCCCTTTTGGGTTGGTTCAAGCCTAGGTTCCTTTGTGCAGCCTCGCTGAGTCCACACTGCCCTGATCCCAGAAAAATGCTGACCCTTCATCACACAGGCTGTGCTAGTCTTCAGAGCTGCAGAAGCGAGACAGGCTGGCAGCTTGAGATTTTAAACTACGGAATCCTATGGTCTGCCATCTCATGCTCAGCCTTAGCACTCCCCCCAGAAAGCCTCTCTCCTGCTGTGTAGTTCAGGAAGCGGTTGAGTCCTTTCCCTTCACGCTGCATGTCTCTACCACGGATAGAAGGCACGGCTCCTGCTGCAACGCTGTGAATGCTGCTGAGAATCTCCTGATGGGGGTGGCTACTTTATTTTTGAGAAAGAAGAAAGAAAACTCATGTACATGTATACCATAAAGGCTATGTATATATATCTATGTATGAAGAGATAGGGGTGTTTATGAAATAAGAACATTATGGGAAAACGCAGGCTTTATCTGAATTCAGCTCAGTTAACCCAGGGTCCGAGACTCCAAAAACAGGATGGACCAAGTATCCCCTCCCTTCCCGGGGAGGGCATGACTGGTGGTAGTGCCTTCTATCCTCCTGTTTCCCAGTGTGTTTGTTTTGAGGATATTTTCTCCTTAAAGGCCTTTCCTATATGGGTTTTAAAAAAAGTAATAAAAGTTCATTGCAAAGGTGAAAAAAAAAAAAAAGAAACAGCCTGTATATGAAAGAAAAGCAGGCATCACCAGAAAAGGAAGTAAACAAAACAGAGTCAAGCAACCTACCAGAGAAGGAATTCAGAGAAATGGACATAAGGTGGCTGAAAAGAATGGAAGGCAAATTCAAAAGTATGAGTAAGAACCAAGAGGAAATGAAGAAGAACCAAGAAGAAATGAAAATTGAAATTGCTGCTGTAAAGAACTCAATAGAAAGCATCAAGAGTAGACTAGAAGAAGCAGAGGACCGCAGTGAGCTAGAAGGCAAGATGGGAAAAAATACCCAAGTAGAGCAGCTTCTAGAAAAAAAAAAATTAAAAAGCAGGAAGAGAGCCTAAGGGAACTTTGACAACATCCGCATAATAGGGGTTCCAGAAGAAAGGAAACTGAGCAAGGAATAGAAAACCTGTTTGAAGAAATAATGACAGAAAACTTCCCTGATATAGGGAAGAAAAAACCCACACAAATCCAAGAAGCTTACAGAGTCTGAAGCAAAATGAACCCCAAAACACCAACGCCAAGGCTTATAATAATTAAATTGGAAAACACCAATGACAAAGTAAGTATCTTAAAAGCAGCCAGAGAGAGAGAAAGTTACACACAAAGGAACTCCTATCAAAGTAGCAACTGATTTCTCAACAGAAACTCATTAGGCCAGAAGGGAATGGAATGAAGAATACTATACCCTGAAAGGCTATCAATCAAAATTGAAGGTGAAATCAGGAGCTTCACAGACAAAAAAGGACTAAGGGAATTTATTACCACCAAACCAGCAATCCAAGAAATGCTAAAGGGTTTGCTGTAAAAAAAAGAAATAGGAAGCGAAGAAGGAACACAGTGGTAAAGAATAAAAATGGTGACAAGTAAGTACCTATCAATAATAACTTTAAATGTAAATGGATTAAATGCCCCAATCAAAAGACATAGGGTAACGGATTGGATAAGAAAACATGACCCATATATCTGGTGTCTACAAGAAGCCCACCTCAGAAAAAAAGATGCATACAGACTGAGGGTGAAGGGATGGAAAAAGGTTTATCAGGAGAATGGAAATGAAAAAAAAAAAAAAAAGCTGGCGTAGCAATACTTATATCTGACAAATTAGATCTCAAAGTGAAGGACATAGCAAGAAATAAGGAAGGCCACTTCATATTACTAAAGGGAGCAATCCAACAAGAAGAAATAACTCTGGTAAACATATATGCACCCAATACAGGAGCAGCCAAATACATAAAAAAAAAACTCCTGGAGGATATCAAGGGAGAGATTAACAGCAATACAATCATAGTAGGAGAGTTTAATACCCCACTATCACCATTGGACAAATCCTCTAAACAAAAAACCAGCAAAGAAATATCAATCCTAAATGACTCACTAGACCAGATGGAATTAATTGACATGTTCAGAACATTTCACCCCAAAGCCACAGAATATACATTCTTCTCACGTGCACATGGGTCATTTTCAAAGATAGACCGTATGTTGTGACATAGGCAAAGTTTCTTCAAATTCAAGAAGATAGAAATCAAAATAAGCATCTTCTCTGACCACAGTGGCATAAAACTGGAAATCAACTACAATAAAAACAATCTAAAACAATCAAACACATGGAGTCTAAACATCATGCTATTAAACAATGATTGGGTTACCAGAGAGATCAAGGAAGAGATAAAAAAGACCATGGCAACAAATGACAATGAAAACACAATAATCCAAAATCTATGGGACACAGCGAAAGCAGTCTTCAGATGTAAGTTCAGAGCTCTACAAGCATACTGCAAAAAACAAGAAACAGTGGTAATAAATTACCTTAGCCTTCAACTCAAAGTGTTAGAAAAGGAGCAACAAGAAAAGCCCAGTGTAAGCAGAAGGAAGGAAATAATAAAGATCAGAGTGGAGATAAACGACATAGAGACCAAAGAAACAACACAAAAGATCAACAAAACCAAGAGCTGGTTCTTTGAAAGGACAAACAAGATTGATGAACCTCTAGTCAGGCACACCAAGAAGCAAAGAGAGAGGACCCAAATAAACAAAATCAGAAATGAAGGAGGTGAAATAAAAACAGATCCTGCCGAAATACAAAGGATTGTTAAGAAAATACTATAAAAACTCTATTCGAAAACACTGGACAACCTGGAGGAAATGGACATATTCCTAGAAAAACATAAGCTTCCAAAACTCAATCAGGAAGAATCTAAACAGCTCAATATGCCAGTAACTATGGAAGAAATTGAAGCAGTCATCAAAAAGCTTACAGGAAACAAAAGTCCAGGGCCAGACAGCTTCAGAGGGGAGTTTTACCAACCATTCAAGGAAGAACTAAAATCTATCCTCCTCAGACTATTCCAGAAAATTCAAGAGGAAGGAACACTTCCAAGCTCCTTCTATGAAGCCAGCATCACCCTAATACCAAAACCAGATAAAGACAACATAATTAAAGAGAATTACAGGCCAATATCCCTCATGAATGTAGATGCCAAAATCCTCAGCCAAATTCTAGCAAATCAGATCCAGCAGTACATCAGAAAGATCATACACCATGACCAAGTAGGATTTATCCCAGGAATGCAAGGATGGTACAATATCTGCAAATCAATAAATGTGATACATCACATAAACAAATTGAGAGATAAAAATCACATAGTCATATCAATTGATGAAGAAAAAGCATTTAACAAAATCCAACACCCTTTCTTGATAAAAATTCTCAACAATGTGGGAATAGAAGGATCATACCTCAACATAATAAAAGCTATATATGATAAACCCACAGCTAATATCATACTCAATGGGCAAAAACTAAAACCATTTTCCCTAAGAACAGGAACAAGACAGGGATGCCCACTCTCACCACTCCTGTTCGACATAGTACTGAAAGTATTAGCCAATGAAATTAGACAAGAAGAAGAAATAAGAGGAATCCAAATTGGAAAAGAAGAAGTAAAACTGTCCTTATTTGCAGATGACATGATATTGTACATAAAAAAACCGAAAGACTCCATCAAAAAACTAACAGACTTAATAAATGAATTCCGCAATGTAGTAGGATACAAAATTAACGCCAAGAAATCTTTGGCATTTCTATACACAAATAGTGAACTTATAGAAAGAGAGACTAATAAAGCAATCCCATTTACCATCGCACCAAAAAAATTAAGATACCTAGGAATAAACTTAACCAAGGAGGTAAAAGACATGTATGCGGAAAACTATAGGACACTGAAAAAAAGAGATAGAGGAATACGTAAACAGAGGGAAGAACATACCATGTTCATGGATTGGTAGAATCAACATCATTAAAATTTCCATACTACCCAAAGCAATCTATAGATTCAATGCACTTCCCATTAAAATACCAATGGCATATTTCACAGACCTAGACAGAACTCTCCAAAAATTCATCTGGAAGAAAAAAAAAGACCCCAAATAGCTACAGCAATCCTGAGAAAGAAGAATAAAGTAAGAGGGATCTCAATACCAGATTTCAAGCTGCATTACAAAGCCAGTGTTCTTAAAACAGCCTGGTACTGGCATAAGAATAGACATATGGATCAATGGAATAGAATAGAGAATCCAGATATCGACCCAAACCACTATGCTCCATTAATATTTGACAAAGGAGGCATGAACATACAATGGAGTCAAGACAGTTTCTTTAATAAATGGTGTTGGGAAAATTGAACAGATACATGAAAAAAAAAAATAAAACTAGATCACCAACTTTCACCATACACAAAAATAAACTCAAAATGGATACAGAACTTAAATATAAGACAGGAAACCATAAAAATACTAGAGGAATCCACAGGCAGCAAAATCTCAAACATATGCAGAAAGAACTTCTTCACTGATACTACCCTTAGGGCAATGGAAGCTAAAGAGAAAATAAACAAATGGGACTACATCAAAATAAAAAGCTTTTTCACAGCAAAAGAAACCATCAACAAAACAACAAGAAATCCCACTGTATGGGAGAACATATTTGCAAATGTTATCACTGATAAAGGTTTAATCTCCAACATCTATAGGCAGCTTATAAAACTTAATGAAAGGAAGATAAATGATCCAATAAAAAAATGGGCAACGGACCTAAATAGAATATTTTCGAAAGAAGACAGAAGGAAGGACAAGAGACACATGAAAACATGCTCAAAGTCACTAATTATCCGAGAGTTGCAAATCAAAGCAACAATGCAGTACCATTGCGCACCTGTCAGAATGGCTATCATCAACAAATCAACAAATGACAAGTGCTGGCGAGGATGTGGAGAAAAAGGAACCCTCATGCACTGCTGGTGGGAATGCAGACTGTTGCAGCCACTGTGGGGAACAGTATGGAGTTTCCACAAAAAACTGAAAATGGAAATCCCATTTGACCCAGTAATCCCACTCCGAGGAATATATCCTAAGAAACTAGAAACACCCATCAGAAAGGATATATGCACCCCTATGTTCATAGCAGCACAATTTACAATAGCTAAGATTTGGAAACAGCCTAGGTGCCCGTCAGCAGATGACTGGATTAGAAAACGATGGTACATCTCCACAATGGAATACTATGCTGTGGTAGAAAAAAAGGAATTCTTACCATTTGTAAGAATTCCATGGATGGAATTGGAGAACATTATGCTAAGTGAAATAAGCCAGTCAATAAAAGAGAAATACCACATGATCTCACTCATTTGTGGATAATAAAAAACACATTATAAACTGATGAAAAAGAAGATAGATACAGAGGCAGTAAAGCATCAAACAGACTGTCAAATTACAGCAGGAAGGTTAGGGAGAGGTGGGGAAAATAAGAGATCAACCGAAGGACTTATACCCATGCATATAAAAATAACTGACGGATGGAAAACATTGGGGGGTGAGGGCATGTATGGGAGTGGGTTGGGGAGGGGCAATGGTACAATATGTACACATATAATACCTTAGTAAAAAATGGGATAAAATTTAAAAAACAGAATGATGAAAAAGTAATGTAAAAAGAAATAGCAAATAAAGAAAAAAGAAAAAAAGAGATCAAAATAATAAAATAAGATAAAAATGAAAAAGTGAAATGTTGTTCCTTTGACTGGTTTAAGATCCCACTTTTTTGTACTGTCTGCTGTTTCTCAGTTTCCTATTGCTGGGACTGAAGGCCTCTCCTTAGACCAATCCCTGAGGCCTCTCAGGGATTATTCAGATTTTTTTTATCCTTTGTACTACTAAGGTGTAGTCTGGGTGTGGCTGTATTGGTTGCCTGGAGACTGCAGGGAGGGGCTATCTCTTCAGGAGAAAATGGCTGCCTAGTTCTGGCATGTCAGGTATGACTCAGCACCTGACTTGCAGCCACCTCTCCCTGACCCTCTCCTCTCCCCATATTCCACAAATCCTCACCTCCACCTCCACCTCAGCCATGGGTGAGTGTCTGTATTTGAAAGGTCCTATGAACTAGGTTCAGTGAACAAAAGTGAAGACCAAAAAGAGGGGAAAGAGCTGCACCACTGCAAGCCTCTCCCCTTCCTGGCATGGTGTGACCTGAGAAGCCATTCCAGGCTGCCCCCTCTGGGCTCAGTCTCTCATGGCTATGGACCCAGATCAAGAATCCCCTGCCACCAGCAGTCCTGAGGACCTCTTTTCCACAGTCAGATGCTATGCCTTTCCCAAGGGACACGGCCTTGGTGTCAAGGCTATTTTAAAAAAATAAATATTTATTGTTAAAGTATTACATGTGTCTCCTTTTTCCACCATTGACCCCTTCCAGCCCCCCACTGCCCCCAACCCCAGGTCTTCAGATACCTATTTTCTATGTCCATGGGTTATGCATATATGCATACAATGTCTTTGGTTGATTACCTCCCACACACCTACCCTCCTCCACCTTCCCTCTGAGATTCCACACTTTGTTCCATGCTTCCATTCCTCTGAATCCATTCCATTCATCAGTTTATTTTGTTGCTTAGATTCCACGTGAGTGAGATCATGTGATACTTATTTTTTTCTGACTGACTTATTTCACTTAGCATGATACTCTCCAAGTCCCTTCTTGCTGTCTCAAAGGGTAAGATATTTTTCTATTTTACTGCAGCATAGTATTCCATGGTATAAATATACCACATCTTTTTTATCCACTCATCTACTGATGGGAACTTGGGCTGCTTCCAGATATTAGATATTGTAAATTGTGCTGCTATGAACATAGTGGTATGTATATTCTTTCTGATTGGTGCTTAGGATATATTTCTAGAAGTGGGATCACTGGGTCAAATGGCAGTTCCATATTTATTTTTATTTTTTTAGGAAACTGCATACTGTTTTCCATAATGGCTGCACCAGTCTGCATTCCCACCAGTAATGAACTAGGGCAGTGGTCGGCAAACTCATTAGTCAACAGAGCCAAATATCAACAGTACAATGATTAAAATTTCTTTTGAGGGCCAAATTTTTTAAACTTAAACTTCTTCTAACACCACTTCTTCAAAATAGACTCGCGTAGGCCATGGTATTTTGTGGAAGAGCCACACTCAAGGGGCCAAAGAGCCACAGTTTGCCGACCACAGAACTAGGGTTCCCTTTTCTCCACATCCTCATCATCACTTGTCATTTGTTGATTTGTTGACAGTAACCATTCTGATGGGTATGAGGTGATACTTCATTGTTGTTTTCATTTGCATCTCTCTTATGATCAGTGAATTTGATCAACAGCATTTTTTCATATGTTTATTGGCCATCTGTATGTCCATTTTGGAGACTTGTCTATTTAGATCCTTTGCCTATGTTTTAATTAGATTGTTGTCCTTTTGTTAAGTTGTATGAGTTTCTTATATATTTTGTATATTAACCCTTTATCTGATGTATCATTGCCAAGTATGTTTTCCCATATAGTAGGCTCCCTTTTCATTTTGTTGATGGTTTCTTTTTCTGTGCAGGAGCTTTTTGTTTTAATATAGTCCCATTTGTTTATTTTCTCCTTAGTTTGATTAAGGCTGTTTTTAAAAAAGAACATATATTCTTTAAAAAAATGTTGAGAGGGATTAAGATGGCATACCTTAAAAATCACCTAAGCAATTGAGCCTTATGGAACCTTTTGTTTTGGAACATCTTTGCAACATGCTTTTACATGTGAAGCTTTAATAGCATGAAAGAAGCTCATCCTAAGAAAGATGGAATATACTAATTGACCCTGACACCGTTGCAAAGATGGTGGCGCCCACAGCCAATAAGGAGGGAATATGCTCATTGACTGCTATGTCCTCAAAGATGGTGGCTCCCACAGCCAGAGAGAATATGCTAATTGACTGCTATGTCCTCAAAGATGGTGGCACCCACAGCCACAAGACGGTGGCGCCCAGTCCTCTCAGCCCCCCAGCCGCCCAGGGCCACACGAGGCTCAGGTAATCAGGGCCGGCTGAGGTTTTCACTGCCAGCAGTGGCAGCAGCAGAAGTGCAATGGGGCATTGCCTACTCCTGATCGCTGGGTCGCCTCCTGCCCCAAGGGTTCACAGACTGTGAGAGGGGTCAGGCTGGGCTGAAGGACCCCCGACTCCAGTGCATGAATTTTCATGCACCAGGCCTCTAGTCTTATATAATAAAGAACTAATATGCAAATGGTCATCTTGCCCTCATGCCCTTGCATCCTCGCAACCTCGCACCTTCACGCCGGGGCTGGAGGACCTGAGGCTGGGCCTGGGGACCTGAGGCTGTGCCCCCTGACCTGGTGCCAAGGCTGGGGGACCTGAGGCTGAACCTAGGGAACCTGAAGCTGTGGCCCCCACCCTGGTACCGGGGCCAGAGGATCTGAGGCTGTGCCAGGGGACCTGAGAATGTGCCCCCTCCCAGCACCAGGCCAGGCAACCTGAGGCTGTGCCCCCCAACTGACAGGGCTTGACAGGGGACCTGAGGCTGTGCCTACCCCCACCTGCCAGAGCTTGATGGAGGACCAGAGGCTGCAAACACAGCCTGGCACCTGGCCTGGGGACCTAGGGCTGCACCCCCCACCCTGCAAGGCTTGACAGGGGTGGGGCCGGCCAGGTCTGGGTCTCACATGATTTCCAGCCTCGCGTGGGTCGGCTGGGACTTGACTCTGGGTCCTGTGGCGCACTTCAGACTGACAGGAGGAAGGTTTCCATATACATTTTACTAATTTTCTTTAATCTCTGACACTTCTATTATAGAGGAAGGGCAAATAGAAATATTAAAATATTTCCTCTAATTAATTCCCTTTTAATGTGTAAGAATTTCATGCAGCATGCCACTAGTCTATCCTATATAATAAAGAGGTAATATGCATATTGACCATCACTCCAACACACAAGATGGCCACCCCCATGTGGTCAAAGATTGCCACACCCATGTGGACACCAGATGGCCAGCAGGGAAGGGCAGTTGTGGATGATCAGGCCAGAAAGGAGGTCAGTTAGGAGGGACCGGGCCTGCATGGGAGGACAGTTAGGAGCAACCAGACTGGCAGTGGAGGGCAGTTGTGGGCAATCAGGCCTGCAGGGGAGGACAGTTGGGGGAGACCCAGGCCTGCAGGGGAGGGCGGTTGGGGTGACCAGGCCAGCAGGGGAGGGCAGTTAGGGGCAACCAGGCCAGCAGTGGAGGGCAGTTTTGGGCGATCAGGCAAGCAGGGGAGGGCAGTTGGGATGGACCAGGTCAGCAGGGGAGGGCAGTTGGGGGGGAGATCAGGCCAGCAGAAGAGGGTAGTTGGGGGCAACCAGCCCTGCAGGGGACAGCAGTTGGGGGGGACAGGGCCAGCAGAGTAGGGCAGTTAGGGACAACCAGGCCTGCAGGGGAAGTCAGTTGGGGGGGGGGGGGGAGGCCTGCAGGGGAGGGCAGTTGGGGACAACCAGGCTGGCAGTGGAGGGCAGTTTTGGGCAATCAGGCCAGCAGGGGAGGGCAGTTGGGATGGACCAGGTCAGTAGGGGAGGGCAGTTGGGGGAGACCAGGCTGGCAGAAGAGGGTAGTTGGGGGCAACCAGGCCTGCAGGGGAGGACAGTTGAGGGGGAGTGGGCCAGCAGAGGAGGGCAGTTGGGGTGACCACACCTGCAGGGGCGGGCAGTTGGGGGTACCAGGCCAGCAGGGGAGGGCAGTTGTGGGCAATAAGGCCTGCAGGGAAGGACAGTTGGGGGGGGACCCAGGCCTGCAAGGGAGGGAAGTTGGTGGGGACCAGGACTGCAGGGGAGGGCAGTTGGGGGCAATCGGGCTGGCATGGGAGCAGTTAGGTGTCAATCAGGCTGGCAGGGGAGTGGTTAGGGGGTGATTAGGCTGGCAGGCAGAAGCAGTTAGGGGCAATCAGACACACAGGCAGGTGAGAAGTTGGGATCCAGCAGTCCTGGATTGTGAGACTGATGTCTGACTGCCCGTTTAGGCCCCATCCCAGTTCTAAATGGGCATTCAGACATCCCTAGAGGGGTGCAGCCTGGGCTGAGGGACACACCCCCACCCATGTATGAATTTTGTGCATCGGGCCTCTAGTATATATATAAAAGGCTAAGTGACTGACCATCTGTGCATCCAGCCATTCCAGTGACTGACCGGAGTAAAGGACCGACCAGTATAAAGGATGACATGCTTTATGCTATAGATGTGAAAGAGAGTAGACTATAAGTGTGAAGTCACACTGATATTTTTTAGGTTACTATAGAAATGTGACTTTTCTGTCAATGCATTGGATGTTTTCGCTTATAATTTTTGGCAATCTGATAAATAAAGATGAATACTATTTGATACTAATATGCTCATTAATGGTGCAAGACGACATTGTCACATTATTAAATAAACATCAAATGTGACGCTTCAAATAAAACAAATGAACAATGTATAGAATTAATGAATGAGAAGCATCTTAACAGCACAAAACATGGCCAAAAACATTTACAATTCAATCAAAATAGTCAATGTTAATATTTGATAATATTTCTAAATAAATTATATAATATTTTATTTTAATTTTATATTTTAAATATTTATAAAAGTCATTACATTAAAAAATGAGTGTTTATTTATGTATGCATGGTACATATGACACACATTGGCAATTTAAAAATAAACATTTACTTTTTATGTATCACGCACATGCATGATACATATAAAGCTCTCACTGGCGCCAATCACATGCATGTGTTTCGATCTGTCATTGTTGATCTTGAATTTGATTGTTTTTGTTGACATTCAACATGGACCACATCACAATTTATTCATTGATCTTCAATAGCAGACACATTTCTTCATTTTATATTTTATTGTTCTTTTATTATTTTTAATATTAATAATAATAGTAGCAATAATATTATTTTTAATAATTTTGTTTTAAATATATGTATCACAGCAAATAATTTGTAATACTATATTATGTATACTATTTTGGCATCTAATTTTTTTGCAGTAATGTAATTACCACACGAATATTTCTTCTAATTAATTTCCTTTCAATGTGCATGAATCCATGCACCAGGCCACTAGTGAAATATAAATCAGTATATGTCTCATAAACACTCTATAAAGTGAGTGGGTGGATCATTGTGTTGGATATTTCCCCAAATTTCTTTTTGCCCAGTGCCTTTCATTAGCAGGAAGGATATGACTATATGACTGCCACCCTATGATGCTCTGCTCTTTGAAGTCAGGTCATAGATCTCTTCTTTTATGCCTCCATAGCAGCAGCATTCTGCTTCTCAAAAAACAGCATAGAGTGGATATTTATTGAAATCAATGACATCAGTAATTTTACTTTTTATGAGGCAGTTACTCTTTGCCCACCCCTGTAACCTGGGTTGTCACTCACCACAGACTGCCCCCTGGAGGACATCTCCCTGAGTTTCTCCATCTTCACAACATTGCATGCACTAGCTTCACCAGCTCCCCACCCCACTGAACCATACCCTTTCTGTATTCTCAGCCATCTCAGATACTTTCTATGAGGTGCTGATAGAATATACCACTCTCTAAAAATGTGCAAATGGTAATATTTCCTTCTTTTTTATGGCTGAGGAATATTCTATTGTGTAAATGTGCCATCACTTTTTTATCCATTTGCTTATTGGTGGGCACTTAGGCTGCTCCCAAATCTTGGATATTGTAAATAACACTGCAATGAATATAGAGCTGCATGTATCTTTTTGAATCAGTGTTTTGGATTTCTTTGCATATATATCCAGAAAAGGAATCACTAGGTCATAAAACAGTTCCATTTTTAATTTTTTGAGGAGCTTCCACAATGTTTTTCATAGTGGCTGCATCAATCTACATTCCCACCAACAGTGCACAAGGGTTACCTTTTTCCACACCCTTACCAACACTTGCTGTTTATTGATTTATTAATGATAGGCATTATGCCAGGTGTGAGATGATATTTCATTGTGATTTTAATTTGCATTTCTCCAAGGATCAGTGATGTTGAGCATCTTTTCATATGTCTATTGGCCATCTGTAGGTCCTCTTTGAAGAAGTGTCCATTCAGATCCCCTGCCCCGTTTTTAATTGGATTATTTGTGTGTTTGGGGAGGGGTTGGTGTTGAGTTGTATGAGTTCTTTACAAATTTTGGGTATTAACCCTTTATCAGATGTATCATTGGTGAATATCTTCTCTCATTCAGTAGGCTGTCTTTTCATTTTGTTGATGGTTTTCTTTGATGTGCAGAAAATTTTAATTCGATGTAGTCTCATTTGTTTATTTTTTCTTTTGTTTCCCTTGCTCAAGGAGAGATATCAGAAAAAGAAATATTGTTAAGAGAAATGTCAGAGATTTTACTGCTTAAGTTTTCTTATAGGATTTTTATGGTTTTGAGTCTTACATTTAAGTCTTTAATCCATTTTGAGCTTATTCTTGTACATAGTGTAAGAAAGTGGTCTAGTTTCATTTTTTTCGTGTACCTGTCCAATTATCTCAACACCATTTTTTCTTGTCTCTCATTTTGTTCCCTTAATCTCTGTGATTGTTTTTATGCCAGTACCATGTGGTTTTAATTACTATGGCCTTGTAGTATCTCTATATATACAAGGCTAATATGCTAAGTTTCTGACAGTCTGACTGGTTGCTATGATTCACACTGACCACCAGGGGGCAGATGCTCAACTCAGGAGCTGCTGAACTGCTGTGACTTGGCAGCAACGGTTCTTGGGTGATGCATTCCGAAACCAGAGAGGAGGGAGCCTGATTCCTCCCAGGGCCACACAATTCTACCTTTGGCTGTGGGTTATGTTGTTGCTGGGGCACAGTTGGCCCCAAATCTGGTTTACTGCACACTTGCATTTGTGTTCCACACCCTGTATGACAGCAACTTTGCAGAGTGCCCTCTTGCACTCTGGGACGCCTGGAAGATGTCGGAGAGCTGGTTTTGCCTGATACCCACAGGCCAGGCCGAGGGACCCCATCTGCCAGAGGGACCCCACTCACTCCACAGATGCCCTTCGAGCCACAGGGCCACCCCAGGTGCAGCGGGCTGGGGTGGTACTGCGGGAGGTTGGCTCCAGGGCGTGTCCAGCCCATCGTGCCCAGTCCCATCCCACCGCCACTTTCTAATTAATTTCCTTTTAATGTGCATGAATCCATGCACCGGGTCACTAGTAGTTTGACATCAGGTAGTATGACACTTCCAACTTTGTTTTTCTTTATCAAGATTGTTGTGGCTCTGTGGGATCTTTTGTGGTTCCATATCTTTGTTAGGATTATTTGTTCTAGTTCTGTGAAAAATGCCATTGGTATTTTTTTTTTTTTGATTAAGGTATTGCATATGTGTCCTTATTCCCCCATTGCCTCCCCCCCCCCACTCATGCCCTCACCCCCCCTGGTGTCTGTGTCCATTGGTTAGGCTTATATGCATGCATACAAGTCCTTTGGTTGATCTTTCCCCCTTACCCCTATCCTCCCCTACCATCCTTATGAGTTTAACAGTCTGATCAATGCTTCTATGTCTCTGGATCTGTTTTTGTTCATCACTTTATGTTGTTCATTATATTCCACAAGTGAATGAGATCATGTGATATTTATCTTTCTTTGACTGGATATATGCACCCTTATGTTCATAGCAGCACAATTTACCATAGCTAAGATATGGAAACAGCCTAAGTGCCCATCAGCAGATGAATGGATTAAAAAACTATGGTACATCTACACAATGGAATACTACGCTGCTGTAAAAAAGAAGTAATTCTTACCATTTGCAACAGCATGGATGGAACTGGAGAGCATTATGCTAAGTGAAATAAGCCAGTCAGAGAAAGATAAGTATCGCATGATCTCACTCATTTGCCATTGGTATTTTGATAGGGATTGCATTATCTATAGATTGCTTTGGGTAGAATGGGTATTTTAATGATGTTAATTTTTCCAATTCATGAACATGGTATATATTTCCATTTATTTGTATCTTCTTTAATTTCTTCCTTAATATCTTATACTTTTATGATTACAGCTACTTTTACCTCTTTGATTACATTTATTTCTAGGTATTTTGTTATAATTGTTGCAACTGTAAATGAGATTTTCTTAATTTCTCTTTTTAATAGTTTGTTATTGGTATATAAAAATGAAACCAGCCCTAGCTGAGATGGTTTGGGATTAGAGCATTGATTCTCAGACTGAAGGGTCCTGGATTTGATTCCAGGTCAAGGACATGGACCCCAGTTGCAGGCTTAATCCCTGGCCTGGGTTGGGGCATGTGTAGGAGGCAATCAATCAATATGTCTCTCTCACTTTGAAGTTCCTCTCTCCCTTTCTCACCACTTTCTTCCTCCCACTCTCTCTAAAACTCAATGGAAAAAATATCTTCAGGTGAGGATTTTAAAATATGCAACCAATTTCTAAATATTTATTTTTTTCCTGCTATTTTACTGAGTTCTAATAATTTTTCAGTGGAATCTTTAGGGTTCTCTATATAATGATAGTTTTACTCCTTCTTTTTCAAAGTGTATGTATAATTCTTTTACTTCTCAATTGCTTTGGCTAGGACTTTAAACACCATGGTAAAAAAAAGTTGTGAAAGTGGACAACTTTGTGTTGTTCTTAATCTTTAGGAAAATGCTTTTAGTTTTTCTCCATTGACTATGATGTCAGTTGTGTGCCATATATGTCCTTTATTATGTTGAGGTATGTTCCCTCTGTTCCCACTTTGCTGAGACTTTTTATCATAAGTGAATGCTGGGTGTTGTCAAATGCTTTTTCTGCATCTGTTGATGTCATTATATGATTTTATCCCTTTTTTAAAAATGTGGTGTTTCATATTAATTGATTTGTAGATATTTACCCAATTTTGCATCCCAGGAATAAATTCCTCTTGATCATATTATATGATCTTTTAAAAATATGTATATACATATGTATTATTGATTTCAGAGAGAGGAAGGGAGAGGGAGAGAAGAGTAGAAACATCATAGATGACAGAGAATAATTAATCAGCCGTCTCTTGCATGCCCCCTACTGGGGATCAAGCCCATAACCTTGGCATGTGCCCTGATGGGAATTAAACAGGCAACCTCTGTGCATGGGATGTTGTTCAATCAACTGAACCACACCGGTCAGGCTGGCTGATCTTTTTAATGTATTGCTGAATTCATTTTGCTAATATTTTGTTGAGGATTTTTACATCTATGTTCATCAGGAATATCGGCCTTCTTTTATAATGTATTTTTCTGGTTCTGGAATTGGGGTAATGGTGGCCTTGTAAAATGAGCTTGACGGCCTTCCTTCCTCTTGAATTCTTTGGACTAGTTTGAGAAGAATAGGTGCTAATTCTTCTTTTCCTATTTATCCTTGACTCAGTCTTAGAAGATTGAATGTTTCTAGGAATTTATCCATTCCTTTCAGATTCTTTAATTTTTTGGCATATAATTTTTCTTATACTGATTTGTATTTTTGTGATTTAAGTGTTACTTCTCTTTTATTTCTGATATTATTTATTTGGATCCACTCTCATTTTTCCTTGATGAGTCTGGTTAAAGGTTTATTAGTCTTATCTATTTTTTCAAAGAAACAGTTCTTGGTTTTATTGATCTTTTGTATTGTTTTTTAAAATTTTATTTTGTTTATTCCTGCTGTGATCTTTATTATTTCCTTCCTTCAACCCATTGTGGGTTTTGTTTGTTCTTTTTCTAGTTCCTTTAGGTGTAAAGTTAGATTGTTTATTTGTGATGTTTCTTGGGGTAGGCTTAAAATGCTATGATTCCTTCTTAGCATTCATTGCTTTCATTATCTTCCATAGATTTTGGTTGTTTTGTTCCCATTTTCATTTGTCTCAATGTAACTTTTGATTCTTTGTTGATCTTATTATTAACCTATTGATTATTTGTTAACGTGTTATTTAGCCTCCCTGTGTTTCTGTGTTTTTCAGTGTTTTCTTGTATTTGATTTTTAGTTTCATACTATTGTGTTTGGAGAAGATGTTTGATATGATTTCAATCTTTTGAAATTTATAGAGACTTGTTAGTGGCCTAACTTGTCATTTATCCTTGGAAACGTTCCATGTGCACTTGAAAATAATGTATATTCTGATGTTTGGGATGAAATATCAATTAAAAACATCTGATCTAATGTGTAACTTAAGGCTACTGTTTCCTTATTAACTTTCTCTTTATGTCCATCAATATTTGCTTTATATATTAGGTGTGCCTACATTGGGTACATAAATGTTTACAAGGGTTATATCCTCTTGTTGGGTTGATCCCTTTATCATTACAAAATGTTCTTTTTTGTCTCTTATTATAGCCTTTCTTTTAAATTCTATGTTGTCTAAATATGTATTGCTACCCTAGCTTTTTAAAACAAATTTATTTGCATAAAATATATTTTTCCATCTCTTCATTTTCATTCTGTGCCTGTCATTTGATCTAATGAGGGTTTTTCTCTTCTAGACAACATATGTGTGGGTCCTATTTTCTTATACATTCAGCTACCATATGTCTTTTTATTGGGAGATTTAATTCACTTACATTTAAAGTGACTATTGATAAGTATATAGTTATTGCCATTTTATTATTTACTAGAGGCCTGATGTATGAAATTCGTGCAAGGGGCTCAGCCCTCAGAGTCATGGCAGCTGCCTTGGCCCTCACAGCCCCAGCTTCATCCAAAAGGTTGCCCAGAAGGATGTATGGTCTAATTAGCATATTATGGTTTTATTTTTATAGATATTTATGTTCTTTTTTCCTCCTTCTTCTTAAAGAATTCCCTTTAACATTTCTTGTAATACTGATTTGGTGATGATGAACTCTTTTAGCTTTATCTTGTCTTGAATGCTCTTAATCTCTTCTTCAATTTTACATTATAGCTTTGCTGAGTGGGGTAGTCTTGGTTTTAGGTCCCTGCTGTTCAGTACTTTGAGTATTCTGTGTCAATCCTTTTTGGCCTAAAATGTTTCTGCTGAGAAATCAGCTGACAGTCATATGGGAGCTTCCTGGTAGGTAATTAACTTCTTCCCCTTGTTGCTTTTAAGACTCTCTTTTTGTCTTTAACCTTTGGAATTTTAATTATGATGTGTCTTGGTGTGGACCTCTTTAGGTTCATTTTATTTGGGACTCTCTGCACTTCCTGGAACTTATTTGTCTATTTCCTTCTCCAGGTTAGAGAGGTTTTCAGTCATTATATTTTCAAGTAGGTTCTTAATTGCTCTCTCTCTCTCTCTTTCTTTCTCTCTCTCTGTCTCCCATCTACCCCCTCCCCCCCCCCCCCACTCTTTGGTATGAATGTTGTCTCAAAGGTCCCTTAAACTATCCTCATTTTTTATTCTTATTTTTCTTTTTTGCTGTTTTGATTGGGTGTTTTCTGCTACCTTGTCTTCCAAATTACTGATTCTATCCTCTATATCATCTAATCTGCTGTTCATTACTTCTAGTGTATTCTTCACTTTGGTTATATTTTTCATTTCAGACTTGTTCTCTTTTATAGTTTTTATGTACCCTTTTTATGCTTAGTATCTCTTTGTTGAAGTTCTCACTGAGTTTATTGAGCATCCTTATAACCTGTGTTTTGAACTCTGTTTCTGGTAGATTGCTTTCCTTCATTTCACTTAGTTCCTTTTCATAGTATTTCCCCTTTTTTTTATTTGGGACATGTTTCTTTGTCTCCTCATTTTGGCTACCTCTTTGTATTTGTTTCTAAAAGCAGGTAGATCTGCTACGTCTCCCAGTCCTGGCAGTGTGACTCATGTAGTAGGTATCTCATGGGACTCAGTGGTGAAGTCTTCCTGGTCACCTGAGTTGGGTGCTCCATGAGTGTCTCTTATGTGGGTTGTGTGCCCTTCTGTTTTAGTTGAGCCTTGATTGTTGTTAGCATGGTAGTGGGTTGGATTGAACCTCAGGCTGAGCAATTTTGAGAACTGGTCACAACCACAGTGTACAAGTTTCTGTGTAGAAGCTGACTCCATAGAGCTGGATTCACCCCAGCATGTCTGGATTGTGCCGAGACTACCCTTTGGTTGTGCTTCTAGTGGAGCTAATTAGGTGGTACTGTATTGTGGCCTGAAGCTGGCCAACAGGTGTGTTGGTTCTGAAGCTTCTTGAGAGAGGCATCACTGCAAGCCTTTGATTAGATGCTGCCTTTGATCAACCCAGGGTTAGCTGTTGGGAGCTACAAAGCAATGCATAGTTGGTAGCTGCCTGTGCTAGGCCTGGATGGGTATGAGAAAGCCATGTTAGGATTCAAGGACAGCTGCCACTAGTACCAGGTGTGGGGCAGGTCAGCAAAAGGCACAGGGCTTCCTGAGACCTGTTGCCTCTTGCCTGCTGCATGTATGGCTCAGCCACTGTTAGATCCTTGGGTGGTATGCGAGTTTGGTGAGGCAAGTTCTCACGGAGTCATCAGGTAGATCGAGTGGTTAATACAGATTCAGATTTGGTGCCAGTGCTGAGTCTGAGGCCATTCATCAAAAGTCACAGTTTACACTGAGTCCAGAAGCTACCTGCCAGGGGCCTGTGAACCTTTGTGGTAAGGTGGGGGTCTCAGGAGTTACAGGTTGGAGCTAGTGTTGTTCATCAGACTAATGTAAATTGAAATTTGGTTTTGAGTGTGGAGGGTTCAACTCAGGGACTATGGCAGCTGTCCCTCCAACCCTTACCCTGAAGCCACACAACTCAGTTGCTCTCTGTATGTCTCTGGCACCCTCTGAGACTTTGTCTCTTCATCAGAGCCAGAGTGTGTGCCTGAGAGCAAGAGGCTGTAAGCAGGTCCTTTAAGAGGATGCTTGGGCTTCTAGCAGACTTCCATTTCACTTGGATGGGTGGAATCCTTGCTGATTTTCATAGCCAGATATTTTGTGGGCTCCTCTTCCTGACCTGGTATGTGGGCCTCTGCAGCTGAGATACCCCTCCTGATTCTCTACCAGCACATGTAGGTGTGGGACCAACCTATTTCACATTTCTGTCTCTCCTACCAGTCTTTACATGGCTTCTTCTTTATATTGTTATAGGACTTTCTGTTCACCTAGTCTTCAGATGGTTCTTCAGGTTGATTGTTCTATAATTTAGTTATAATTTTGAAGTGGTCCTGGGAGGAGGTGAACGCAGTGTTCACCTACTCTGACATCTTTACCAGAGCTCCTTAATGGGTTCATTTTTTGGTCTTATCGGTGATATACTTATAACTAGTTTTTTTAAATAATTAATAATGTAGCAATAAGGAAAACAGCTCTGATTTATAAAATAGTGCCTGAACATAGAAGATGCACACTAATTATTGGTTTATTATAATTATTAATGATAATGACCATTGTTAAAAATGAGCATATTGAGCTTTCCCTGAACTGGGCTTTATATGTATTTTTTAGTGTTATCTTAAGGAAGGTATTTGAACTATAGTTATGTCTAGGCGTTGGTTTGAAGTAAATAAGTCTTTTTTACTTCAAACTGTGTTCATGTGTGTTTGTGTGTACATGCACAAGTATTTCTCCTGATTTTGAAGTAATTAAAGAGTTTTATAGAGTTGGTGGTTTATAGTGTAGGCTTTGGTTACCAATTACCTGAGTTTGAATCCAGCTCCCTCACCAATTATTTGACCTTAAGTAAGTTACCTCTCTGAGTCTTAATTTTTTCATTTATAAAAAGAGATAGTTAACTCATAACATTCTAAGGATTAAATGACACATTTAGTGTATATATAAATTAAATGACACTCAGTATATATATAAATATATATATTAGAGGCCCGGTGCATGAATTTGTGATTGGGTGGGGTCCAGCCAGCCTAGCCAGGTGGAGGGGACATGGGCAGTTGGCCAGCCTGCCTGCTGGTCGAACTCCTGGTTGAGGGGACAATTTGCATATTAGCCTTTTATTATATAGGATATACACTGAGTGGCCAGATTATTATGCATTCAGAGATCATAATATTCTTGCTTCTCAGTGTATTGTGTCATATAATAGCACTCACTAATAGACATTGTTATTTGCTTTTATTATGACTATTATCTAAAAGGAAAAATGCAGAAAGCCAAAAAGAAAATATTACATTTAATTTAATTATGTAACCACTGTTAACATTCCAGACTATATGCTTCTGGTCTTTTTCTGTCTATACTAGAGGCCCGGTGCACGAAATTCATGCATGGGTATGGTCCCTAGGCCTGGCCTGCTATCAGGGCCATCTTTCCAGGCTACCCACAGCTGGCCCCACCCCCTGCCACCACCCACTCCCAGTTCCTCATTCGCCATCAGGTGATCGGAGCCTGCTGGCTGTTCCTGCCTGCTCACTGGCCCTGCCCCCACCAAGGCTCCTCCTCTGTGTGTGGGGTGACTGGCGGGCAGGGGCTTTAGCCTGGTGCCTCTGGCATCCCCTGCCACCCACCCCCAATTCCCCATTCACCATTGGGCAATCAGAGTCTGAAGGCGGGGAAAGGGACCAAGAGTTGGTCAGTGCACCTCATAGTGACTGGTTGAGTGGTTGTTATGGTTGTTCTGGTCATTCCACCATTACGGTCAATTTGTATATTACCCTTTTATTATATAGGATAGAGGCCTGGTGAATGGGTGGGGCTGGCCGATCTGCCCTGATGAAGGCCCCAGATCAGGGTAGGGGGGTCCCCACTGGGAGGCAGGGCTGGCTGGGGCAAGGGCTGCCAGCAGTTTGCAGGCTGACCAGGCCCCCGATTGAGGTGGGTGTCCCTGCTGGGGGGTGGGGACAGCCTTGTTCAATCTGGTCTCTGGTTGTTCTGCCGTTTTAGTCGCTGGACTTTTATTGTATAGGATGTATACCTAAGTATATTTGATTTTTATGAAATTTGAATTTATTTATTACCAGTTTATAATTTGCTTTATCAATTTACTTTTCTGTATATATTGTATTAATAGTTGCATAATAGTTTATCATATATATGTTCTATAATTCCTTGGACATTTAGATTGCTTTTAATTTTTCATTCATAAATAATAGTAATCAGAAATAATCTAAATGCACATCTTTTGGCTTATATTTGATTATTTTTGGTAAGTTCATAGGAAACCATTAATTTATATCAATCTTTCCTAGCCTGGGTAGTATATTACATATATTTTTTTTATCCTACCCAGTCTAAAGACGTCTATTCAACAAAGGGCAAATCATTTTAATTCTGAGCCTTGGATTACTAACCTGTAAAATTAACTAATGAGTATAAAATTAAGAACTGTAGTCACAGGTCATAAAGTTTATATTGATTCTGGAGTCTGTTAAAGCTCAATATTTGAAGAGCAGCTTAAATGAGAAAGGACTGAGGTGAAGGAAGGCTAACAACAGAGGAGGATGAAGAAATGACTGAGAGCATTTCCATGGTAATATCGGGACTGCCTAGAATGTCCCACTGTTGATCAGTCCTGTAGTTTCCAATTCAGAGAGTGATTTTTACCCAACAGATAAAATTCAAATTTATGATTTTTTTATTGCTGTCTGTCTTGCTAAAATGCATACAGGGATCTTTGTGGGGGTTTTGTTTGTTTGTTTGTTTCACTGATATAGCTTAAGCACCCACGACTGAGCCTGACACAAAATAGGGGTTCAATAATAAATGTCTATTAAATGAACAAATATGCAAAATGAAGCTGCCCAGTACCTGTCAAAAGGCTGCACAACCTTGTAATAGGCAGATCCTCCCCAGGATAAGTATGAGTGAGCTGCCATGGTTGAGGCCTCTTGTACTTGCCTCTTCCCAACAATAATCTGTGCCCCATGGCACAGTCTCTCTGATATGTTAATATCTTAAGTCCAGTTAAGATTCAACCTTCCCTACTGAATCCCCATTCTTCATAGCAATGTTGGGTCTCTCAGCTCCAACTCATTATGGGTTGTCTTAATAGGTCAACACATAGAGTAGTATTATTTCCATGTTCTTTGGGATAACCCATTGCTACTCTTTTGTACTACCTAGAGCAACCACCTAATAGGGGAGTTGTGAGTATATTTTATGAGATAACACACAATGGAAACATATAGAACAACTTACCTAGGGAATACAATGTGGTAGCTAAAAGCCTGGGCACTGGAGCCAAATCTCCACAGTTCAGATCTGAGGTTTGCAAATTAGCAACTGTGTCACCTTAAATATATTACTTCATCACACTGTGCTTAGTTTTCTCATCTGTACACTAGTAAGAGTATCTACTTTATAGGATTAATGTGTGAATTAAATGAGTTAAAACATGTGAAGAAATAGAAATACTAAGTAAGTATTGCCTATTTGATAAATATTATAATTATCAGTAATAATAATTTATTTGAAAATTTGTTATTAGCCAGAAATCAAATGTATATATCTCAGGTAACCCTTAAAACAACTCTGAGTTATCCCTACCTCATGAATGAAGCTCAAAAAGTTTTAGTAATGTCCTAAAATCATAATAGTGAGTGGTAGAACCTGGTTTTAAATGCAATGCTATCTGAAATATTCTCTCACAGATAAATTTTTATTTTTTTAAAAATATATTTTATTGATTTTTTTACAGAGAGGAAGGAAGAGGGATAGAGAGCTAGAAACATCGATCAGCTGCCTCCTGCACACCCCCTACTGGGATTGTGCCAGCAACCAAGGCACGTGCCCTTGACCTGAATCTAACCTGGGACCCCTCAGTCTGCAGGCCGACGCTCTATCCACCGAGCCAAACCAGTTCTGGCAGATAAATTTTTCTTAACAGAATTTGAAGCATCTGCATTCTCTTTGACATTATAATTTCTAGTATCTGATTTCTAGCCTTCTTAGCCATGCTCGCAACTTTAGAACATTTTTAAAAGAAACTAACTTTAAATGCATGTGAATATTTAAATATTCATCTATTGGTTTGAGGGTCTATAGTTTCTAATGTCTCTTACTGTCACTTATATTGATTTGAATGTGGTCAAGGTCACCAATCTCTGTATTTCCCCTACTAGGATTTTAGCAAAATCCATCAGTCAACTAAATAATTAAGTACAATTTAAAAGCTATAGATTGGTAAATGAGGACCAAAACAAACCATTTTCATTCCATGGAGTAGGCTTTGTAAGTTTATAAACCTTATAATCTCATGGAGAAACACACACACACACACACACACACACACACACAAAACAACAACAACCCAGCATTCAAAACGTAACCATTTCAGGACTCATTTTGAACAGTGATGAATTACAGGCACTCTAACCTAATAGTGGTGTTCCACCCATTCTGGAAGTGTCCTGACACCAGCAGTAGCTGAGATTCAACTATTGTAAAGTAACTGGTTGACAGCATGCCCTCCCAGTGGCCAACATCCATCTCATCACAGTGACAGACTGGAAATGTAAACCCTTTCAGACACCCTTAGCAGACAAAACAATGAAAACTGAAAAGCAATCTATTTACCAGCATTAACCCAGCTGCTCTTTTTGTGAACATGATTTGCTATGTTGTATTTGACAGATTATTTTTATATCCTTTAGATTTATCTTGCTTTCATTAAAATGCACTATAAGATGTTTTCTTACTCCTTTACAGGTGAATGAGTTGTGATATTTGGTAGAAATGTTTTTCATAGACAAGAGATTTAGGTAATATATTGACAGCTAGCACGGCCATGAAGGCAGAATGATGTAATTTGTGCATGATGCTTATTTAGGGAGCCTATTAAATGTTAGCTCTGATGGCATAGGTTTGCACAGGATTCAACTTGATGTTTGGAGATCTTATTTTTCTCTTCGACACGTTAACTATGTATGGCTTTGTAAAAGCTATGGTATATGCTGAGCAGTTGAATAATGGAGACTTCCATTTCACTGACTGCTTGTTTTTTGTTTCACTGATGTCGGCAACAGACTCAGGTAATTGCTCACCCAATATGTTTTCTTTTGAAGAATCAAACAGGTAAATTAAATATTTTCTAAGACCATCATCCAACTCTACACAGTAATTTCTTATTCCTATTTATTTGCAGTTGATATATCTGTTAGTGATTACAAAAAATAAAGAAAATAAAAGAAACGGGTGAATATTTTAATAACTCCAAAAAATGGATCTGAAAGCAACTTCAGTAGTGGGAAGCACACTTTAAAATTTATTATAGTTTATTTCTCTAGAATATATAACCATTTTGAGTTATAGTTCTTAATTTTTTTCTAACTTATCTTTTTCCCAAAAATGATCTGTTGAATTAAATGGTAAAAATTAATTACTATGGAACTTTTCAAAAATATCAAGACTATGGGGAATTAAAATAATTATCTTCCACCCTTCAGCAGTTATCAAATAGGCCAATGTTTTTAACTGTACTCACCTACACTCCCTCTTTTTGTCATTATCATTATTAGTTTGTGTGGTAGTTTGTATGAATTCAGATCGAAATAAGGACTACATATTACAATTGACTGATATGACTATTAAGTCTCTTTTAATCCATAGGTTCCCCTCCATCTTCTTTTTTTCTGATCATTTATTTGTTGGGAAAAAAGGCAAATTATCTTGTGGTTGAATTAAATATGGTTCCTTATTTGTTCTTCTATCCTCTGTATTTCTTGTAAACTGATAGATAAATCTAGAGACTTAATCAGATTCAGATTTATTTATTTATTTATTCATTTATTTATTATCTATCTTGGCAAGAAGGGAGTAAGAAGTACAGATTGTAGTTACAGGGATGTAAAGTACAGCATAGGTAATATAGTCAATAATATTGCAATAACTATGTATGGTGTGAAATTGGTGGGAGATTTATCCTCAGGATGATCATTTAGTAAATTATGTACTGTTTAATCACTAGGTTGTACACATGAAACTAATATATTGTATGTCAACTGTTATTGAATAAAAAATTATTTAAAGTAAAAAAATAAATTAAATAAAACAAAGCAAATAGACAATGAGTATGTACTGTGTGATGATATTTATGCATTTATATGGAAGCACATCTATGTCTGTAAAAAGGAAAACTTCAAAGTTTCATAGAAGTGATAAAAATAACCAGTCATTTTTATATCATGTTAGTAAAACACTTTGAAGTATAATGACAGGATCTTGAAGGAAAATCTTCAAATGCAGTATGATATCGTGCATTCCATGATGTAAACAAAAGTTCAGTGACTTCACATATTACATGTAGGCCACACACCTTGACATGCTCAGGCAGCTAACAAGTGTTAAGAATCCCCAGTGCTTGATGCCTGAGCCCCTGAGGCTGGCTTTTAGAAGGCAACTACGGGCTCATGTTAATGGAATTTAGAAAATTCACTCTGGCATTATCCTGTCTAGAGTCTAAATCAATGCATGGGTAATATATTTATTGAAATTAGATACCAAGAGGAATGCAGAATACAAAGTCAAAGTCTCTGCTTTGCTAATGTTGAGTCCAACCAGCTTCTACTTGACAAGTGTGATAGCCCCATGTTATTGCTATTATTGTCAGCTGGGAGATCTGAGGCTTAGTTTAGTTCCTGCTACTGACTCACAGGATAGATCAGGTGATACTTAACTTGTCAAGACTTAGTTTACTCACATATTCCTAGAGGGATTAGAAGGTTGCTGACGTTACTTCCTGCTCTACCTTAGTAGTTGTCCAGCTTGTGCATACTGCACTCATATAACTTACATGGGTAGTTGGTGAAAATGGAGATTACCTAGCTCCACCTCCAAAGACTGTGATTCAGTTGGACTGGGGTGGGATGCAAAACTGTAGTTCTCACAAGTGTCTGATGCTAATGGTGCCAGGGTAGAGACCTGAAGAATATAAGTAAGAATTGATGAGGGAAATATTCACATTTCTGAGCAAATGTGGTGAATTATAGAGAGTGAAGTAGGCTCAGCACTGATGTCTTTAGGCTGAGTTAAATATCAGTTTATGCACTTGTAGGACAAGTATGTAATTTCAAGAGTAACATTACTTTTTATCATAATTGTAATAAAGGTGAATTTCCCCTACCATATGTATTCTCTCCTCAGAAGACATGATCCAGAAGTCCTAGTTCCCAGGGCACTGCAGAAGAGTAGAAATGCTGCTAGAAAATTTCTGAAACTTGCACCTCCTGGAGTAGGGACTTCCCTCCAGAGAGGGAACTAGCTGGCTTGTTTCCTGGCAGTCTCCATTATGCAGCTTTCTCATTTTGTGCTACCTAAAATTACCATTAGGTGTTGTCCTAATTCTGGGGAAAATGGAACTCAAGGGCAAGTGTGAGCTAGGGAATGTCCCAGCTCCTTATGTTTGTGATTAAACCGTCTGACAGCTCCAGGAAATTCTCCCCATAAAAGAATTAATTAAGGATGGATCATAAACTTTCAATCCTAAGAGGAACTACCACTAAAAATAAAACAGGCATGGGATGGGATAGGAAAGTTACTAAAAATGAGGTCAAGACGAGGCCTTCCAATGGCCAGATCATCCTGGGTGTTGAAAGGTCTGCTCATGCCGAAACCGGTTTGGCTCAGTGGATAAAGCGTCGGCCTGCAGGCTGAAGGGTCCCGGGTTCGATTCCGGTCAAGGGCATGTACCTTGGTTGTGGGCACATCCCCAGTAGGGGGTGTGCAGGAGGCGGCTGATCGATGTTTCTCTCTCATTGATGTTTCTAGTTCTCTATCCCTCTTCCTTCCTCTCTGTAAAAAATCAATAAAATATATTAAAAAAAAAAAAAAAAGAAAGGTCTGCTCATTAAGACTAGAGTCATAGATGAATGAAGCACTGCTTTCAGGGTTTCAACTTTTCTAAACCTCACTTGTCACATCCTTAAAATACTATCTAATAAAAGAGTGATATGCAAATTAGTCATCACTCCACAACAAAATGGCAGCACCCATAGCCACAAGATGGTGGCGCCCAGTCCTCTCAGCCCTGCCGGAGTCCCCCAGTCTCAGGGAGGGCTGCTGCTGAGAGTCTGCAGAGTAAGTGGCCTGGCAGAATGCTGCTCAGAGGCCCTCCTAACCCTTTATAAAAAACAGAAATAAATTCACTCCCCACGGCCAGATCCCAACCCAGCAGCCTGGGCTGGGGTCTCAGCCTGGGAGGGGCACGCACCCCCAGGGCGCAATCCCCTGCCAGCGGCAGTAGCCTGGGGTCTCAAACACTGAGTCACACCAGCCAGGCAGATATGGAGGAATCTTAAATGTTTCTTTTTAAAAAATATATATTTTATTGATTTTTTACAGAGAGGAAGGGAAAGGGATAGAGAGCTAGAAACATCTATGAGAGCGAAACATTGATCAGCTGCCTCCTGCACACTCCCCACTGCGTATGTGCCCTCAACCAAGGTACATGCCCTTGACTGGAATCAAACCTGGGATCCTTGAGTCTGCAGGCCAATGCTCCATCCACTGAGCCAAACCAGTTAGGGCTGTCCGATATGTTAAAGAAAAAACCCTATCTAATAAAGAGGGAATATGAGGGAGGGCATTTGGGGGTGACCAGGTTGTCAGAGGAGGGCAGTTGGGGATGATCGGGCTGGCAGGGGAGCAGTTAGGTGTTGATCAGGCTGGCAGGGGAGTGGTTAAGGGGTGATCAGGCTGGCAGGCAGAAGCAGTTAGGGGCTATCAAGAAGGCAGGCAGGCGAGCAGTTGGGAGCCAGCAGTCCTGGATTGTGAAAGGGATGTCTGACTGCCTGTTTTGGGATTGGGCCTAAACAGGCAGTTGGACATCCACTGAGGGGTCCCAGATTGGAGAGGGTGCAGGCTGGGCTGAGGGACACGCCCCTCCCTCAGTGCATAAATTTCATGCACTGGGCTTCTAATTGATACTATAAACACAAAACAAACCAGAAATGGTTACAGAATTGCTATAAAATAAAATGTAATGCTATATAGAATTTTTTTTTGTAAATTGCTAAGCATTAACAATAAAATATTACCAACAATGGATTCTTACAAGGAACATGTTGGCTTTTTTTATAACACTGTCATAATAATGTTATGTTTATAATTGAACATAAAATTGCCAGATACCCATTCTTTTTAAAGTAGCCATGAGGAAATAATTGTTTTCTCTTCATATTTTTTACTTGCCCAAACACTGTTATGGTAAATAACAAATGTAAATAGGTTAAAAAGGAAAAATAGTCAAATGATATTTATTCTTATATAGGTTCTCTACTTTTTAAAATATATGCTGACATTTAAATATTTAAAATTCAGACTACTTTTCCTACACTTCCAGATGCTGCTTCTGTAGTCACATTAAGGCATTACAAAATGTAGTATAAAGGCTTGGGTACTAGCTCTGGATTATATAAATCATAGTCCCCTGATAGGATAATTGAACATGAGTGCTCAAGCCTTTTATTTCCTTCTCACTCATCCCTCTTCACCCCATCCTATCCCAACCATATAATGTAGAGCCAAATTCAGATTTGTGTTTGAGTTGGTATTTCAAGCCAGTTCCACTGCTTCTCTAATTAAAGGATCCTTTGTTTTGTAAGTTGACTGCCAGTCTACATCCTGAGCCAGCCACTGTAGTGTATCTCATGTGATGTGTATCTGCAACCACCATTGCCCGTAGCCGTGCTCTGAGTGCCTGACAAAAAATATGGCTTCTCCTGCAAGGTGCTCAAGGGGGGTTTCCCTGTAACAACCTCTCCAATGTGGCAAAATTATTATTATTCTCTCTTTGGCATAACCAGATAGGAGCACTGCACAGATGTGTGGCACTGAGTTTTCATCTTTTCAATTATTAACACTTTAAGCAAATAAGAGTCTTGCATAATGAAAGCATTTTAATACACCATACATGCAGGTCATTCTTTTCATTTAACCTTTAAGTTGTAGGGAAAAGCCACGTTCATCTTTTAAAGTTTGCTGCAGTGTAACTATTCTAGAAGCACATGAACTATCTTACTTTTGACTGTGTTGATAATGGGAAGACCCTTTCTATTTGTGGTTGCTATCGTTATGGCTACAGGGCAATGTGTGAGCTGCACTGCTGTTTTGATAAAAATAGGTATTAACTGCCAGTCACAGAGCTTCTCATTTCACAGTAGCAGCTCAGAAGAACAGCATATTGGGGGAGGGGGGGAGCCTTTCCAAAGCAGCAAGAGGAAACATCTACATAAATAATGGTGATTGGTCATGTGTATAAAATATTTTAATTAATTTTTTTTAATTAAACAGGGCATTTTGTTGAATCCTGCTCTGCTCTTTGCATCAAGCTTAGCCTCGAGGAAGATAGCTGATTAAGAGAACAAAGAACATATAATTAAACACAGAACTGTTATTTTTGGAGACAAGCTCTCCAGTAAGGGTGACCTAATTGGACTGTCTCTCATATTTTTTCATTTATCACTGAACTCTTTAGTAAAAATTCTGATTTCTTTCTTAAACAGGAGAAATGATTACTAACACCATGGTTCATAATCAGAAGGGTTTTTATTTTTCAGTTTGTTTTTCTTCAGTCCCTTTGATCACACACTCTCTTCAGTGTTATTTGCAATATTTAATTGTGTTTTCATTATTTCCTTTTGTTTGGATTTCATCTTCTTTTTAAAGTCATCCTTATTTTGTTTGAGGGTTGTTGTTTTTTCACATCTGGCCCCATCTGCCTCTGCATTTCAGTTTGTGGTTACTCATCACTTGTGTTACCAACATTCTACACAGAATTCATGAAAAAAACACACAAAACTGAATAACTTTCTATTCACAGACAAATAAATAAGAAGTATGTAATTTACAAAGCAATTTCTTCAATACCAGGGTTGGCTCAGAAAACAAAACAACATTCATTGAATATCTGCTAAGCAGCATATGATGAGATGAGATGATTTTATAATCATATTCTGAAAAGGAAAGGCTCACACTCAATGTATGGTTCATGGCCTGGAACCATTTGCCTAATTACCTGGAGAAAAACTTGGGTGACACTACTTTTAGTATCTAGCACTAGTAGAGCAGTATTATATTAGTATTGCATGGGAAAACAATGGGAGTGGTAAAGGAATATTCACTTAATTTGGAGGTTGGGAGGGTAGGGTTTACACCTCTGAGGAAGTCAACATACTTGCCATTAAAGGCAGAGGCTTCTAGAGACTGCAGCAGACCAGCCATTTTCACTATGCAATGCGTGTTTCAAGCTTGCACACAGTGCATCCAACAGTACTTGGCTGTGATATTTGATGTCTATCCAGTTCCATGGTAAGCACCCTGGGAGAGCATCAGTTTAAAAGCATCTAATAAATGTAGGTCTATAAAACACCATCATATAAACCCAGGTTCTATTATTTTTTTATTGTTCACAGTATTACAGAATGTCCCCAATTTATTACCCTCTTCCCAGCCCCTGCCCTACCCCAGGTCTTCACACCACTATTGTCTGTGTCCATGGGTTATACATATATGCTTACATGTTCTTTGGTTAATATCTTTCCAGCTCTGAGGTCTGCTGATCTGTTCCATGCATCCATGCCTCTTGTTCTATTTTGTTCATTAGTTTATTTTGTTCATTAGACCCCACACATAAGTGAGATCATGTGATACTTGTATTTTTCTGACTGGCTTATTTCATTTAGCATAATACACTCCAGGTCCATCCATGCTGTCTCAAAGGGTAAGAGATCCTTGTGGGTTTTGTTTGTTTGTTTTTGTAGCTGCATAGTATTCCATTGTGCAAATGTGCCACAGCTGATTTATCCATTCATTTACTGATGGCACTGGGCTACTTCCAGATCTTAGCTATTGTAAATAATGCTGCTATGAACATTTATGCATAAATAAAAATAACAGTGTGGATTTATATTATGCATCTCTTTTAAAATAACTCAAATTGCTTTCATACACAGTATTTCAGTTATTTTCATAGTTTTCTTGGGTAGAGAGGATCCATTTCTCAGGTGACATTATTGAGGAAGAGAGAAATTTTAGGATTTTTCACAAAATTTTATAGTAAGGCAATGGAAAAATTGATACAGAACCCAACACTTCTATTTCGTTAAATGACTAGACTGGTTTATGCAAGACACTGACATCTATGTGATCAAAATATGTTTTTGACTGTAACTAACCTGCCACTAGCTCTAAAATTAGGAACTTACCTACTTCTATCCATCAGAGCAATGGTGCACTTAAGTCAGTATTTAGAAGCCATCCAAAGCCTCATTTTTAAAAATATATATTTTATTGATTTTTTTACACAGAGGAAGGGAGAGGGATAGAGAGTTAGAAACATCAATGAGAGAGAAACATCAATCAGCTGCCTCCTTCACACTCCCTACTGGGTATGTGTCTGCAACCAAGGTACATGCCCTTGACTGGAATTGAACCTGGGACCCTTGAGATCACAGGCTGATGCTCTATCCACTGAGCCAAATCAGTTCGGACCAAAGCCACATATTGGCAGCAATCAAAAAGCTCCTTATGAATTTTACTACCTGGAGATAATGTCATCAAGTGGTAACCATTACCTAAGTGTGTACACATATATAATTTAACTAGGGGCCTTGTGCACGAAATTTGTGCACGGGGATAGGGATGTCCCTTAGCCCAGCCTGCACCCTCTCCAATCTGGGACCCCTCGAGGGATGTCCGACTGCCTGTTTAGGCCTTATCCTACTGGGATCGAGCCTAAATGGGCAGTTGGACATCCCTCTCACAATCCAGGGCTGCTGGCTCCCAACTGCTTGCCTGCCTGCTTTCCTGATTGCCCTTAATTACTTCTTCCTGCCAGCCGGATCACCCCCTAACCACTCCCCTGCCAGCCTGATTGATGCCTAACTGCTCCCTGCCAGCCTGTTTGCCCCTAACTGCCCTCCCCTACAGGCCTGGGTCCCCCCACAACTGCCCTCCCTTGCAGGCCTGGTCCCCCCCAACTACTTTCCCCTGAAGGCCTGGGTCACCCCCAACTACCCTTCCCTGCAGGCCCAGTCACACCCAACTTCCCTCCTCTGCCAGCCTGGTCACCCCTAACTGCCCTCCCTTGCAGGCCTGGTCCCTCCCAACTGCCTTCCCCTGCTGGCCATCTTGTGTCCACATGGGGGCAGCCATCTTTGACCACATGGGGGCAGCCATCTTGTGTGTTGGAGTGATGGTCAATCTGCATATTACTCTTTTATTAGATAGGATAGAGGCCTGTTGCATGGGTGGGGGCCAGCTGGTTTGCCCTGAAGGGTGTCCTGGATTAGAGTGGGGTTCCCATGGGGTGTGGGGCAGCCTGGGAAAGGGTTCTGTGGTGGTTTGCAGGCTGGTCATGCCCCCCCACGACCCAAGCAGAGGCCCTGGTATCTGGGATGTATTTATCTTCTATAATTGAAACTTTGTAGCCTTGAGTGGAGGCCTAGGCCAGTGAGGATATGTGGAAAGCTTGGCTTCCTCCATCACCATGGGCAACTCAAGCCTCCTGCTCTCTCCAGCTGTGGCTGCCACCATTTTTGGGGGGATTTATTTATCTTCTATGATTAAAACTTTGTAGCCTTAAGCAGAGGCCAAGGCAGGCTAGGGTGTGCGGAAAGCTTGGATTCCTCCATTACTGGGGAAACCCAGGTCTTCTGCTCACTCTGTGACTGCAGCCATCTTGGTTGGGTTAATTTGCATACTCGCTCCTAATTGGATGGTGGGTGTGGCTTGTGGGTATAGCAGAGGTACAGTCAATTTGCATATTACTCTTTTATTAGATAGGATTGGAGTATCACCACAGCCAGTCAATTATCTCCAAACTAAGAAACTGAGCTTCAAAACTTAAATGGCATTTCAGTTTACAAGGCTTATAAGTGGTGAAGATGGGAGACAAAGTATTTTCAATATTCTTTGTCTTACATAAGTACTATTTTGCAAAATACAGGGTGAGGAAAAAGTAGGTTTACACTGTTCATATGAAAAATAATGCAATAATCCTAATATATAAAAATGCTAGGTCTATCACATCTGCAATGACCAGAGGCTCAACCAACTGGAAGTTAGTCCTGCAGTCAGTGATGGGTTGCTGTGGTGACCCACCACTGACTGCCAGGCTGCAGGCACCTCAGCTGAGGCGACCCAGCACTGACTGCTGAGGGGACTGCGATCATGCCCGGACAGAGGCTGGGAGAGAAAATCAGGGTCTGATGGCAGCCCCCGTAGCAGTCAGTGCTGGGTCCGCATGGTGGAAGTCAGTCCTGCAGTCAGTGGGTTCCTCAGCTGAGGCAACCCAGCACTGACTGCTGAGGGGGCTGCAATCAGGCCCAGACAGAGTCCAGGAGAGAAAAGCAAGGTCTGATCAACCCAGCACTGACTACAATGCTGTGGGCACCTCAGCCAAGGTGACCCAGCACTGACTGCTGAGGGGGCTGCAATATGGCCCAGACAGAGGCTGGGAGAGAAAAGCAGGGTCTGATTGCAGGCCCTGTAACAGTCAGTGCTGGGTCAGCATGGCAGAAGTCAGTCCCGCAGTCAGTGAACATAGAGTCAATTAATATCTCTTTGAGAGGAGTTGAGAATATAAAGTACAGTGTAGAGCAATTACTTATATTATTTCACATAAAACTCTTTTCAACTAAGATATTTTCCTTTATTTAAAATTTATCTTTATTGTTGAAAGTATTACAGATGTTGCTTTGTTTTAGTTTTTTTTTTTTTTCCCCCATTGATCTCCTCCACCTTGCACCCGCCCCTTCCAGGCCTTCACCAGACTATTGTCTGTGTCCATGGGCTATTCCTATCTAATACATAAAAATCTAGATTTAGAGAAAACAAAATAAAAGATATGCCAGGTAAATATTGAAGAGCTGAAGTTGCTGCATGAATACTGGATACAGGCTTGAAGCCAAAACACACTCATGAGATAGTCATTGTAACATAACAAAAGGTTCCTTTCACTAAAGAGATAAGATGGTTCCCAATACTTATACACATAATAGAACAGTGTGGGGGTTCAGAATGAGCTTCACCAAGATGTGTCTCAGTGGTATGCAGATTTTTGAACTAAAGGCAATTTTAGCTTCATGCTCAAGTGAAAAGTCTGCCCCTCCCTTTAACTACCTAAAAAAATTTGAATTAGAGGCCTTGCCCATAATAACACATTATCCTATGTAATAAAAGGCTAATGTGCAAATCAACCAAACAGCAGAATGACCAGTTGCTAAGACATGCACTGACCACCAGGGGGCAGATGCTCAATGTAGGAGCTGTCCCCTGGTGGTCAGTGTGAACCCACAGGGGGAGTGCCGCTCAGCCAGAAGCTGGGCTCATGGCTGGCTAGTGCAGCAGCAGTGGTGGGAACCCCTCCCGCCTCTGCAGCAGCACTAAGGATGTCCGACTGATGGCTTAAGCCCGCTCCCCATAGGAGAGCCATCAGTTGGAAATCCCCTGAGGGCTCCCAGACTGCAAGAGGGTGTAGTCTGGGCTGAGGGACACCCCCCCAAGTGCACAGATTTCGTGCACCAGACCTCTAGTCCTAATATATAAAAACCCAGGGTCCGTAATAACCGCCAAACACTAGGCTGTGCGAGCAGCAGGATCTGGTGGGCAGGGACTGGTGAGTGGGCTAAACTGCTGACCTCTCATGGAGAGAGAGAGGTGGGGCTGATCAGCAGCTACTGTGGCTGCTGGTAAGGCCCACAGAGAAAGAGAGAAGCAGGGTCTGATCCGCAGCCTCACCGGCAGCCACACCTCTCTCTCTCCAAGAGATCAGCATTTCAGCCTGCTTGTCAGCAGTCTGGGGTGGCTGTTGATCAGCCCCACCTCTCTGATCAGGCCCAGAGATAGGCTCAGAGACACTAACTGGCAGAGAAACTGAGCAATCAAAACCAAATCTGGGTGAACTGCGAGGAGCCAATGGCTGCCTAGGAGGCAGAGCTTCTGACTCTGACTGTCATAGAAACCAACCAATCAGAACATAATCTGGGTGAACTGCAAAGTCAGAACCTAAGGTGGGGGCTGAGGAGGAGTTTTAAGGGCAACAGCTGTTTGGTGTAAGGTGTAAGAAAGCAGTACAATTTTTTAATAACTGGTTTGGCAGTATAGTGCATATGGCTGGCTGTCAGTCCAGATATAGGGATTATGCATTTTTTGTCTACCAAGAACATTTTCTGCTGAAAAAGGCTCTCCAACACCCATTTAAGAAATCTTATTCTATATAATCTATCTATACTAATAGAAGGGAAATATGCTAATTAGACCAGGTCAACCTGCCATCTTCCAGATGTCCAACTTTCTTCCAGACAAAGCCATGGTGGTGGGGGCCAAGGCAGAATCAGTTTGGGGCAAGATCAGGCCAGCAGGGGAGGGAAGTTGGGGGCGAGAGCAGGCTGGCAGAAGAGGGCAGTTAGGGGTGATCAGGCAGGCAGGCAGAGAGGTTATGGGTGATCAGGCAAGCAGGCAGAGGGGTTGGGGCAATCAGGCAGGCAGGCAGAAGCAGTTAGGGGTGATCAGGCAGGCAGGCAGGTGAGTGGGTAGGAGCCAGCGGTCCCAGATTTCAAGTGGGATGTCCAACTGCTGGGTCCCTGATTGGAGAAGGTGCAGGCTGGGCTGAGGGACCACCCCTCCCCTGCCCGTGCACACATTTTGTGTACCAGGACACTAGTTAATAAGTAATAATATAAAAATAATCACTGTGCTTTTCATACTCACAACAGTAAAGCTACTTTTCCCCCACCCTGTATAACAGTGATAGGCCAATCATGGTTAGCACAAAATGAAACTCAAGAGTCAAGTTCTTATTTTATTACTAGTGGGCCGATGTACAAAATTTGTGCACATTAAAAGGGAATTAATTAGAGGAAATATTTTAATATTGGTATTTGTCCTCTCTCTATGATAGAAGTGTCAGGGATGAAAGAAAACTAGTAAAATGGTAAAATGTATTGAAAATCTCCCTCATCTCAGAGTCTGGGGTGCGCCACAGGATCCAGTGTCAAGTCCCCACCCACCCGCACACTTCTTGAAATCACAAGAGACTCAGACCTGGCTGGACCCACCTGTCAAGCCCTGCAGAGCAGGGGGCACAGTCTCAGGTCCCCCATCAAGCCCCACCAGGGTGGAGAGCATGGCCTCAGGTCCCCTCACTCAGCCTCAGTTCCCCTGGCCCTGGCACGAGGGCATGAGGGTGTAATGACCATTTGCATATTAGCTCTCTATTATATAGGACTAGAGGCCTGTTGCAGGAAGATTCCTGCAAGAATAAGGCTTCCTTGGGCCCATTCCTGCAAGAATAGGATTTCCTGCTACCTGAGCGAAGCCTGCACATTCCTGAGGCTGTGGAATGGTGAGGCTGGATCCGCTCCCAGTGTGGGCAGAGCCAGCCTCACCGCTCAGCCCCCGAGGCCCCTGGCCCAGCTGACAGGTCCCAACACTCCAGAGGCTGCAGAGTGGCAAGGCTGGATGCCCCGCAGGAGTAGGAGGATCCAGCCTCGCCAATTGGCCCCCCTCCCACTCCTTGACTGGCCTACAGGCCTGGATACTCCAGCAGAGGGGCTGAGGGGACTGGGTGCCACCAAATATAGCTATGGGCACTGCCATATTTGTGACGGAGTCATGGTTAATTTGCATATTACTCTTTTATTAGATAGGATTGACTAGAGGCCCAGGGCACAAAATTTGCGCATGGATATGGTCCCTAGGCCTGGCCTGTGATCAGGGCCATCTTCCCCAGCAACCTGCAGTTGGCCCCACCCCCTGCCACCACCAACCCCCAGTTCCCCGTTTACCATCAGGTGATTGCTGCCTGACAGGTGGGGGAAGGGACCAAGAGGTTAGCTGTTCCTGCCCACTTGCTGACTTGCTGGCCCCGGCCCCGCCGCATGTGGCCATCAGGTGATCAGAGCTTGCAAGCTGGGGAAAGGGACCAGGAGGTGGTCAGTGAGCCTCATAGTGACTGGTGATTCTGCCATTAGGGTCAATTTGCATATTACCCTTTTATTATATAGAGAGGCCTGGTGCATGGGTGAGAGCTGGCTGGCCTGCCCTGAAGGGGACCCCAGATCAAGGTGAGGGTCCCCACTGGCGGGTGAGGCCAGCCTCGGCGAGGGGCCCTGGGGGGTTGCAGGCTGGCCTCACCACCATGTGGGAGGGGGTCCCCGCTGTGGGTAGGGCCATCCTGGGTGAGGGGCTGTGGGTGGTTTTCAGGCCAGCCACACCTCTGGCTTTGTCAGGAAGGACACCCAGAATGACATCCGGTCTATCCAGTCTGATTAGCATATTACCCTTTTTTAAAAATATATATTTTATTGATTTTTTACAGAGAGGAAGGGAGAGGGATAGAGAGTTAGAAACATCAATGAGAGAGAAACATCGATGAGCTGCCTCCTACACAACCCCTCCTGGGGATGTGCCTGCAACCAAGGTACATGCCCTTGACTGGTATTGAACCCAGGACCCTTGAGTCCGCAGTTTGATGCTCTATCCACTGAGCCAAACTAGTTAGGGCAGCATATTACCCTTTTATTAGTATAGATTTCATTTAGAAAACATTATTCAGCTCCAGCTATGACTGGTTACAGTGGAAGAATAGGAGAGGCAGGAGCTGGTCTGACCCTCGAGGAGTTAGTTGCATGGCATGTGACTTTCACAGTTTTATTCCTTTATTCACTCATTCAGTCAAAAGAATTAATTGCCTACTGTTTGCCAAAAATTGTCAAAAGCATTCACCAGCTCATAGATGAACAACTGATAACAGCAATGACCAACTTCTCATCTAAGAGGACTGCTTCAAAGACAAGTTAGTTCTTACAGGCAATTTCTTAGGGGCTGTTTGTTAAAAATGTTTTTGTCCTTGCTCATTTGGCTCAGTGGATAGAGCGTTGGCCTGTGGACTGAAGGGTTCCAGGTTTGATTCTGGTCAAGGGCATATGCCTGGGTTGCGGGCTTGATCCCCATTGTGTGGTGTGCCAGAGGCAGCTGATCAATGATTCTCTCTCATCAGTGATATTTCTATCTCTCTCTCCCTCTCCCTTCCTCTCTGAAATCAATAAAAAAATACATTTTTAAAAAGTTAAAAAAATAAAATGCTATTTTCACATAAGAAAGTGCATTTATTTTCACCTGAACTTCTGCATTCTTATGTAATTTTCTAGTCCAGAAAGGATTACTGTAGAGGGCTAAATTTCAGAGAATGAAGTTAGTCCATATATTGCAGGAGCTGACTATGATAGAGTAACTTTATAGTTCTTTCTTTTTCTCTTCCTGACTGACCTTGTAAACTACTGAACTGAAAACTGTATTTTGCCTCTTAATATTATATCCTCTAAAGCCAGAGACTTTTTCCATTGCAAACAAGATAAACCACAACACTTTTTAAAACTTTATTGCTAAAAGTTTGACATATGTCCCCTTTTCCCACCATTGACTCCATCTAGCCCATCCCTCCCTCTAACTCAGGCCTTCACCATTCTATTGTCTGTGTCCATGGGTTATGCATATATGCATACAAGTTCTTTGGTTGATAACTTCCCACCCACCCTCCAACCATCCTCTGCCTTCCCTCTGAGATTCCTCATTCTGTTCTATGCTTCAATGTCTCTGGATCTATTTTGTTCATTAATTCCACAAATGAGTGAGATAATGTGATACTTGACTTTCTCTGACTGGCTTATGTTGCTTAGCATAATACTCTTCAGGTTACTTCATGCAGTCACAAAGGGTAAGAGATCTCTCTTTTTTACTGCACAGAGTATTCCATGGTATAAATGTACCACAGCATTTTTATTCACTCATCTATTGATGGGCACTTGGGCCGTTTCCAGATATTAGATATTGTAAATTGTGCTGCTATGAACATAGGGGTACGTATATTCTTTCTGATTGGTGCTTTGTGTTTCTTAGGATATATTTCTAGAAGTGGGTTCACTGGGTTAAATGGCAGTTCGATATTTATTTTTTTTAGGAAACTGCATACTGTTCTCCACAGTGGCTGCACCAGTGTGCATTCCCACCGGCAGTGTACTAGGGTTCCCTTTTCTCCACATCCTCACCAGCACTGGTCATTTGTTGATTTTTTGGTGGTTGCCATTCTCACAGGTATTAGGTGATACATCATTATTGTTTTAGTTTGCATCTCTCTGATGATCAGTGACTTTAAGCATTTTTTCATATATTTCTTGGCCATCTGTATGTCCATTTTGGAGAAGCATTTATTTAGGTACTTTGCTCATTTTTTACTTGGATTGTTTGTCTTCAGTTTGTTAAGTTGTATGAGTTCCTTATATATGTTGGATATTAACCCTTTGTCAGATATATCATTGACAAATATGTATTCCCATACAGTAGACTCCCTTTTCTTTTGTTAATGATTTCTTTTGCTGTGCAGAAACTTTTTATTTTGATGTATTCCCATTTGTTTATTTTCTCCTTAGTTTCCTTTGCCCTAGAAGATGTATCCCTAAACATATTGCTACGAGAGATTTCTGAGATATTGCTGCCCATGGGTTCTTCTAGGATTCTAGGATTTTTATGGTTTTATGACTTACAGTTAAGTCTTTTATCCATTTTGTGTTTATTCTTGTGTATGGTGTAAGCTGGTGGTCTAGTTTCATTTTTTTGCAGGTATCTGTCCAATTTTCCCAACACCATTTATTGAAGAGACTGTCTTGACTCCATTGTATGATCTTGCCTCCTTTGTCAAATATTAATTGTGCATAATGACTTGGATAAATTTCTGGGTTCTCTGTTCTGTTCCATCGATCTATATGCCTGTTCTTGTGTCAGTACCAGGCTGTTTTTATTATGGTGGCTTTGTTGTATAACTTAATATCTGGTATTGTGATTTCTTCAACTTTGTTCTTTTTTTCTCAAGATTGCTGCTGATATTCAGGGTCTCTTTTGGTTTCTTATAAATTTTTGGAGTATCTTTTTGGATCTGTAAAATATGCTGTTAGTATTTTAATAGTGATTGCATTGAATCTGCAGATTGCCTTGGGTTGTTGTGGCAGAATGCACAGGAGAATGATCAGCCAGAGCACTGAGGGAGGAAAGTTTAATAATTATTTTGCAGATCTGCTAGTCCAGGGGAATTCTGGATCCAAAACCTGAACTGAACTCGTGGGGAGGCTCTGACCTATATATCTCCTCCTGTGGTGGGCTCCTGAGAGTCCCTGCAACTCTGCCCAAGTCAGCTGTGGCGGGTCCCTGGGGTTAGGCTCTGCAGTTCTTCCCAAGTCAGTCAGAGTGGGGAAGTAAGACTACAGTTTTAACCAGATACTGAACTAGGTTTCAAGCCCCCCCCCCCATTTTCCTTTTCATTCCCCCCTCTTGTTCCACAAGCTATTTTTAGCCTTGGGGATTAAAAAAGCCTCAGGAATTGGGGATAAGGTCTATGATTACTCTAGCTACTTCCTGCTGAAGGGAGGGGTGATGAAAAAGGAGGTTCAGTACCCTGAGTCTTCACCATATCCCCCAAGGGGATTGTCGGAGTATCAAGGGCAGAAAAGTTCTCCCGTCTAAGGTTCTGGCAACACTTCTATGAGGAGAGAATAAAACGGTTAGGAAAACAAACAAACAAACAAAAAATATAGGAGGGGATAAGGAGATTCAGGTCAGTCAGCCAGATCTGCCATCTTCTTGAAGATGATCCACAAGGGGTAGTTCAGGTCAGAAGTCACCTTCAACTCTGGATGCTGATTATTCAGCTGGTAGGCTGCTTTTACCCAGGAGTGGTGTGTTGGAAGCTGCCCATTGCCTTAACTAGCAGAGAGATGTGGACAAGGAACCCAGAAGGCTGGTCAACCTTGAGGCTCTGACAAGGGTCAGAGCCATACACCCACTGTCTGGTGGAGACAAAGGGAGCTGAAGCAACTTCCACCTTTTAGTCTTATATAAATCCTTGTTGATGGGCTATCATTGAGCTATTATTGGAATTAACTGCCTAAGGGCTATGGGTGTATCCCAGACCTGAATAAAAAGGATGGCAAGGCCAGAGCAAAGCGGAGTCCTCTCTTGGGCTTCCGCCTGGCCCCCAATTCCCAAATTAGTATTTTCTTGTCTTGTCTCTTTCATTTGTGTGTGGCCTCCTCCAGAGCCCAAACCCTGAACCTGAACCCTGAACCACGCAGGTCATGGGGGGTACACTCGCAACTGGCAGCCCAACATGGGGGGAGAGGGGGTATACTCGCAGTGGTGCATCCAGGTAGCTGTTTCTGAATTTCTAAGGTCCTTATTTCCCCCAAATTTCCCTTTGGCCTAATTAAGGGAGGGGGTCTGCCATATAGAATTTCAAATGAAGAGAATTCTACCATGTCTCTCAGGACACAGCGCACCCGCAGGAGTACAAGTGGTAAGGTATCTGTCCAGGATAAGTTCATCTCCTGGCATAGCTTAGCCATAGCCTGCTTGAGAGTCTGGTTTATGTGACCTACTGTCCCTCAACTCTGGGGCCTGTAGGCTGCATGTAAGTTCCACTTAATTCCTAAGGCCTTAGCTACCTGCTGTTCTACTTCGGCTACAAAGGCTGGGCCATTATCTGACCCTATGATTAACGGCATTCCATACCACGGAATTATGTCTCTCTAACGCCTTGGTGACTTCTCTCGCCTTCTCTGTGCAGGTAGGATATGCCTCAACCCAGCCTGAAAAGGTGCAGACAAAAACTAAAAGATATTTATTTCCTTTACTAGGCCCTATTCTGTAAAGTCTACCTCTAGGTCTCCAAAGAGAGCCTTCTCATACTGCTGAATTCCTATTGGTCCTACAGTGCCTTCCATTGTTCTGTGCACAAAGGAGGCAGCGCTGAGAGACTGAGGTACATAAGGAGGGGACATGGGCAATTAGATAGTATCTTCTTAACAAGGCTTCTAGAGCTGTCTTCCCTAAATGGGTAGGTTCTTGCTGCTGGAGGACTACTCTACAAGCTGTTTGGGGACATAGACCCTATGATACGGGAATACCCACCAACCTTCCTTCGTCCTTTTACCCCTTTCTTGTTGGGCCCATTCTTCTTCTTGAGGGGTGTATTTCGGAGGTTCAGAGATTTCAGAAACCAGCATGATCTGCGATGGTGCTGCCTGCTCCTTAGCAGCTAGTCTTGCCTCTGTGTCTGCCCATTATATATCTGACCTATATATCTCCTCCTGAGACTAGACCTTAGCAGCTAGTCTTGCCTCTGTGTCTGCCCATTATATATCTGACCTATATATCTCCTCCTTCACCACAGGAGAAGATATATAGGAGTGGTGTGTTGGAAGCTGCCCATTGCCTTAACTAGCAGAGAGATGTGGACAAGGAACCCAGAAGGCTGGTCAACCTTGAGGCTCTGGCAAGGGTCAGAGCCATACACCCACTGTCTGGTGGAGACAAAGGGAGCTGAAGCAACTTCCACCTTTTAGTCTTATATAAATCCTTATTGATGGATTTATATAAGGACTAGAGGCCTGTTGTAGGAAGATTCACAAGAGACTCATTCCAAAATGCATGGGGGCAGGAGACCTTGCAAATATTTGAATATTTGAATAGGAGGCCTTTGTTAGTCCTGGCCCATCTGTCTGTGTCTAATGGTTTCCTTCTGAAACTGAATCTTTTCCTTTTTGGTGTCCTCTACAATGGATGACTGCTACTTCCTTGGGCTCCTAGACTGCTTCTAGTAACTTCAAGATCTCATTCTGATTTTTTATTCCTTTTCCTCTGGCCGTCAGGAGCCCCCTTTCCTTGTATGTGGCCCCATGGATATGTAGGGTAGCGAAGGCAAAGAGAGAGTCAGTGTAGATGTTGGTGTACTTATCCTTACTGAGATTTAAGGCTCTGACTAAGGCCCAAAGTTTGATGACCATCATTCAGGAAGGACCTGTGTCTCTCTTATCTCAAAGTTTGATACCATTGCATACACTGCTCATATTTTTTCATCTAGGAAGCTACTGCCATCTGTGAACAATAATAAGTCTGGATTCTGTAGAGGCCTATCTGTTAGATCTGGCCAGCTGGAGTAAACCTCCTTTAGGACTTCTAGATAATCATGCTCCAGGGTTCTCTCTGCAATGGGTAGGAAAGTGGAAGGATTAAGAGTTCTTACTGCCTCTAATCTTATTTGTGTATTTTCACATAGGAGCCCTTGATATTGAGTATCTGAGCATGAGTCAGCCAATGTTGCCCCTTTGCTTCCATTAGGGTGACAACAGCATGAAGCACTTTAACATTTAAGTTCTATCTCAGAGTGAGCTTGTCTGCCTCTTTGACTAATAAGGCTGTGTCTGCAAGGGCTCTAAGGCATAGGGGCCACCAGGAGGCAACCGGGTCAATCTGTTTGGAGAGGTAGGCTACTTGCCTCTGCCAGGGTCCCAACTCCTAAGTCAGAACTCTTAGGGCTATCCTGTTGTTCTTGTGAATGAAAAGGTTAAAGTCCTGTGTCACATCTGGGAGCCTTAGGGCCAGTGCCTTGATGAGCTTTGTCTTTATGGTTGTGAAGGCTTATTCTTGTTCAGAACTCCAGTTAATGGGTGCCTTTTCCTCTCCTTTTCAGTCTTCATAGAGGGGTTTAGCTATATCTGAGAATCCTGGGATCCAAATTTGACAGAACCCTGCTGACCCTAAGAATTCCTGAATCTGTCACTGGGTGCTGGGGACTGGTATGGCACATACTACGTGTTTTCTTTCAGTCCCTAGTCTAAATTTCTCTTGGGTAATTTGGAAACAGGTAACCTGTTTCATTCTTAGAAAGGTTCATGTTCCTTCCCAACTCTGAGTTCGCATGGAGCTAGCCAGTAGGAGGTTGTCTACATATTAGAGTAGAATGCACCCCACGTCCTATCCTGGAAATTTGGACAAATCTGCTGTTAGTGCTTCACTTAAAAGAGTTGGGGAGTTCTTGAACCCTTGGCAGTCTGGTCCTGGTGAACTGTTCCTTAGCCCCTGTGGTTGGGTTTTTCCACTCTAAGGCAAACAGGGGCTGACTGGAGGGTGCCAGCTGAAGGCAGAAAAAGGCATATTTTAGATCTAGACATGTAAACCATTCCGCTTCTGATGGAATGAGTCTCAGAAGGGTGTATGAATTCGGCAGCACTGAATGCAGGGTTATAATGGCCTCATTAACAGCCTGCAGGTCTTGTACTGGGTGGTAATCACTGGTCCCAGTCTTCATAACAGGTAAGAGAGGGGTGTTCCATGGAGACTGACACTGCTTAAGAAGTCCCCATTGAAGCAGTCATTCTAGGTGGCCCTGGATACCTAGGCATGTGTTCCTTGGAATTGAATACTGGTGAAGTTTTACAGGCTGTGCCCCAGGCTTCAAGTAAATTAGCACTGGGGTGTGGTTCTTAGCCAGGCCTGGAGGATTTCCTTCTGCCCAGACCAGCAGGAATTCCTTCTCTAGTTCAGGCTCTAATGGTAAGTCCTTTGACTGGGAGGTATGAAGTTTCCATTTATCCTCCCTAGGCACTGCTAAAGACAGGATCATTGGAAAGGCAGTTGTGCTGAGCCGTCTTGGGCAAAGGTGATTTCTGCTCCCATTTTTGGCTAACTGGCCTTTGCTCATTAGAGGGACCAGGCAATCTGGCAAGTACAGGAATTCATGAACCAACTGGTGGCCGCTTAACTGACATTGGTGGGGGCGGCAGAATGGTCTGCGGGTGTGGTCCACGGTAGCTCCAATAACGGTGACTTTCTGTTCCGAGAGGGGAGCTACTTTCTGAGTAACTACCAAGTGCTCTGCCCCTGTATCAACCATAAAGTTCACAGTCTGGCCCCCGATTTTCATTTTGACCCTGTGCTCATGGGGCCCCATTTGGAAAGAGCCCGGTCTGTTATAGTCAGAGTCAGCTGCTGCCAGTCCAATGACGTTTGCCTCAGGTGGCTCTGGCCGATAGTGGCTGGATGGTTTGGATGGTCTTGCCTGCTTCTTCTGGTGGATCAGATATTCATTCTTCCAGTGTCCTAATTCTTTACAATAGACACACTGGTCCCATTTAAGATAGTCCTTCCTTTTCCTGACTTGGCTCCTTGCTGTCTTCCTTTCCTTTTCTTGGAACTAGCTTCTAAAACAGCCACAGCAATCAGTCGCTTTCCTTTTTAGTTTCTCCTCAGCCTCTTTTTTAGCTGCATTGTCCCGATTAATGAAAACCTTGTTTAGTATTTCTAGTAGCTCAGTTGCATTCTTTCCCGCAAATCCTTCAAGCTTCTGTAGCTTTCACCTTATGTCTGGCTGAGCTTCACTAACAAAGGCTGCATTGACCATAGTTTGATTCTCTGAGGTCTCTGGGTCAAAGGGAGTATAAATTTGATATGCTTCACAGAGTCCCTCATAAAAGGCTGCCAGACTTTCATCAAGCCTCTGGAAAACTTCAGAGGTCTTGGCCATATTAGTGGGCTTCTTGGCTCCAGCCCAGAGTCCCTGGAGGAAGGCCAGCCAATATCTCTCTATTTTGGCCCTCCCATCCTCTGAATTAGGGTCCCTTCTCGGTTCCACATCTTGGAGAGCCTCCTGGCCCATCTGTCTGTGTCTAATGTCCCTGGCAGGGCCTGGTCTGGAGCCATTTATGAGCTTCTGTTATTATTCTCATGTGCTCCTCAGCATTAAAAAGTGTGAGAAGGAGTTGCTTACAGTCTACCCAGGTGGGCTTATGGGTCTGAAAAATTGACTCCAGAAGGTCAACCATGGCTATAGGTTTTTTGGAATAAGCAGGAGTGTGATGCTTCCAATTTAAGAGATTGGTCATAGTGAAAAGCTGGTAGTGAAAGACCGATCCCCCCTCTTGTGAGGTCCCATTTTCTCCAATTATATGAGGGTCCTGCATTTCTCAGAGAGGCATCTGGAAAGCCAGGAGTGGTTTGGATCCTTGATCAGCTGAGCGCAAACATCATCCAACTGGCTCTGGAGAGTCCAGTTGGGGGGAGACGAAAGGAGGTGGTGTATCTAAGCAACCCTGGCTAGGCAAAGGGGCACTGGGTACCACTTGAGGCACGTATAGAGGTGGTAGAACTGGCAGGGCTTCCTCAGGGGGTTCCTGCAGAATAGGAGGCTTACTAGTATTCTCCTCCTGAGGGGCCTGCCCTTTTTCCTTATATACATAAAAATGGATCCAAAGCAGCTTAAACTATGCTATTTCTAGCCACTGGTCAATATAAGGGAACTGGTCAGGATGACCTGGGTCTCCTGTGATAATTTTGTGAACATTCCTGATCATGGAGATATCCAATGTGCCCTCTGGTGGCCATCCTACTCCAAAAGATGGTCAGTCTATTTCACACATCCTTTTTAACTCCCAGGGGACTAGTTTTACCCTGTAGTCCCCAATAAACCCTTTTAAAATTCCTTAACATACATTCTAAAATAGTAGAGTTTGCCGAAACCGGTGTGGCTCAGTGGATAGAGCATCAGCCTGCAGACTGAAAGGTCCCAGGTTCGATTCCGGTCAAGGGCATGTACCTGGGTTGCGGGCACATCCCCAGTGGGGGGCGTGCAGGAGGCAGCTGATCGATGTTTCTCTCTCATCGATGTTTCTAGCTCTCTCTCTCTCTCCCTTCCTCTCTGTAAAAAATCAATAAAAAATATATTAAAAAAAAATAAAACAGTAGAGTTTGAGGAGGAGCTATTACCCATCTTGCAGGGAGGGACCAGGTTACTTCCCCCCCCCCTTTTTTTTTAATACCTGAATAGAAGAACTAATCAAAATAAGGCTTATTCTCTTTTTTAAAAAATATTTGAATATTTTTTCCTTTTTTTAAATTATTGTTTTAAGTATTACAAATAGTAGTACATATGTCTCCTTTTTTTTTCCCCTTTGATCTCCCCCCGACCTCCCCTACCCCCCAGTACATGCCTTCACCTGCCCGCCCTCCCCCCCGCCCCAGTGTCTTGTATCCATTGGTTGTGCTTATATGCATGCGTATAAGTCCTTCGGTTGGTCTCTTACAGCCCCCCTCGCCCAACCTCCCCTGTCTTCCCAATGTAGTTTGACAGTCTGTTCAATGCTTCTTTGCCTCTGTATCTTTTCCCCACCATTTCCTTCCTTTAAAAAGTTGTGCCTTTGCAGACTAGAAATAAACATATAATAACAAAACAAAACAAAAAAATGTTTGAGTCCCAATTTCAATGTCCAACAGTTCTGAGTCCCCGTTTCAATGTCTAACAGTTCCTTATGTGTACATGTCAGCAATGATATCTGGATGGTGGGCACATGGTGGCAATGCAGGTCTGACCTTCTCTGGTTTGGTCCTAGGTAACCTGCAGCAGTGCACAGCTGCTGACTGCTCATGTGGCAAGGCGTTGTCAGCGTCTTCCATCTCTGGACTGTTTTTTCCTCTTGTCTTCGTGGTTGGAGCACACCTGTCAATTCCTCTCTGTTGCAGGAATCCACCTGGTCTTGGGGTTGTTTTCTGAAAATATACAAATATATTCTTGACCACAAGTTAATAAAGGAATCTTTTCTATATAATTGATTTGGGATCCTTTTTATTTTTGTTCAAATGATTTTCCTTTGTCTTATTTAGACACCATGTGTGTTTTTAATGGCCGTCTTGCTGTTAGCATTACAAATGAAAATTAATTTGGTAAAGTAAAAATTTTCTAGATGTAATTTACTTATAGGATATTTTTCCTTACATGATATTGCCCTACTATTCCCCCCCTTTTTTTTATTAATGGAGGTTTTTGTAAATTTTATAATGCAGTCTTGATTACTTTAAATTTAATTTTTTTTTTTTTTTTTTTTTTGCCCACAAATATGACTGCTTTAGGTTCATTGCATATTAGGAATTTTACCATGAGATGAACTACGAATAGAAATTTTAGTTATTACTTTAAGAACAGCTTTTTGTCCAGTACAATTAACTTTACTTGCATATTCACTTATTTCAATTAGCCTATTTAAATTAATCTGAAACTCGATTACTATTTTACTGTCAAATTTAATACTCTACCAACAATCTTAGTTTACCCTGTAAATATTAGTGGGAAGGATTATTTGCATTCTTGAGTGGGTCCTGAGTATTCCAGATGCTAGGCTGAATTTAGATATAGGGCAGCTGCTGTCAGCCAGGTCTCTTGTCTGTTACCTGGGTCCCTATCTGAGCTGGGTGTGGGAAGCGTGAAGCAGCCATGGGGGCAGGAGACCTCCTTCAGAAGGGGCGAGGGTTCAAGCCCCTGCAATGTTGGGGGGGTGAGGGTCTGTGCTTCTGTTGTCCTCCCAAGTTCTCTCCTGATGGCCCCTCTGCGACTGTGCTTGTCTTAGGTTGTTCCTTCCTTGAGGAATCTTACCTGTCTCTGGCTAACCAGCCATCCTCCGGGGCCAAGCAGGGTGGTGTGAGGTTCAGTTCTGTCTCCCTGGTAGCCTAAGCCCCCGTGGCCTCCACACCCAGCACCTGAATAAGGCTTATTTTCTAACTTCATTTGTCCTTGGATGTGGACAGCAAATAACACTAATCAGATTTCTGCTATCAGTATCCCTGAGCACATTGACATCATAAGCTATTTAACCTCTGTTTAGAGAGGCAAAATGCAAATTATTTACTCCCAGGTGTCCTTGGTTTAGGGAAGATAGGATTTACAAGATGACTCCAATGTCCTTGATTTAGGGAAGATAGGATTTAAAGATTTATGGAAGAATGTTTTAGGGAAGACAGGATCCAATGTCTTTGCTTTTTTTTTTTTCCTATGTTTCTGATCTGGGCACTACCGGGGGCACTTGCTGCTCTCATCAGTGAATCAAGACCAGAAGATTCTCTCCGAGAACTCTAGCACACCAGGACAATCCAATGTCTTTGCTTTAGGGAAGACAGGATTTCCAGGATGCCTTGATTTAGGGAAGATAAGATTTCTGCTCAGTTTCCCTATTCTCCCAGCTTACTGGCCTGTCATCCATTCAACTTTCTTTCAACATTTCTCTTCACCTTCCTCCATTACACTAAAGCCATACTTTCTTTCCAGTTAGTTAGAACTCAGTCTTAAATTTTAGGTGACATGTAAATAATTAATATTCCTCAGATTAGCAATACATTCATATTTTTTAAGAGACACAAACAGAAATTTCACTAGCTAAACAATTTAAACAAACAACGAAGAGACATATTTAAACAATAAAGACAGATAACATTCCCCAGTAAAAACTTTGAATCACCACAGAAACACAGGAGAGGTTTAGAAGGGTTTTTTTTAAAGAAACAAAAACAAAACAAACAAACAAAAAGGAACACTTTTACACCAGCATGTGCCACATTTACACCACAGAATACCATGCATTCACCAAATCAGTTTCAACTGTGCAGAGATACAGAACAGGTCGCTGAACAGAGGCAGTAGAGAACTGCCTAGGGACACTTCTCTTCTAACTTTTTCAAAGGCAGGCCAGACTTGGATCCTTAGCCAGTCCGAGTTTTGACTTCCTTCCCTGGAAGTCCCAGAGATAGTGAATACCATCTAGAAGCTGTTCTTCCAGATGATCTGAGCTATCCTGAGGTAAATAATTACCTAGATAGGGGCCAGCTACCTCTTCTATCCCATAGGACAGGCCAGAATTTGGACCTGTTTTCCTGGGGAAAAACTTAGTTCCAGAAGTCTGATTTTGACTTCCCTCAGGGAAGTCCCAGAAAGGTATTTCCTACCTCTTTTGGGTCCCCTGGAGTGCTGAGTCACCACAGTCCCTCCGGGCCCCACGAGTTCAGGAACCAGTAAATGTGTTGGTGGTGCACCTTCCTTGGGTCCCAGAGCTCCAAGTGAGTGCCCTGAAGTACGCTCTCATCAGCAGTGGCCTAAGAGCCAGTTCACCTGATGTTTTCTCAGTTCAACGCACCAAATGCTGTGGGAGAATGTCAGCCAGCACTCTGAGGGAGGAAAGTTTAACCTTTATTTCACAGATCTGCTAATCCAAGGAAATTCCAGATCCAAAACCTGAACTGAATTCGTGGGGAGGCTCTGACCTATATATCTCCTCCTGTGGTAGGCTCCTGAGGGTCCCCACAGCTCTGTTCATGTACATTTGGGTGGGGCCTTGGGGTTAGGCTCTGCAGCTCTGCCCAAGACAGTCAAAGTGGGGAAATAATATTACAGTTTTAACCAGATACTGAACCAGGTTTCCTTTGCAAGGTAGCCTGAACAGTTGATTCCTAAGATCTTAATTTTTTGTTGCAGTGGTAAATGGGGTTGTTTTAACTCCCAGGGGAGGCATCTGGAAAGCCAGGAATTCTCTTTCTGAGAATTCATGATTGGTGTATAAAAAAGCCATTGATTTTGGGTGTTGAATTTATATTCTGCTATATTGCCAAATTCATTTCTTAAATCTAGTGGGTTTTTTTTTTTTTTGGGGGGGGGGGAACTTTTGCATTTTCTATTTACAATATCATGTCATCTAGAATAATGACAGTTTTATTTCCTCCTTTCCAACTTGAATGCCTTTTATTTCTTCTTCTTGTCGGATCGCTGTGGCTAGGAATTTCAGTACTATCCTATATAATAAATGTCTGCAGGTGGGCTGTTCAATTAATCAAAACATAATATGCTAATGATATGCTAAGGCCACTCAACAGCTCCCTATGACATGCACTAACCACCAGGGGGCAGAAAGTCGACCAGTTGGCCAATGAGCTGACCACCAGGGGTTAATTTGTTGCTTGGTTCTGGCCAATTGGGACTGAGTGAGATGGGCCAGACACACCCTGGAGCCCTCCTGCAGTCCCTCCCCTGTTGGCCAACCTCCCATATTTCTCCCTGGCTCTGATCATGCACCAGTGGGGTCCCTCAGCCTTGCCTAAGCCCTCTTGCAATCTGAGACCCCTCAGGTACTGTCGGAGAGCTGGTTTCAGCCCAATCCCACAGGGGGAGTGCCGCTCACCCAGAAGCCGGGCTAACAGCTGGGGAGCTCAACAGTGGTGGCGGGAGTATTCCCACCTCTGCAGCAGCACTAAGGATGTCCAACTCCAGGACTGAGAGGGCACAGTCTGGGCTGAGGAACTTGCCCCCCTCCCCCCCGAATGCATGAATTTCATGCACCAGGCCTCTAGTGTTGAAGAAGAGTGGTGAAAGTGACATCCCTGTTCTTAGAGAAAATGTTTTTAATTTTTGCACATTGAGTATGATGTTTGCTGTAGGTTTATGATATATGGCCTTTATTATATTGAGGTTTGATTCCTCTATTCCCACTTTGATGAGACTTTTTATCAAAAATGGGTGTTGCTTTTTGTCAAATGCTTTTTCTGCATCTATTGATATGATCATGTGATTTTTGTCTTTCAATTTGTTTATGTGAAGTATCATGTTTATTGATTTGCAAATATTGTGCCAGCCTTGCATCCCCAGATTAAATCCCACTTGATGATGGTGTATGATCTTTTTAATATACTGCTGGATCTGATTTGCTAATATTTTGTTGAGGATTTTATCTTGTACTAGAGGCCCGGTGCATGAAATTTTTGCATGGGGAGGGTTTGTCCCTCAGCCCAGCCTGAACCCTCTCCAAACTGCGACCCCTCAAGGGATGTCTGACTGTCTAAATGGGCAGTCGGACATCCCTCTCACAATCCAGGATTGTTGGCTCCCAACCACTCGCCTGCCTGCCTGCCTGATTGCCCCTAACCACTCCCCTGCCAGCCTGATCAATGCCTAACTGCTCCCCTGCCAGCCCAATTACCCCTAACTGCCCTCCCCTGCCAGCCTGGTCACCCCTAACTGACCTACCCTGCCGGCCTGGTCACCCCTAACTGCCCTCCCTTGCCAACCCGGTTGCCCCTAACTGCCCTCCCCTCCCAGCCTGGTCACCCCTAACTGCTCTCCCCTGCTGGCCTGGTCACTCCCAACTGCCCTCCTCTGCAGGCCATGTCTCTTCCAACTGCCCTCCCCTGCAGGCCATGTCACCCCTAACTGCCCTCCCTTGCCAGCCCGATTGCCCCTAATTGCTCTCCCTGACAGCCTGGTCCCTCCCAACTGCCCTCCCCTGCTAGCCTGGTCCCTCCCAACTGCCCTCCCCTGCAGGCCTTGTCCCTCCCAAATGACCTCCCCTGCAGGCCATGTCACCCCTAACTGCCCTCCCTGCAGGCCTAGTTCCCCCCAACTTCCCTCCCTTGCTGTCCATCTTGTGGCAGCCATTTGTGTACACATGGGGGTGGCCATCTTGTGTGTTGGAGTGACAGTCAATTTGCATATTACTTCTTTATTAGATAGGATGTTCATCAGGAATATTGGCCTGTAATTGTCTTTCTTTATAATGTCTTTATCTGATTTTGGAGTTAAAATAATGCTTGTAAGAACTTGGAAGTGTTCCTTCCTCTTGGATTTTTTGGAATAATCTGAGGTGTATAGGTGTTAGTTCTTCATTGAATGTTTGGTAAAACTCCCCTGTGAAGCTGCCAAGACAAGGGCTTTTGTTTGCTTGTAGTTTTTTATTTATTTATTTTTTAATTTTTTATTGATATCAGACAAGAAAGGAAAAGGTGAGAGAGATAGAAACATCAATGATGAGAGAAAATCATTGAACGGTTCCCCCTGCACACCCTACACTTGGGATTGAGCCCACATCCCAGGCATGTGCCCTTATTGGGAATTGGACCATGACCTCTGGGTTCATAGGTCAATACTCAAATACTAAGCCATGCCAGCTGGGCTGCTGGGAGTTTTTTGATTACTGTTTCTATTCTGCAGTTGTTATTGGCCTATTAAGGTTTCTGATTCTTCCTGATTCAGTTTTTGGAGATTGAATTTTTCTAGGAATTTGTCCATTTCATCCACATTGTTCAGCTTGTTGGCATATAGTTGTTCATAATATTTTCTTACAACATTTGTATTTCTGTGGTGTCAGTTGTTACTTCACCATTTTTGTTTCTGATTCCATTTACTTGGGTCCTCTCTCTTTGTTGCTTGATGAGTTTGTTTACCTTTCATCGATCTTGTTTACCTTTCAAAGAACCACCTTTTGGTTTGATTGTTTTTTTGTATTTTTAAGTCTTTATGTCATTTATTTATCCACTAATCTTTATTATTTCCTTCCTTCTACTTACTCAGGGCTTTTCTTGTTGTTCTTCTAATTCTTTAAGTTTTAGGGGTAAGTAGTTTATTATTAATTTTTCTTGTTTTCTGAGGTAGGCCTGTAGCGCTATGAAATTCTCCCACAGGACAGCTTTTGCTGTGTCCCAAAGATTTGGGGTTGTTTTGTGTTCCTTTACATTTGTTTTAAGAAAGTTTTTTATTTATTTGTTGATCTCATTAGTAACCCTTTTATTGTTTAATAACATGCTATTTAGCCTCCATGTATTTGAATGGTTTGGGGTGTTTTTACTGTAGTTATTGTGATCTAAGAAGATTCTTGATGTGAGTTAAATCTTTCTGAACATCTAGAGACTTGTTTTGTGTCCCAATATGTGGTCTGTCTTTGTGAATGATCTATATACACTTGAGAAGAATGTATATTCTGCAGCTCTGGGGTGAAATGTTCTATAAATGTCAATTAAATTAAACTGATGTAGTGTATCATTTAGAGTCACTGTTTCCTTGTTAATTTTTTGTCTGGAAGATCTATCAGTTAAGTCAATGGAGTATTAAAGTCCCCTATTATGACTGTGTTGTTGTCAATCTCTCCCTTAAAGTCCTCTGTAAGTTTTTGTATATATTTAGGTGTTCCTATATTGGGTGCATATACACTGAGTGGCCAGATTATTATGATCTCTGAACACATAATAATCTGGCACTCAGTATATATATATTAGAGGCCTGGTGCATGAATTTGTGCATGGGTGGGGTCTGGCCAGCCTGGCCAGGGGGAGGGGACATGGGCGGTTGGCTGGCCTGTCTGCTGGTTGAACTCCTGGTCAAGAGGACAATTTGCATATTAGCCTTTTTTATATAGGATATACACTGAGTGGCCAGATTATTATGTGTTCAGAGATCATAATAATCTGGCCACGCAGTGTATGTTTACCAGGGTTATATCCTCCTGCTGGATTACTCCCTTTAGTATTATGTAGTGACCTTTGTTGTCTCTTGTGATGGCCTTCATTTTGAATTCTATTTTGTCAGATATGAGTATTGCTACCCCAGTTTTTTATTTTGTTTCCATTTGCTCACACAGGATGAGAGTGAAAGGATGGAATTTCTTCCCATCCTTTCACTCTCATCCTGTGTGAGTCTTTGTTCTGAGGTAGGTCTCTTATAGACAGCATATATTTGGGTCATGTTTTTATATTTATTTTGTTACCCTATGTCTTTTAATTGAGCATTTAATCCATTTGCATCTAAGGTTATTATTGATATGTACTTATTTATTGGCATTTTAAATTCTATTTGCCTACCCTTCTCTCTCTATTGCTTCTTCTCATTATAGTAGTCCCTTCAGCATTTCTAGTAGTGATGGTTTGGTGCTGATAAACTCTTTTCTCAATTTTTGGTCTGGGAAGCTATTTCATCATCTATTTTTGAATGATAGCCTTGCTGGATATAGTAATCTTGGTGTCAGACCCTTGTTTTTCATTAGCTCAGCACTCATGCCATTCCCTTCTGGCCTGTAGAGTTTATGATGGGAAACCAGCTGACAATTTTATGGGAGTTCCATTGTAGATAACAAATTGTTTTTTTCTTGCTGCCTTTAAGATTCTCTCTTTGTCTTTAATTTTTGGCATTTTAATTATGATGTGTCTGGATATGGGCCAGTTTGGGTTCTTCTTTCTTGGTACTCTCTGTGCTTCCTGGACTTGTGTGACTTTTTCCTTTATCAGGTTAGGGAAATTTTCTGCCATTATTTCTTCAAACGCGTTCTCTATCCCTTCCTCCCTTTTTGCCTCTTCTGTTACACCTACTATGTGAATATTATAACATTTTATGTTTTCCCACAGATCTATTAAGCTGTCATGCTGGTTTTTTTTCTTTTTTTTAATTGTTTATTCATTATGGTTCTCTGATTTTGTTATTTTTTCTACCCTGTCTTCTAATTCACTGATCCGATCCTTGGCTTCCCCTAATCTACTATGTATTCCTTCCACTGTGTTCTTTATTAGTGCTATGTCATTCTTCATATTTACTATAAATCCTCATGCTATTGAGCATCTTTGCCATCATTATTCTGAACTCTGTGTCTGATAAATTTCTCATCTCCATTTCACTTAACTCTTCTTCTGGAGAATTCTCTTGTTCTTTCATTTGTGTTTTTATCTTCCCATTTTGGCTGCCTTGTTTGGGTTTGTGACTATCTATTAGGTAGCTCTGCTACACCTCCCAATCTCTAGTGCAGGATACTGTCAAATGTTTGTTTCTGACTAATTAGATCAGGCAAAGACTCAAAGCCTCCAGAGACCCTCCTCTGCCTACCAACTGATTATATTCAGTCTTGAGTAACCCTCAGACAATCGCCCACATGTGGGGTGAGAGGTTTTCCTACAGGGTGGGGCAATTGCTTCTGCCTGATGGCTAATTGTTATTCTCAGTCTCTAAATAGGGTGGGGCAAGGGGTTTTACAAAAGTGTGGGTCAACTATCTTCCCCCACTCTAGGCAAACAGTGCCTAGAAAGAAAATATCTGCCGGAGAAAGATGTCATCAGCATGAGGGAATGACTCAGCCTGGGAATCTGGGGTGTCTGCCTTCCAAGTTCTAACCCCAGAGCCACCAACCCTGGCTTCTGCTCACATAGCTCCAGTTCACTCTGCCAGAGCCCAAGGTGAGTGGCTGCACATGAAATTTTGTTCATTGGCCCTTTAAGGAGGTGCCTTAATTTCCAGCTGTCTCTCCCTGGCAGATAGCAACTCTGATGCTTTTCACAGCCAGATGTTTTATAGGCCTCCTTTTTCAATTCTGCTGCTTTCTACTGGGGGTTCCAGTTTGGGGATTATATCCCAGAGTTCTCAGTGGCAACCCCCCACAGCTAAGATATGTTTCTGGAACTCCTGCTGCTGTTGGTGGGAGCGTGGCCAGACCTTTCATGCTTCTGCCCTTCCTACCAGTCTCTATGTGGTCTCCACTTTCCATCCTTGGTTATCAGGGTTCTCTCCAGCTAGTCTTCAGTTGATTATTGAGGATGGTTTGTTTGTTTGTTTGTTTTACTTAGGTTTTAATTCCAGTGTGGTCCTGGAGCATGTCTGTGTAGCATCCACTTACTCTGCCACCATTTTTTTCCATACAATTTTGAACACCAACAAAAAGTTTCTGGTTGGCGATCATACCATTTCTTGAGACAGGTAATTCAAGAGCGGGAGCAGCAGATTTCCTGGGGCTGGTTAGGAGTAGGAGTCGGTAGAACCCTGTGTGGGCCACATAGTTGGTGCTGAATAGGTATTTGTTTCAGGAGAATGCCAGATGGAGATATCTTGAAAGTGGCTGAATACCACTTTCAATAAGTTTGTAGCTGATGCAAAAGAAAGGATGGGCTGGAGATTAGATTACTGGATCCACTCCATTCATCAGTTTATTACTAGGTGAGAAGGAGACTGACATGTTATTTTGTTGGAGACTGGGTGTAAGCTGACAGAGTCCTTGCACCCAAAGGGACTGATAAGATTCAGTCCCCTGCCCACAGTGTCCCCTGACTTGTTTAGATGGTGATTCCCAATTGTCAGCAGAATGAGAGTGACCTTTCATGGATTACCAGAAGTTTGTAACTATTTACTGAGGTTTGCTGTACTGAGAATTTGGCTTCCTGCTTTATCTCCCTTAGAGATTAAGAGGAACGGAGAGTACATTCCTTTTGAACTGACCTCCCAGTCAGTGTTTGTGTATAAAAGGTATTGTGCAGTTAATAAAGATGCTGCAGTCTGTCAATGGCTTGCAGTCCTCCTGAATCTGCTTTCATGTCTTCCTTTTCTTAATTCCCACCTCCCTACCTCAGTCCGGGTTCACCTGTCAGGTTGGCCCTGACATTATTCCTAGGCAGCATCTATATTAAAAAGTTTACAAAGGAGAGATAAAGAGAGTCTAGAGGTGTTGCCAGGAAACCAGGAGAAACCAGTCTCTCAAACCTAAATGAAGCGGACATGTCAGAAAGACATGTTTACACAGAAAGACCAGTTTACACAGAGGGCTCAGCAGTCCAGTAGCCCAGGGAGGAAGTCTTGAGCAGGGGTGTGAATGGGTGTGGTCCTCACACATGGCATCTTGGGCCATGGGAAGAGACTCAGAGTTCCACAACCTGTCTCCTCATTAAGTTTTTCCAATTTTTAAAATGGTATTTTGTCTTTTTGATTCTAAAAATAATCCATGCTTATTGTAGAAAATATATAAAATACAAAACAGTTCAACAACAACAAAAAAATGGTTACTGCTTGCTTCTGTCCAAGATCCAGGCTCTCCTAAGACTTGCTTATACCTGGGGCTAACCTTCCATTTGGTTTGAACCTTGTCATTCTCCTTTCAGCACCATATCTTCCTAAGTGGTTGCTCAACAGGGTAGCACAGACAGAACAAACACTGCAAAACAAATAATTTGATAAGCTATAAACTAATACACTCTGAGTATGAGTGGTCATATGGAGGGTGACACCATTGGTAATCAATCAGCCCCAAGGCTCATAGGCACACACATTCACAAGCACACAACCTTGTCCTGGGCCCCAGAAGCACACACATTCATAAGCACACAGCCTTGTCTTGGCTAAGCATGATCTAAAACATGGACTTCTCTTTTACAGTGATGGGGTAGGAGCCAGGAGAACCATGCTTATGAGCAGTCATTCTAGCCACATCCCTCCTCAGTAACTTGTGTTTTAAACAGTGGGATGCAAGGGTCAGCCTGCCACCATTTTGTAGCCCCTCTCATGAGAGGGGAGCAGAGTGTGCACCTTTGCTAGGGTTGTTGGAACAAATCAGCACAGACACAAGCTCGTCAGCTCAAGGTTCTGTAGGTCAGTAGTCCAGGTTGGCTCAATTGGGTTGTCTGACCTGGTTCTCACAGGCCAAAATCAAGGTGTTGATTGACTGGGCTTCATAAAGGAGCTCAAGGAAGAATCCGCTTCCATGCCAACTCAGGTTGTTGGCAGAATCCAGTTCCTTGCAGTGTGGGACTGAGGTCCCTGTTTGCCCCCTGGCTGACAGCTGGGGACAACCTTGATTCCTAGAGGTCTCTTTGGCCCTTGCAGGTGAGTGCCTTTATCTCAGTCAGCAATAGTGTGTGACATCCTTCTCACACTTGGAGCCTTCCTGACTTTACCTGGGTGTTTCAAGACTCTTCTGCCTTATCTTCTGCTGTATCTCTCTGACTCCAAACAAAGAAATTTACCTTCTTTTAAGGGCAGATGAGTTGGACTCACCCAAATAACCAAATAGAATATACCTATTTTAAGGTAACCTTAATTATACCTGCAAAGTCCCTTTTGCATGTAAGATAACATAAGACGGCTTCTGGGCATGGTTGCATGGGCATTTAGAGGGGTGGGGAAATTGTCAGCCAACCACACAAAGTGATGGCAGGAATGACTTGATTTGTATGATTCCTCTCTTCCTGATAATTAGCAAGGCTTCCTTACTATAACTCCTTTTCACCCTTAGCAGCTTAGAAAGCAGGAGTATTCACCCTCCACTTCAAAAGTGCCTGTAATGTTCATCCAGCTGTGTCTTGATCCACAGGTTGCTTCACATAGTTCTGTACATTTGTTTGTGAAGCCCACTTATTTGATGTGCATCATGATTCTGACTATCACAGTTGTCTCTGTCCTTACACTTGTTACTTTTAGTGGGTCACAGTGATATTTTCCTTCTGAATTTTGTTTCCTGGTGACTCATGCAAATGCTGGCTATTTTATGAGCCCACTGAGCTATTCTGTGAACTTACTTCAGGATTTGTGGCAAACCCTTGCCTACCATGCTCATTTTAAAAATGGCAAGATACTTCAGTAATAGTCCTGATTACAGAATGCTTGTATGGCAGGGTGAGTCATCTTCACTCAGACATCAGGCTTACTTCAGATTCCCCATTAAACTGCACCATGGCTCATTAAACCCCATTGGCTAGAAAAGTGGGTCTTTGTTCAATGTTTATGTTCTGTGCTAATACTAAATTTAGAACATTTCTGATGCAGATGCCTTTGGGGAAATTTGTAAAACACTAGCTAATGTGCCAGCAGATTTCATCTCCTAAGTTCCCAAATAAGGTACCAGGAAAACAGCCCTCCAAACCCCCCTAATTCATTCCCAGGTTTCTTGCTATCCAATTTTATATATCTTATTTATTTTTCTATGATGTCAAACCTCATGATCTTCTGATTACCTTTTTTTCCTACTCTGCTATCTTTAAAAACAAACAAACAATTCTTTATTGTTGAAAATATTATGTATATCCCCAGCCCACCCCAGGCCTTCAGCACCCTATTCTCTATGTACATGGGTTATGCATATATGCATACAAAGTCTTTGGTTGATTACCTCTCACTCATCCACCCTCCCTCCCCCACTTTCTCTCTGAGATTTCGCACTCTGTTCCATGCTTCAATGTCTCTGGATCCACTCCATTCATAAGTTTATTACTTAGATTCCACATATGAGATTATGTAATATTTGCCTTTCTCTGACTGACTTATTTCATTTAGCATGATATTCTCCAGATCCCTACATGCTGTCTCAAAAGGTATCTTCTTTTTTACTGTTGCATAGTATTCCTATGTTGGGACAAGTGTCACACATACTGGTTACCAAAGAGAGTGCTGCCCTAACTCTCTGTAGTTCCAGCCTTTCATTTCCAGCTTTCTAATATAAATTTCCACTTAAAATTCCACCTGGCTATTTAAGTCTGTATGTCTGAAACCAAGGTTACAGGATAGCTCTGTCTACAAACTAATTTCTCTTAAGCAGCTCCATGTACCTATTGCCCAAGATTGAAACCCAGAGTCACTCTTTGCTGTCTATCAAGCACCAAGAACCAATTCTCCATCCCAAATATGTTGGGGGTATTTTGTCCTATGATTTACCCTTCCTGATATTACTTGTTATTCACTCACTCATTGAAGGAGCCCTATATTCTAGCACTGTGCTAAGGACTAGTGATACACAGAGAAGCTGATGAATAAGTCAAGTGCAAAGCCCTGTGGTCATTGACCTCTCAGAAGTCAGGATGGTGCATATACAGGAGTTTAGGAGCTTGAATTGAGGACTCTTCCTGTTTTTGTTCAGCTCATTTCATGCCAGGACATTTGGAAAGCCTCTGGCCACAAAGCCATTGTGTTCCTTGCCCTGCTGCCTGTGTTTACTTATAAAGTTTGGATCAGATAGTATCACCTGTGACTAAAACACTTCCTTGGCTCCCCATGACACAGGACAAGTACAGATTTCTTCACCCACTTACAAACTCAGCCTTTCCATAGCACTCTTTTATGCAACACAGTTATTAACTTCACAGCCCATGAAATAGGAAAGGAAAGAATAGAAATTAAAATGCCTACTCTGCTTTAAAATTTACCATCAGTATCATTTTTAATCACCCTCTTTCCCCTTTTGGCAATCAGCTCAACTGATTATTTTCCTAATGATTGCAATTGATACTTTGTATAACAGTTTCATATAGCAAGACACTGAGCAGTTCTGGTGAACATGGCTAATCAGTGTGTGATTACTTACTGTGCTCCATACAAGTCTGTGGCATATGGCATCATGCAGCAGACCAACAGAAGCAAGGCCTTAGTCCTTGCTCTTAGGAACATTGAATCCATCTTTATAGATTAGCATGATCTCAGGAGAGAATGAGAGCCAGGTGCTGACTACCCCTCCCTTCACATAAGCAGACCATGTGAATCTATTCCTGTATTCATTCAGTCACTTAGTCTTTAATGCATCAAATACTTACTGAGCATTTGCCAAGTACCCTGTGTTGCAAAGATGGGTCCTATCCTCAGGAAACTCACAGTCTCTTCTTCATATTTCTGTGATTGGATCCAAGTGCCAAGATCAAAACAGAGTGAGCCAGGTTTCAAAGGCCAGGGGGCTGGGGAAACAATGAAACACTTGAGAGGCTTTAAAAGATTGAATAAAGTTTTTTTTTGTTTTTTGTTTTTTTAGCAAGAATATGTGTTTGTATATGTATTTCAGAAATGAGTGTGTGTGTGTGTGTGTGTGTGTGTGTATGGTGGGGGGGAGGAGAGGGGAAGCGGGGGAGGGATGGTAGAACATGGATGGGGAAAAATACTGCCCTGGTAAAGTGAACCTAAATGCAAAGGTAGTTATAAATCTACACAATTACCTTGTGGGGAAATTATGGTAAGTTCAGTGTGGCTTGATAGAGACAGCAAAGGGTAGGCAGGCAGGGGGAACAGAGGGAAATGCTGGAAGGTAAATGGTGCAGATGATAGAAGACTATCAAGGAGTGGTGAGTCCCAGAGAGGTCTCTTGGCAGAGGCATCACCAATCAGATTATTTTTGAATGAAGGTCAACTGTGGATATAGAGGACAGATTTGAGATGAACACTTAATGAATGCTTTTCTGAGGTGACCACAACTAAGTGCATGGTAGTCCCAGCTAACTCTGCCTATTTGTGTGTGTTTTGTCCTAGTGACAGTGTTGGCCATCTTCCATGAGCTGCATGTGGACTCTGACCTGTACACACTCTTGTTTGGGGAGAGTGTGTTGAATGATGCAGTGACCATAGTGCTAACATAGTAAGTACTGAGATTTGGCCCATGTTTCTCTGATGATATGAAATGTACTTCCACTTGAAGATAATTTCTGGTGGTTTTAATAGTTATCTTTTGTGTTATGTTGTAGAGATACAGGCAATTTCTCGCTTTCAAGGAATTGTTACAACAGTAAATCTCCAAAATTGGTTATAATTCACTAGGCATGTAATGTCTAACTCTATTAATGGGTTTCATGTTTCCAGCCTATTATGATGTACTATGGAGAGGTTAATATTTATTTATTTTTTCTCAGAGCATATAGTTGGCTGATTCATATAGGCTTCCTGAAATGCACATAAATGAGCTGTCTTCATTTCAAATCAATATCATTTATTTTTTCCTTAAACAAGTCATTTTATAGATAATAGACTAATGGAAACTATTGTATTTATAGTAAATTTGGCAAACTGGAAACAGAACCTGGGAGTCAGAATACTCTTCATTTCTTGATGCAAATGTGATATGTTAGAGGAACATACACCTTTAGGTCCTTAGGACAAGGGAGATGGACAGCTGCAGTTAAGAGCTCCTGCAAGGCTTCCTTAGTCCTGTCCTGCAAGAATTTTCTTTCTGAGATGAGAGCCAGTGCTCCTTCCTCAACTTCTCTTTATACACCACTTACACTATATAATAAAGAGGTAATATGCAAATTGACTGCCACACCCTCATAAGATGGCTGCCTATGACCAGGCCGGCAGGGGGGTTAGTGAGGGATGACCAAACGACTGAACAAGCAGGCTGCATGGGGTGACCAGGCTGGCATGGGGGGCAGTTGGGGGCAACCAGGCTGGCAGGGGGGCAGTAAGAGGTGACCAAGCTGGCACGGGGGGGGGCAGTTAGGAGCAACCAGGCCGGCGGGGGGGGGTGGTGCAGTTGGGGGTGATCAGGCCAGCAGGGGGGACAGGAAGGGGCAACTAGGCTAATGGGGGGGCAGTTGGGTGTGATCAGGCTGGCAGGGGGCATTGGGGGCAACCAGGAAGACAGGCAGGTGAATGATTAGGAGTCAGTGGTCCAGGATTATGAGAGGGATGTCCAATGCCGGTTCGGGATCGGGCCTAAACTGGCAGTCGGACATCTCCTGAGGGTTCCCAGATTGGAGATGGTGCAGGCTGGGCTGAGGGGGACCTCCCCACCCCGTGCACAAATTTCATGCACCAGGCCTCTAGTATTTAATATAATGCCACTTTGGTGTCTTTCACTGAGTCAGAAATTTCTTCTTGATTTTAGATTAAGACCACATTTTGGGCAACTGTTAAATAACCAAAGGAAAGGAACCATCTGATAAGTAAATGTGACAACAGGATTTTTCCAAGATGTTTATTAATTCAAGTACAATTAGAAAAGTACTGTGAAGTAACAAAAGACTTTTAGAAGTGAGATCTCAAGAGTAGAGGAGCTGGGGGTGGGGGGAGCACTGCTCTTGCTTCCTGCCAGCTGACCTTTCTTAAAGATGCCAACTGGAATCACTCAGAACTCAGCAAATTTCAAGCAAAAGTCTCCAAATAAACTTATTTTCATCTGGCCACAGAAAACTGCCTTTTCAGCATTAAAAGAAAATGTCAGTGAGAGCAAATTCAAAGCAAAAGCCATGGCAGACTCACAAATGCTGAAGGATGCTTTCAAAGAAATACCAAGGAAATTAATTAGAACATCAGGAATCCCTGCCCAAGAAATACAGGTGTTAAAGGACCATTTAAATGTTTTTTTAAAAAATCTGCCAAATTCCTCATTTTCACTTTCTAGGCTGCCAATATGTAAAGGGCCAAGCCAAGAGCAAAACCACTAAAGCAGAAATGAGCTGGAAAGTTCCATGTAGCCACAACCCAAGGAACAATAGGTCTTTCCAGGGCAGCACTTCCATTCACAGTAGTTTCATTAACAATGCAGACTCCAGGCCCTGGCCAGTGTTTCTCAGTGGATAGAGCATTGGCCCATGCACTGAAGGGTGGCAAGTTTGACTCCTGTCAAGAGCATGTACCTGGGTTGCAGGTTCCATACCTGGCCCTGATTGGGACACTTGTGGGAGGCAGCCAATCCATGTGTCTCTCTCACACTGATGTTTCTTTCTCTCTTCTCCCTCTCTCCTCACTCCCTTCCACTCTCTCTAAAAATCAATGGAAAAAATATCCTTGGGTGAGAATAACAAAGAAGAAAAGTTACACTTTAGGATGAAGGTTGATGTTCATTGAGCACAAGGCTGTGGGCTTTAAACAGTTTGTTTGGCGGTGCCTCAGGCCCACATGCAGTTATCACTGTAGGTGCCTCTCCTGTGCCCCTCTCTCCCCATGCCAGGTCTCCGCCTTCAGGGCAGGAGAGCTTGCCATACTCACTCAAATCTTGTGCTCCACAGTTGGGCAATCCAGGTATTGTGCAGAGTGACTCTAATGAGCTTCATTCTTTACAATAAAGATGATCAGGAACACCTGACACACACAGAAACATCTACAGAACCGAATCTGCACCCTCTTTCTTCCGCCTGGTATGTTTGGATCCCACCAGAGCCTCTCACACCCTGCGTGGATGAACCTGCTGTCCCGGGTCTGGGCTGTCTATCCACCAGGACCTCCACCTCTCACAGTTTTCCATGTTTTGTACTCCACTTTTCTTGCTCACTAGCTTCTTTAACTTAGTTTACAGCACATGATAATTTTTATACATCTATTTACACATGCATATTTAATGTCCCATCCCTACACTCTTTCTATTATCTGTTTTCTAGTTCCTTAGAAAAACCCTATTTAAAAGTTTTCCATGATTTTCAGGCTAAAAGTTCAAATATTTTGTCTCTCCACTTTTCTCTCCCTTCACACTAAACCACGCACAGCACCCTGATACAATTCTCTGGCTAGTACCTGCATGCCTTTGTACACACAGCATTGCTTCTCCCAGCATCTCTTTCTGCCTCAGCGTCTTTCACCACTTACAACCAGCTCCTTCTTCAGAACCCAATGGCCCACATGAGGGGATCCCCCACCTCACCGTGCCCTGTATTTCATCAGTTCCCTCCCTGCAAAATGTTGCAACCTTGGGTTTACATGGATATTTGTCGTTGTAGATAGTAATTTTTTAAACACTGTTTATGTACTTAAAATACATATTAAAGAACAAATGAAAACCTCCTTTGTATTTTTTTCTCCTTTTAGTTAAACATTTGGAGGGGAGTTTTTTTTTAAGGAATAGTGATAGAGCTCTTCTTGTACCTGGGAAAGAAAAGTTATACATTTGGATGTAAAATCAAGTATAATAAGAACTCAAATCATTGGCCACTGTGGCTCATAGCAGTGCCTCCAGAGACCCTTTGGAATGGCCATACTTTCATTCACTTTCCCATTGTGGGAACCATACCAGGGTCCCTGGATAGTCAAGGCCAATGGAAGCACAGAGGCCTTGTTGTCAATAGACCAGAATAGCCATGAGCTAATCAGGGTGCCCAAGGCCAAGATACCATGAGCTGGTGCAAGGACACACAGTACACTGTGCCTCCCCCTGTAGCCAAAATATGATTGATGTCACTGTTGGCAACTAGCCTTCTGGGTCTTTAGAACAATATACAAGTTAAGCTGGGAAGAGGAGTGAAGAAGCAGAGGCAGCAAGCATAGAGAATGTAGCTCACATGTGTGCAGGACACAGGAGAGCTCAGACTGAGTTGAGAGCTGATACTTCTACAATGTAGGTCTAAGAGCTCATAGAGAGCTCAGATATAGTTACCATGTTAACCAGCCAGTGTGTTGGACAGGAGAGATAGGAGAAGCTGCTGAGCTAGAGTGGCTGGAGAGGCTACTGAGACTGTGTAGGGGCATTAGGGGCAACCAGTTAAACTTTTTGTCTTATTTTATGGGTTTTATTTTCTAAGGGAGAGTTCAGATACTATTGCTATGTAAAGCTAGGGGTCTAGAGGCAGCATGAGGCTGCTCAGGTAATAACTATGGGTACAGAGACTGATGCTGCTTTATGGGAAGATGTGTATTTACCAACCAGTGTCCATCTGCCTGCCTGTATGGACTTTGCTGTGAAGAATTGTCTTGTCTAATAGCTATGTGGCCACTGGCTTCTGCAATAAAGACTAATTCTTTATACCCACAACCTTTCATGGCTTCTCCATCTAAGACCCAGTGTCCAAGGAAGTCCAACCCCAGGCAGAGGGGCTCAGACCCAACACCTGTCGCTAGTGAGCAGAGAATAAAGGAGGAACTTGGAATAAGTTCCCAACAGTTAGTACAGTGGGCAGGGTTTGAGGAAGGACTTCCCCTGGCATAATTGGAAGAATTTAGAAGAATATATGGACTCAGAGGAACTCAGAGCAGCAGAACTGAGCAGTGCTGTCTCTGACACCCATCTTCCACCTGCTAACCTCTTTGTTTAAAAATCATTCTCTTAACTTTAAGTATTTTAAAAATTTTAATTGTTTGCACACTCTGATTTTCAGACAACTATTTATAATTGAATTTGATTTACACAGCAGCAGGTGTGTCCCTTTGGATTAAAATGATGCAAAATTGTTCATCTTAAAATAAAAGTAACTTTAACATAAGTGTTTTGAAATTACCCACTTTGTTAATTAGGGTATATAGAGAATGTCATGGCCAAACCTGTATGCATACTAGTTCATGAATGAGTGAACTCCATGTAATGTATTTGCATTTCTGAAGATTGTTTCATAGGTTATGAAGAAAAAGATAAACTGAAGAAGTCTTGAAGGATGTGCTGTTTCAAGTTCTTAATGAAGATGTTACTTTCAGAAGCAGTATGATTGAGTAGAAAGAGGCCTAGATTTAAGTCAAAAGAGTTGGTGTCAGGATCACCAGGAATTATTGCATAATTATTGCCATTGACAGGAAACCCACCCCAACTGGTAAACAAGAAAGGAATCCATATTGACTGATGTCTCTAAACAGCAGGAGTGGACCTGGCTGGGGAAAGGTCCTCTGAGATGAGCAGATTTAGCCTCTTCAGAGTTAGCTCCCTCACCTGCTCCCAGATGGCCATCACTGCCCTGGCTGTATCATTCTCCTGGAGAATAGAGAAAAAACCTCTGGCCCACTACTCTAGCCCAAATCTCAGTGTACTTTATAGATTTCTAGGCTTTTCCAGACCCACGTGGAATAAATCAATACAGCCAAGGAAATGTACTGCTCATGTCTAAGTCATATGCTTCTTGAGTTCAAAGGTGTAATCAGTTTCACTTGGAAGCACTTGAACTGAGACTGGGAACAGTGAGATTATTGCTTAGAGTACTAATGCCACACAAAAAGGAAAAGTGGATGAACACTGGACAGAAACAAATCCAAATAAGACCGAGAAGACTTCTGTAGTGACTTCCTTTAGCCACAAACTCTCTGTGATGGCTTCCTTCTGTACAGGGGAAGTTCTATATACATTGCAACATTATTCAGAGCAATAAAGAGAACAATCTCATTGGAAAGGCTCTATAATCTATGTAATTTATGCTATATAAACAAATATATGCTCATTATAATTCATATAAACCTTTATATCACTAATTTACACAGATTTTCTGGTTTCATTAAAATGACAGATCATGTGCAACAGTTTCCCCATGGAGATGAGTACATTAATTTGAGCAAAAAGTTGTATATAAGTTACTAGTTGGTTGAGTAAATTATAAAGTATTAACATTATGTAATTCTACACAGACATTTGAAAAATAGAGAAAGCCCTGGTTGTGGCTCAGTTGGTTAGAATGTTGTCCTGTACACCAAAGAGTTGAAGATATGAGTCAGCACACATACCTAGGTTGGTGGGTAAGGGAGGCAACTGATTGATGTTTTTCCCTCACCCCCCCTCTCTCTCTTTCCTCTCTCTCTCTCTGTCTTTCTTTCATCATCTCTCTCAAAAGCAATAAAAACATATATTTGGGTGAGGATTGAAAAATAGAGAAAAATGTATAGTGTGAAATATATTCACAACATATTGTTGAAGAAAAATTTTAAATTATGTATGCAACAAGATCTATTTTGGTTAAAAAAAAATCACAGCCAAATTTGCCCGTGTGTAATTATAACATACTAGAGGCCTGGTGCATGAAATCTGTGCATGGATAGGGTCCCTAGGCCTGGTTTGCAATCAGGGCCAACCAGGGTCTTCTGGCTGTGGGCCAGGACCTTCCTTCTGGCTGCTGGCCAGGCTCTCCCTTCCCTAGTTGCTGGCTGCTGGCTGGGGCCTTCCTTCATTCCACGCCACCCCCTGGTGGTCAGTGCACATCACAGCAAGTAATCGAACTCCTGGTCTCCTGGTTGAACTTCTGAGAGGAAAATTTGCATATTAAGCTTTTATATATAGATTATAAGTATAATCTATATATATATTATAAGTATAATATATATATATAATCAAAATGTTAGGTGAGAACACAGGTGATTTAATTTTCATTTTTTAGATTATATATGATTAATGGAAATAGATTAAACTACTTATGCTCAACTCTGGTCCAAAGAATTCCCCATTAACATATTTATAACTGGCAATCTTAATTTACATACAGATTCTACATAAGTTTAAGTCTGAAAATTTTTTTATCCATGAAGGAGCAGAAGGAGGATAAACATTTTTCAGCTATTTATCACCAAGAAAAGAAATATTTTCAGTATTGTACTGAAGCTTCTACTTGTGAACCAATTCCACGTGTGCAAACACCCCCAATGTTCTTAGGGGGATAAAATGAGGTCCTCATTGAACAGCTGGCTTCTGGGTGACAGTAAATGCATCTAAAGTGCCTTGCTCCAAGTTAAGCAAATGCTTACAAGGAAATCCAATGCTGATCATTAAAGAGAGAGAGAGGGAGCACTAATTTTCTTTTTTTAAATAAGAATGTTTGTGCTGCTCAGAGATCCTTACTAGAAATGTAATTTCAAGGGTAATATTAGTGAATGCTTAGCACTTTAAGTGAGTGACATTTTGATACCACATTTTTTATGATTCATACATCTTAAGGGAAATTTAACATGGAAGTTAATGGCATGGCAATGAGACTAAAGAACCATGCCACTAAGAGGAACCTTCCCAGAGGTCATCAGCCATTCAACAAAAATTTACTGAGTAGTGCTCAGTGGCAGACATTATACTGACCACTGATAATTAGATGAATGGGCGCAGTTACCCATCCTGGCCCTGAGCACTGAAGCAGGCAAACAATAGCTATAACATGATTTAATATGTGCAGCAAAACTTGCTGTAAAAATCATCCCAGAAAACCACTGTGTAGGGCTTGGTTATTAACATGTATCACCAAGGGAAGTCCATTATTTGTTATGGTACATAATTTCTAAATAGACTGAAAACTCCTTGAGGGCAAGTTATACTTTTCTACATCCTCACAATAGGCAGCTAACTATAGGGTGTCCCCCAAAACTGTATACATACTTTGAATAATTATTAATTCCAATGGGTTAAATCTTAAAAGAAATAAACATCAATTGAGCTACCAGCTGTTAAATGTGTATACATTTTTGGGGGACACTCTGTACTTAGAAGGCTCTCAGATAATTATGCAAGTGACTTAATATACACTTTCAAACAGGTGGAGACATTTTACTAATCTCGTTAAAATCTATTCCAGAAAATTTTCATATTGCTTCTTCCAACTATTTGAAATGCCTTATTAGTTACTAGAGGCCCAGTGCACAAATTCATGTACCAGTGGAGTCCCTCAGCCTGGCCTGCAGGATTGGTTGAAACCAGCTCTCCAGCATCCCCCAAGAGGTCCCAGATTGTGAAAGGGTGCAGGCCAGGCTGAGGGACCACACTTGTGCATGATCAGGGCCAGGAGGGATGTGGGAGGTTAGCTAGCCAGGGAGGGACTGCAGGAGAGCTCCAGGGTGTGTCCGACCCATCTTGCTCAGTCCCAATAGGCCGGACCCCAGCAGCAAGCTAACCTACCAGTCTGAGCATATGGCCTCTGGTGGTCAGTGCACATTGTAGTGAGCAGTTGAGCAGCCTTATCATATCATTAGAGTATTATGCTTTGATTGGTTGAACCAATGACTGGACGACCGACACTTAGCATATTAGACTTTTATTATATAGGATCCTCATTAGCTCTACTTCTCCCATTTCACCCATAGTTGTAAACACCAAGGTGATGAGAAGGTGTCTCCTTTTGATGAGAATAAATAGAATATGTTATCACAACCAGAAAGGATAACATTCCTCATGAACCTGCTTAACTTAAAAACAAGTTCTTTGACACATCTTCTTAAAGGTAATTTATTTTTATATTTGCCTTGGAAACTGATAATCAGCATGAAACACATTTATTTTGATGCTTGTTTAGATACTGCAGTGATACATAATTGAAAAAAAAATATGGCCCTTTTTGCCTGAAGACTCCTTTTCCTGACAGAATTCCATGCCAATTCATTTTTTGCACACCAGGTGGCATCACTTCACAGGCTTGGAAAGGCATCCTGGGAGGCACAGATCAGTGGATCTCTCTAGTTTTAAGTCAGGACTTCCAGGGTTTTCTGCTCATACCCCTGCCTGCTGCTGCAGCCCTGTTTGTCTTTTTCTAATCCATGACTCTGGCATCTCCCCTACCCTAGCTCTTAATGGCACTGTTCAGATTCCTCTGAATTGACCTTGGCTTTATCCTTGTCTGTGTCTCCCAGATTAGATCTAACATTCACTCACTGTTTCTCCTGAACTCAGCCCCTTGACTTAGAACTTGTTTTGCTTCATGTCAAGCCATGCACGACACACTGACCTATCAAAAATAAATAGATAAAAGAAACCCATGCTGCATTGTACTTTAATTATTGACATATAAGTCAGATGTAAGTGACAGCAACCCAACTCAAAATAGCTTAAGCCAAAGGAACTCACTGGCCTATTTGACAGGGGTCAGGTCAAGTCTGAGCATGCCAGGACCCAGGGACTCAAATACGTATGATTGTCTATTTTTTCTTGTCCTGATTCCTCCTGAGCTCTGGCCTCATTCTTTTCTAGTGCACACAGAGAACTTACTCTGCGAAGTAGGGGAGGGTGACTAATGGCATCTCCAGGCTTGTATTGTACTGACTCGATATAATGCTTGATTTTCCACATATCTGCATATCAGACAGAGAATAACTCCTATTGGCCCTGTTTGTGTCAGACAATCACCTCTAGGCTAATTGCATAGTACTCCAAGGGAATTAAACATAATGATTAGCCAGATCTGAATCATATCACCATCATTGAGATCAGTGATATGAAATATATTATTAAAAGAAAGTGCCTGGAGGATAAGTATAATAAGTACCCCATAACAACAACTACCATATTTCACAATAACAGAATACTCAGAAAATGGTGGATTGAAATGAAGCAGATAGGCTCTATGCCATTACAAACGCAAATGAATGCTTTATTTTAAAATCACAAAAAATCCTTTCTAAATGTAGAATTGATTTTGAAGAAGAGAAAAGGAAATTTCCTGGGTGTGAAAAGTAAGAGAAAACCCACAGCAAGAGTGAGAAGCTACCTCATCAGTGGCCACATGATGTTGGCGAGGATACTGACTGAGAGGTCTTGGAGCTGGGAGTCCATTTCACATGGAAATCAGAGCCCTGTCTGTAGGCTCATTTATGCTAATATAACTTGAGCAAAGCTTCTTGGGCAAAGAGGGGACTCTCAAAGTGCTCCCTCAGTTACACAAACTGTCCATCATCCTTATGTAATAGTCAGAAAAGCCTGTCATCATTCTGAAATTTGAATCAAAATCCCTGGCCTAAACAGTTGTGATAAAAGAAAATCAAACCAATAAAATAAGACAAAAAGTTTTAAGGACTATTATGACACCTGCCCGAGCCTCATTTCCCTTTCCTTATTTTCAAATATGCCTTAGGGCTATAAAGTGCTATTTTTTTTAACCCAGGCACATGGAAATCCCACAGAAATAAACAACCTTTCCTGAAAATTAGTTCACAGTAAAAATTTACAGGCCACTAAAGGAAATAACTACACTATGGAGAAAAGCCAGGGGATGAAAAAAAAAAAAAAGTATATCAGAAGAACAAGAACCCTAAGGAACTAAAAAAGTTATACAAGTTGGAGATAAATTATAAAACGGGCATATTAAAAATTACTGAAGGGATAAATGGAGAAACCAAGCTAAGTAAAAGAATAAACAAAAGAATATTTCAAAATAAAAAATACAGATATTGACATTAAAAATAAAATGGGTGTGACCAATATCATATTAAATCCATCTAGGGAGCCAGAAGATAAAGTTCGCAAATGATACAGAATGTAGAACAGATTAAAAACTATGCAGGGGAGAAACCAAGATGGCGGCATAGGTAAGCACCTAAACCCCTGCCTCGCACAACAATTTCAAAACTACAACTAAAAAACAGAGCGGACACCATCCAGAACCACAGGAAAGCTGGCTGAGTGGAAATTCTACAACTAGAAGGAAAGAGAAAAGCTCACGGAGAACTGGAGGAACGGCAAAGAGTCTTTGTGTGCGCAGAGAGGAAGGGCAGCTGAGAGCCTGGCTGACTTTCTCTGGCGGGAGGGGGAAGGAAGCCCCCACCTGCACTGAGCCCCAGTTCTAGGCGAAACCCTGTGGACCCAGGCTCAAACAGGGGGAGTCTAGACTCTCAGGTAGAGAGAAAGGTACTCGGAGACTCAGAGACCCGGGGGTGGGGGTCTGGAGGCACGCGCCAGTGCACACAAAGACTGAGGTAGTTGCCATAGGCGTTCCCTAGCAGAAGGGAGTTGGAAGCTCCTGACTGCACTGAACCCCAGTTCTGACTGCACTGAACCCCAGTTCTAGGCGAGCCCCTGGGGACCCACACTCTTACGGGGGGAATCTGGACTCTCGGGCGGAGGCTCAGGAGCCGGGTAAGGTAGAGGTCTGGAGGCATGCGTGCAGGCACACAAGGGCAAGACTGACAGGAAGCCAAGACTGTCTGCTCAGCCCTGAGACTCCACCCCATCCAAGCTGAACACAGAGGCTTTTGCAGTTTGGCAAGTCTAATCCTATAAGGCTGTCTCCAGCACCAAACTTCTCCCAGCATAGACACAGCTGATCCTCACAGCCAACTGGCCTGGAGGTCAATTCCTCCCAGTGATACCAACAACAATCAAGACTTAACTACAACAAGGCTGTACACACAGTCCACAAAGGGGTGCACCAACAGTGTCCACCTCAGGTAACTGGGAGGCTGACCCACTGGGCCATATAGGAAACCTAGCACAGAAAGCTACCCTACCAACTCAGGGAAGCAGTGAAAATGTGGCGACAAAGAAACAGATCACAAATGAAAGAAATGGAGGAAAACAAATGACTGGATATAGAATTCAAAACCACGGTTATAAGGCTTTTCAATAATATCCTAGAAAAGGCCGATAAATATAATGAGACCCTCGAAGATATGAAAAAGGACCAACTAGAAATTAAGCATACACTGACTTAAATAAAAAATATTATACAGAGACCCAACAACAGACTAGAGGAATGCAAGAATCAAGTCAAATAATTGAAATACAAAGAAGCAAAAACACTCAACCGGAAAAGCAAAAAGCAAAAAAAAATCCAAAATGTTGAAGATAGTGTAAGAAGCCTTTGGGACAATTTCAAGCGTACCAACATCAGAATTATGGGGGTGCCAGAAGAAGAGAGAGAGCAAGATACTGAAAACCTATCTGAAGCAATAATGAAAACTTCCCCCACCTGGTGAAAGAAATAGACTTACAAGTCCAGGAAGTGCACAGAACCCCAAACAAAAGGAATCCAAAGAGGACCACACCAAGACACATCATAATTAAAATGCCAAGAGCAAAAGACAAAGAGAGAATATTAAAAGCAGCAAGAGAAAAACAGTTAATTACCTACAAGGGAGCACCCATACAATTGTCAGCTGATTTCTCAACAGAAATCTTGCAGGCCAGACGGGAGTGGCAAGAAATCTACAAAGTGATGAATAGCAAGAACCTACAACCAATATTACTGTACCTAGCAAAGCTATTATTCAGAATTGAAGGGCAGATAAAGAGCTTCACAGATAAGAAAAAGCTAAAGGAGTTCATCACCATCAAACCAGTATTATATGAAATGCTGAAAGGTACTCTTTAAGAAGAGGAAGAAGAAGAAAAAGGTAAAGATAAAAATTATGAACAACAAATACATATCTATCTACAAGTGAACCTAAAAATCAAGTGAATTAAAAACCTGAGGAACAGAATAAACTGGTGAATATAATAGAGTTATGGGCAAAGAAAGGGAGTGGACTGATAATTCTCAGGGGGAAAAGGGTATGGGGGGTGCAGGAAGAGACTGGACAAAAATCGTATACCTATGGATGAGGACAGTGGTGGGGGAGGTAAGGGCAGAAGGTGGGGTGGGAACTGGGTGGAGGGGAGCTATGAGGGGGAAAAGGAGAAACAATTGTAATAATCTGAATAAAAATTTATTAAAAAAATAAAAAATAATTAAAAACTATGCAGGCCTCGTTAAGAGATGTAGAAGATAGTATAAGAAAAGTTTGGAATGTATAAATAAGAATTTCAAGTGGAGAAACCCAAAATAGTTTACTTGTGTAAATATCTAAAAAGATAATGGATGATAATTTTCCAGAAGAGAAAATTGAAATATCGTATTATGTCCAGAGCTGGATGAATTATATTCATTGCAGTGTTATTTACAACAGCCAAGATCTGGAGGCAACCCAAGTGCCCATCAGTAGATAAGTGGATAAAAAGCTGTGGTACATTTACACAGTGCAATACTACTTAGCTGTAAAAAGGAAGAAAATGTTACCCTTTGCAACAGCATGGATGTACCTGGAGAACATTATACTAAGTGAAATAAGCCAGTCAGAGAAAGACAAATACCATGTGATTTCACTCATATGTAGAATCTAATGAACAAACTGAACTACCAAGCAAAATAGAGACAGACCCAGAGAGAGAGAGAGAGAGCAGGCAGACAGCTCTGTGTGGGAGTGTGAGGTTGGGGTGATGTTTGGGTGGGTGGAGGGATTGAGCAAAAAAAGAAAAAAAGAGAAAACTCTTGGACATAGACAACAGTGTGCTGATTGCAGGTGGGGAGGGAGGTTGGGAGAGATGGAAGGAGGGTATGGGGAGGATAAATGGTGATGGAAAAAATGAAATAAAAATAAATAAAGATACATGTTATAACAGTTCAAAAATCTACATCCAAATACGTTATAGTGAAATGTGGGATCATCAATGACAAAGTGGAAATCTTAAAAGCAATCAGAGAGGAAAAGTGGAATACTTACAATGAAAAATACTCTGAATGGCAGCAGTTATTTCATTAGCAGTAATAGCTGCCAGAGTGGACTAATATGAACAGAGTATCAAAGGAAAATAACTTACAACCAGGTTTCTAAAGTCAACTAAAATACCATTCAAGAGTAAGAATGAAATAAAGACACTTTCAGATTGATAGAGTTTATCACTAGTAGATAATCAATGATAGAAATTGGAAACAATTTAGAAAGAAGTGGAAGACAGAATGGTGAGTAAAGAAATTGATAAAATAATCATAAATCTAATAAGGAATGACTAGAAAAATTATTATGATGATTAATGGGGAGGGAGAAGATAAGGTAGAACCAAGCACTCTGTATGTACTACAATATTCAAAGATGGTGGCAGTTGAATAGTAAGTGGTGGGAAAGATGATTTGTGCAGAATGGAAGCATAGCAAAGCTGTTAATTAAAGCAAGCTCATTTTCACTCAAGCAAACCAGTTCGGAGAGAGAAAGATTTGGAAGAGGTAGTTCTGTCTCCTACCATGCATTGTCACTCAGTCACAGTAGTTCCTTAGTGGTTTAGCACACTTTTCAAAATTTTGGCTCATTATGTGAAGGGACTGGGCCCATGATGACCAGCCATGTACACAGGGAATTATTTGCACTAAGCAAAGAACCAAGGCAGAGCTGGAAACAGGTGCTGATATAATAACATTAAGAAAATACTGAGCTAAGGACCAGAATACCCATGCTGGGCAGCAAAGGAGGCCTTGGCGTCGGGTCGGGTCCGGGTCGCCATGGGGCGCGGCAGCGGTACCTTAGAGCGTCTCCTAGACAAAGCGACCAGCCAGCTTCTGCTGGAGACCGACTGGGAGTCCATCCTGCAGATCTATGACCTGATCCGCCAGGGGGACAAGCAGGCAAAATATGCTGTGAGTTCCATCAACCAGAAAGTCAGTGACAAGAACCCCCACGTGGCCCTATATGCCCTAGAGGTCATGAAGTCTGTGGTGAAGAACGGTGGCCAGAATGCCCACGATGAGGTGGCCAACAAGCAGACCATGGAGGAGCTGAAGGAGCTGCTGAAGAGGCAGGCGGAAGTCAGCTTCCGAAACAAGATCCTGTACCTGATCCAGGCTTGGGCACACGCCTTCTGGAACAAGCTCAAGTACAAGATGGTCCAGCACACCTACCAGATCATGAAGGTGGAGGGACACGTCTTCCTGGAGTTCAAGGAGAGCGATGCCATGTTTGCTGCAGAGAGGGCCCCCAACTTGGCGGACGCAGAGGAGTGCCACCACTGCAGGGTGCAGTTTGGGGTGGTGACCTGCATGCACCACTGCCGGGCCTGCGGCCAGATCTTCTGCAGCAAGTGCTGCTCCCGGTACTCCACCATCCCCAAGTGCGGCATCGAGAAGGAGGTGCATGTGTGCGAGCCCTGCTACTAACAGCTCAACAAGAAAGCGGATGGCAAGCCCCACCCCCTCACCCTACGATGGAGCTGCCCCCGGAGTACCTGACCAGCCCCCTGTCACAGCAGTCCCAGCTGCCCCCCAAGCGGGACGAGACAGCCCTGCAGGAGAAGGAGGAGCTGCAGCTGGCCCTGGCGCTGTCCCAGTTAGAGGCCAAGGAGAAGGAGAGGATGAGACAGAAGTCGGGATACACAGCGTACCCCAAGGTGGAGCCTGCGCCTGTGACTTCCTCCGTACCCCCTCGCCAGCAGCCTGTACACGTCACCCGTGAACTCGTCGCCGCTGGCTGAGGACATGGACCCTGAGCTCGCCCGGTACCTCAACAGGAACTACTGGGAGAAGAAGCAGGAGGAGGCTCAGAAGAGCTCTCCGCCCTCCACCCCCGCGCCCCTGGTGGAGCCCACAGCCCAGCCTGTGGAGGCGCATTCAGCCCCTGCGGCCTCGGTGGAGACTTCTCTCCCAGAGACGGACCCTCAGCCCCTAACCTCCTCTGGAGGCCTCTTCAGCTAGCAGTTCCAGAAGGGGGAATGGGAGGAGGGCCACGCGCAGTTCCTGAAGGCCCTGCAGAACGCCATCAGCAACTTCATCAACCGCATGAAGAGCAACCATGTGTGAGGCCGCAGCATCACCAATGACTCGGCTGTGCTGTCCCTCTTCCAGTACATCAACAGCATGCACCCCCAGCTGCTGGAGCTGCTCAACCAGCTGGATGAACGCCCGCTGTACTATAAAGGGCTGCAGGACAAGCTGGAGCAGGTCCAAGACGCCCAGGGGTCGCTGAGCGCCTTGCGGGAGGAGCACCTGGAGAAGCCGCACAGGGTGGCTCAGGAGGCGGAGCACTAGAGCCAGGTCCAGCTGGCCCAGAAGCAGAAGAAGCAGGAGTACCTGGAGGTGCAGAGGCAGTTGGCCATCCAGCGCCTGCAGGAGCGGCAGCTGTGCCTGGAGCAGCAGAAGCAGACCATCCAGATGCGCGCCCAGGTGCCCGCCTTCTCTCTTCCCTACACCCAGATCCAGGCCATGCCCACGGTGGGTGGCGTGCTGTACCAGCCCTCTGGCCCCACAAGCTTCCCAGGGACCTACAGCCCAGCAGGTTCGGTGGAGGGCTCCCCCATGCACACTGTGTACATGAGCCAGCCGGCCGCGGCCACCTGCAGTCCCTACCCCAGCGTGCCCGGGGCCGGAGCAGATCCCAACATGGTGAGCACCTACACGTACCCAGCAGGAGTCACTGATGCAGATGGCCCCCCAGGGCCCAGCAGGACCTACTCCTCCTACCGGCCCACCCCAACCCAGGGCTACCAGACGGTGCCTTCGCAGTCCCCGCAGCCCGCCAGCATGGGCTACATGGGGAGCCATGCAGTGTCCATGGGCTACCAGCCCTACGGCATGCAGAATCTCATGACCACCCTCTCCAGCCAGGACGCATCTCTGCAGCCCCCACCCCAGCCCTACATCTCAGGGCAGCAGCCCATGTACCAGCAGATGGCACCTGCTGGCGGCCCTCCCCAGCAGCCTCTGTCCATGGCCCAGCAGCCGCCAGCGCAGGGGCTGCAGGTGCAGGGCAGGGAAGCCCAGCTCATCTCCTTAGACTGACCTGACCAGCCAGTGCTGCCCAGTGACACTGCGTCCCTGAGACCACCTCCATCTGACCAGCGTCCTGTCCCCTCCTCACACTCCTCTCCTCCACATAGTGCCTCTGCCCCCAGCCCGCTTTCTGTTCTCACCTCTTGGGCTCCACCCTCCTGTCCCTGAATTGGCCTCCGACCTCCTTCCCCATGGCCGGTTGTGGGGGTGCGGAGGAGCCCCAGCCTGGGTGTCAGGTTCCTCTGCCCCCCGCCCCAGAGCCCTCTAGGACCGCCCCCCAGAGCTGTCAGCAGGGGCTCCTGGCCCCCACAGGAAGGGGGGCTAGTCTCCAGCTTCTCTGCTTTTGAGCTGTCATGTCACCCAGTGCTCCAGTAGATGGTATGGATCTGCCATAATAGTCTCTTCAACAAGTTAAAAAAAAAAACAAAAAAACACCCATGCTGACTGATTAGCTCATTTTCTTTCAATAGTTACATTACTGGGGAAGCTGAAGCATAATCAGTGCATACTTTATTAATTCATCACAGAAAATCACCTTTGCAGGAGTTGCAAGTACCCCAAAGACCATATGCTAAAAAGGCCTTTCCTCTTAAATAAGCTGCCCATAAAGGCAAATAATACCAAGAGGTTCCTATGGTGAGCATGGGGACAAGATGACAGCTACATTGATGGATAGGATATATATCTGCATCCTTCGCACAAATGGTATCTTTTTTTCTAATCAGACTTGAAATTTTAAAGTGCTTGTCCATAACCCCCTGAACCCATATCGACATTTAGGATAAGTTAAACCACTCAAAGTTTGTTAGGATAACTAAATCTTGTTTTCCCCAAACTAATCAATCCTTCCTTGGTTGTTACATTGCACTTATGTCACGATACCTGACTGCCATTTGTCTCTCTCTAATGGCTTTTAATATCTGATAGTGGAGGAGGATCTATAGTGATACCCTCACATTCTTTAGGTCATAACCATGGAATTCACAGACATGACTGTGGCCTGGTAGCAGGGATGGTTAGTGACTGGGTATCAGGGCCATCTATGAGAAGAACCAATCACAACATTGGCCTCACACAATGTAAAATTTTCAAAGGTTGTCAAACTGGCTTGTTATAAGATGATCTAAAACACTGTGTTGGGGAAGAGAACCAAAATGGCGGCGGAATAGAAAGATGTGTCCCAGAGCAGTATCTGTTGGAGAGTTAAGGGACAGCTATACTCCAGGAGAAGGTGGGGGACTGCTGGTCGGGGTTCCCCTGACTGGGCAGTCCCCACTGCTGCTGGGTTCCCTCCCGGAGCCACCTGCTCAGACACGGAGAATGCGCTATCTTGAAGGGGAAAGTAGATGTTATTGGAAACCTGAAAATCTAAAACTGCAGCACCCACTGAACAGCTGCAAACCCCACAGCACCAGTCCCCAATTGGCGCAAACATGCGGATTCAGAGGAGCTCTACACCCCACCAGGGAAAGGTCAGATTTTGCCTGGGATAAGGTGAGGTCTCTGATCCTGGTGGGACAGAGAAACATGCACACTGTGGGAGCTGGGACCAGGGGAAGTCTGAGCCTAGAAAAACCCGTGGCTGTTGGGGCTGGTGTGATCCATGAATGTGAAAGGGGGTCCTCAGAGCTGCTAACAGAGGGGATCTCTAAAAAGCAAACCATTTTGATCTGATGCAGAAGGACAGCCTAAAAACTCTGGGAGTGTGCCAGCTTTTGGACAAAAGGGGGAAAAAGATTGCGCAGGCTTATGAGCAAACCCGGAGTTCGCACACTCACACTTTCTCCTCTTTGAATCCTTGTTTCTGATTACTGAGCCCAATACATAGGATCACCCAGTTGGGGACACCCTAGGAGACTGCAGGGGAAAGTTGTGTTTCTGGAACCTGGAGATTAGAGCGGGGAGTGACTGTCAGAGAACCCGCTCTGGGGCAGCCCACTCCCACAAACCGGTATTGAGTGCCACAGGGAAAGCAGGATCTAAAGCAGAGGCTAGAAAGGACCCATAGACCCGGAAGTCAACCCACAAACACTGCCACCCAGGGGCTGAATCACAAATTGACTCTTGTGTAATCACAAATTAAGGAATACAAGTAAAACACACCGCCTGCTTAAAAATCAGGATTGGCTTACAAACTGAGGAGCAGTGGAATGCAGGTAACTGCAATACTGTCCTGACTGGGAAACAGGTGTGCCAAACAGAACAATAAAGGAAGTGAATGACCTTCACTACTGCACATTTTATATTTATTTATTTATTTTTCTTTTTCATCTTTCACTTAAGAAATGAATTTTTTAATTTTTTCCTCACTTGATTTACCTTTTTAATTATTACATTTTTATTTTCAATCAGTATTATTACTACTACTATTTTACCTTTTTTTTAAAGTGTCATTTTAGTTTCTCTTTATTTGAGATTAGTGTTCTACATTCTATTTTCATCTTTCTTTTGGCATAATTCTACTATATCTCAACTCTATCTTTATGCCATCACTCTCTTCCTAACTTTTGCCCTTTTGTTGTCCTGTTTCTCTTACCCTTTTCCTGCCTTAGATTTTCCCTATTCTTTCTTTTTACTCCTGTTAAAATTTCACCCTACTTATATATCTAATTTCAAATCCCCTGCTTTGAGTTCATACGATCCTATCTCTTCTCTGTCTTCACTACCCAAAAATTGTTTTTCTCTCTGTCCTTTTGTTGTTGTTTGCTTGAATCTTGATTATATCATTTTTTTATGCTTGTTTGTGAGATTCTTTTGCTTATTCTTTTTTGTTTTGTTTTCTTCTTTGCTTTGTTTTTGTTTGTTTTGCATCTCTTTTTCCTTGCATCATTTGATATTAATTGTTGTTTGTAGTTTGTATTCATCTCCAGGTACTTGTTGCTAGCATTTGCTAGGATTAGTGGCTGTTTTATTGGAGTTTCCCCCCGCTAAAAACAGTTTGTTTCCATTTTCTTCTTATTCTCTTTCTTTTCTCTCTTCTTTTTTTTCCTTTTCCCAATTTCATTATGGCACTCCTTTCTTTTTTTCTTTTGTTTTTCCTCTCTTCTTCTTTCTCTCCTATCCACTAATTTGCCTTTCTCTAGTGGTCACCTTTATTTGGGGTTATAAATACTGTGACTACGTTTCTCTTCAGAGCCTTGACTGTGGTACTTGGTTGTGTTGTATTCTGTGCCTTAAATCAACACAGGAGAGAGAGAGCTACATAACCAGACACCTAGAGAAGCAGAGACCATAGGGAGACAAAGAAACAGCCTGCATATGAAAGAAAAACAGGCATCACCAGAAAGGAAGTAAATGTAATGGAGGCAAGCAACCTGTAAGAGAAAGAATTCAGAGAAATGGTCATAAGGTGGCTGAAAAGAATGGAAGACAAATTTGACAATATGAGTAAGAACCAAGAGGAAATGAAGAAGAACCAAGAAGAAATGAAAAATGACATCGCTGCTGTAAAGAATTCAATAGAAAGCATCAAGTGTAGACTAGAAGAAGCAGAGTACTGTATCAGTGAGCTAGAAGACAAGGTAGGAAAAAATACCCAAGTAGATCAGCTTCTAGAAAAAAAAATTAAAAAGCAGGAGGAGAGCCTAAGGGAACTTTGGTACAACATGAAACAAAACAACATCCACATAATTGGGGTTCCAGAAGGAAAGGAAACTGAGCAAGGAATAGAAAACCTGTTTGAAGAAATAATGACAGAAAACTTCCCTGATATAGGGAAGAAAAAACCCACACAAATCCAGGAATCTCACAGAGGCCCAAGCAAAATGAACCTCAAAAGACCAATGCCAAGGCACATTATAATTAAATTGGCAAACACCAACGACAAAGTAAGATTCTTAAAAGAGGCCAGAGAGAGACAGAAAGTTACCTACAAAGGAACCCCCATCAGACTAGTGACTGATTTCTCAACAGAAACTCATCAGGCCAGAAGGGAATGGAATGAAATATACAAAGTCATGCAAAGGAAGGGTCTGAATCCAAGAATACTGTACCCAGAAAGGCTATCAATCAAAATTGAGGTGAAATCAGGAGTTTCACAGACAAAAAAGGACTAAGGGAATTTATTACCACCAAACCAGCATGCAAGAAATGCTAAAAGGCCACCTTCTCCAAGTGAGAATACAGGAAGTCAGAAATCTGCAATTGGAAGAGGGCCTGCACCGACCATACAGATAAAAGTTAAAAATGAATATTCTTGGAGAATCCAAGATGGCGGCGTAGGTAAACACCTAAACTGCTGCCTCCTACAACAATTTAAACTGCAACTAAAAGACAAAACGTCTATCACCCAGAACTATGGGAAAGCTGGCTGAGTGGAAGTTCTACAACTAGAAGGAAAGAGAAAAGAGCATTGAGACGTGCACGAGTGCTGAAAAGCTGAGGTACGGAGGCGCGGGATCCGGGCTGGCTGCGGGCTACTGGGTGCGTTGCTTTTTTCAACCCGAATGGAGACAAGCCCCCGATTACTCTGAAATCCAGTCTCTGGGGAGACGCGGGGGACCCAAACTCCTACGGGGAGAAGCTGGACTGTCTGCCAGTGAGGGTGGCTTGCTTGCAGAGCTGCGCGCAGGAATAATTGTTTACTGCACTGGGGCATGGGACTCGCGGATGCCGTTGGAGACTCAGAGCCGGCTAACTAGCAGCCATTGCTGTTTGCCATGCCCTAACCTAGTGACACCCTGAGGCCCTGCCCTGCACAACCTACAAACCCACCCAAGCTCCAAGCAGCTCAATTAGCATAAGTAAGGCCTGCCCTATCACAGCTTAACCTAGCAAACTTGCAGCCTGGGTCAGACAGCTCCAAAACCTCCAAACCCCAAGCAAAGAGGAGAAAACTGCAGCTCTCACTGTAGCTCCTACTGAGTGGCCTCAGACAGTAGCTGACCTGCACCCCATTGGAGATCCAGAAGCCAGTGTACCTAGTGGTCAGTGTGAGACACCAGATTTCAACTCCTCACATCCATAAGTGACACATTCAAGAGGCAGACTCAGTGAGCACCAAAGCCCCACTGAAACAAGTCTTGCCCCATAAGCGTGTCTTCAGCGCAGCAGTTCTTCCATTATAGACACAGGGAGTGCTCACAGCTAATTGGCCTGGAGGTCAATTCCTCCCAGTGTACCAACAGAAATTAAGGCTTAACTACACGAAGACTTTGCACTCAGCCCACAAAGGGGTGTACCAAGAGCATCCACCTCATGTGATTGAGGAGGCTGAGCTACTGCCCCCTATACATCACCTACCACACAAAGCTACTCCATCAACACAGGAAAGCAGCCAAAATGTGGAGACAAAGAAACATGTCACAAATGAAAGAAACGGAGGAAAGCAAACTACTGGACGACATAGAGTTCAGAACCACATTTATAAGGTTACTCAAGAATCTTCTTAAAACCACTGAGAAACTTGATGAGACCTTCAAGGAGCTTAATGAGAATGCCAAAAAAATGGAAAAGGATCAGTCAGAAATGAAGCATACACTGTCTGAAATAAAGAATATACAGAAACTCAACTGTAGATCAACGTACCCCAAGAATCAAACCAAAGATCTGAAATATGTGGAAACAAAAAACATCCAACCAGAAAAACAAAAAGAAAAAAGAATCCAAAAATATGAAGATAGTGTAAGGAGCCTCTGTGACAACTTCAAGCGAACCAACATCCGAATTTTTGGGGTGCCAGAAGAAGGGAGAGAGCAAAATATTGAAAACCTATTAGAAGAAATAATGACAGAAAACTTTCCCTACCTGGTGAAAGAAATAGACGTACAAGTTCAGGAAGCGCACAGAACCCCATACAAGAGGAATCCAAAGAGGACCACACCAAGACACATCATAATTAAAATGCCAAGGGCAAAAGACAAAGAGAGAATATTAAAAGCAGCAAGAGAAAAACAGTTAATTACCTACAAGGGAGTACCCATACAACTGTCAGCTGATTTCTCAACAGAAACTATGCAGGCCAGAAGGGAGTGGCAAGAAATATTCAAAGTGATGAACAGCAAGAACCTACAACCAAGATTACTCTACCCAGCAAAGCTATCATTCAGAGTTGAAGGTCAGATAAAGAGCTTCACAGACAAGAAAAAGCTAAAGGAGTTCATCACCACCAAACCAGGATTACACGAAATGCTGAAGGGTATCCTTTAAGAAGAGGAAGAAGAAGAAAAAGGTAAAGATAAAAATTATGAACAACAAAATGACATCAAATACATACCTACCAACAAGTGAATCTAAAAATCAAGTGAATGAAAAATCTGAAGAACAGAATGGACTGGTGAATATAATAGAATCAGGGACATAGAAAGGGAGTGGACTGACGATTCTCAGGGGAAGCAGGTGTGAGGGGTGCGGGAAGAGATTGGACAAAAATCTTATTCCTATGGATGAAGACAGTGGCGGGAGGTAAGGGCATGGGGTGGGGTGGGGAATCAGGTGGAGGGGAGTTATGGGGAAAAATAAAAGAGGAACACCTGTAATAATCTGAACAATAAAGATTTATTAAAAAAATAAATAAATAAATAAAAATGAAAAGAAAAAAAGAAATGCTAAAAGGTCTGCTGCAAAAAAAAAAAAGGAAAGGAAAGAAATAGGAAGCAAAGAAGGGACACAGGGGTAAAGAATATAAATGGCAACAAATAAGTACCTATCAATAATAACTTTAAATGTAAATGGATTAAATGCCCCAATCAAAAGACATAGGGTAATGAATTGGATAAGAAAACATGACCCATATATCTGGTGTCTACAAGAAACCCACCTCTGAAAAAAAGATGCACACAGACTGAGGGTGGAGGGATGGAAAAAGGTTTATCAGGCAAATGAAAATGAAAAAAAAAAAACCTGGGGTAGCAAAACTTATATCTGAGAAATTAGATCTCAAAGTGAAAGACATAACAAGAGATAAGGAAGGCCACTTCATATTACTAAAGGGAGCAATCCAACAAGAAGAAATAACTCTGGTAAACATATATGCTCCCAATACAGGAGGACCTAAATACATAAAAAAAAAACTCCTGAAGCATACCAAAGGAGAAACTGACAGCAATACAATCATAGTAGGAGACTTTAATACCCCACTATCACCATTGGACAAATCATCGAAACAAAATATCAGCAAAGAAACATCGATCCTAAATGACTCACTAGACCAGATGGAATTAATTGACATGTTCAGAACATTTCACCCCAAAGCCACAGGATATACATTCTTCTCAATTGCACATGGGTCATTTTCAAAGATAGACCAGATGTTGGGTCATAGGCAAAGTCTCTGCAAATTCAAGAAGATAGAACTTATATCCAGCATCTTCTCAGATCACAGTGGCATAAAGCTGGAAATCAACTACAATAAAAACAATCTTAAAAAATCAAACACATGGAGAATAAACAGCATGCTCTTAAATACTGACTGGGTTACCAGAGAGATCAAGGGAGAAATAGAAAACATCATAAAAAGAAATGACAATGAAAACACAACAATCCAAAATCTATAGGACACTGAGAAAGCAGTCTTGAGAGGGAAATTCAGAGCCCTACAAGCCTACTGCAAGAAAGAAGAAACAAGGGAAATAAATTATCTAACCCTACCACTCAAACAGTTAGAAAGAGAGGAACAAGAAAAGCCCAGTGTATGCAGAAGGAAGGAACTAATAAAGACCAGAGCAGAGATAAACGACATTGAAACTGAAAAAAAAAAAGAAACTACAAAAGATTAAAGAAATCAAGAGCTGGTTCTTTGAAAGGATAAACAAGATTGATGAACCTCTAGCCAGGCTCCCCAAGAAATAAAGAGAGAGGATCCAAATAAACAAAATCAGAAATGACAGAGGTGAAATAACAACACAGCCAACCGAAATACAAAGGATTGTTAAAAAATACCATGAACAACTCTATTCCAACAAACTGGACAACCTGGAGGAAATGGACATATTCCTAGAAAAATATAACCTTCCAAAATTCAATCAGGAAGAATCTAAACATCTCAATAGGCCAATAACTATGGAAGAAATTGAAGCAGTCATCAAAAAGCTTCCAGCAAACAAAAGCCTAGGTCAGATGGCTTCACAAGGGAGTTTTACCAAATATTCAAGGAAGAACTAAAACCTATCCTCCTCAGACTATTCCACAAAAATTCAAGAGGAAGGAACACTTCCAAGCTCATTCTATGAAGCCAGCATCACCCTAATACCAAAACCAGATAAGGAGAACACAATGAAAGAGAATTATAGGCCAATATCCCTCATGAATATAGATTTCAAAATCCTCAACAAAATGCTAGCAAGTCAGATCCAGCATGACATCAGAAAGATCATACACCATGACCAAGTAGGATTTATCCCAGGAATGCAAGAATGGTACAATACCCACAAATTAATAAATGTGAAACATCACAAAAACAAATTGAGAGATAAAAACCACATAGTCATATCAATTGATGCAGAAAAAGCATTTGACAAAATCCAACACCCTTTCTTGATTAAAAACTCAGCAAGGTGGGAATAGAAGGATCATACCTCAACATAATAAAAGCTATATATGATAAGCACACAGCTAACATCATACTCAATGGGCAAAAACTAAAACCATTTCCCCTAAGAACAAGAACAAGACACGGATGCCCACTCTCCCCACTCCTGTTTGACATAGTACTGGATGTATTAGCCATTGTAATTAGACAAGAAGAAGAAATAAAAGGCATCTAAATTGGAAAAGAAGTAGTAAAGCTGTCCTTATTTTCAGATGACATGATATTGTACATAAAAAAACCCGAAAGACTCCATCAAAAAGCTAATAGACTTAATAAATGAATTTGGCAATGTAGCAGGACAAAAAATTAATGCCAAGAAATCTATGGCATTTCTATACACCAATGGTGAACGTACAGAATGAGAGATTAAAAAGCAATCCCATTTACCATCGCACCAAAAAAAATTAAGATACCTAGGAATAAACTTAACCAAGGAGGTAAAATACCTATCCGTGGAAAACTACAGGACACTGAAAAAAGAGATAGAGGAAGACATAAACAGATGGAAGAACATACCATGTTCATGGATTGGTAGAATCAACATCATCAAAATGTCCATACTACCCAAACAATCTATAAATTCAATGCAATTCTTATTAAAATACCAATGGCATATTTCACAAACCTAGAATGAACCTTCAAAAAATTCATCTGGAATAAAAAGAGACCCAGAATAGCTGAAGAAATCCCGAGAAAAGAGAACAAAGTAGGGGGGATCTCAATACCAGATATCAAGCTGTATTACAAAGCCACAGTTCTTAAAACAGCCTGGTACTGGCAGAAAAACAGACATATAGATCAATAGAATAGAATAGAGAATCCAGATATCGACCCAAACCACTATGCCCAATTAATATTTGACAAAGGAGGCATGAACATACAATGGAGTCAAGAGAGTCTATTCAACAAATGGTGTTGGGAAAATTGGACAGATACACGCAAAAAAAAAATGAAACAAGATCACCAACTTTCACCATACATAAAATAAACTCAAAATGAATAAAGGACTTAAACATAAGATGGGAAACCATAAAAATACTAGAGGAATCCACAGGAAGAAAAATCTCAGACATATGCGGAAGGCACTTCTTCACTGATACTGCCCCTAAGGCATTGGAAACTAAAGAGAAAATAAACAAATTTGACTATATGAAAATAAAAAGCTTTTGCACAGCAAAGGAAACCATCAATAAAACAACAAGAAAGCCCACTGCATGGGAGAACATATTTGCCAATGATATCAAAGATAAAGGTTTAATCTCCAGCATTTACAAAGAACTCATATAACTTAACAAAAAGAAAATAAACAACCCAATCAAAAAAATGGGCAACTAATCTAAATAGACACTTCGAAAGAAGACAGAAGGAAGGCCAAGAGACATATGAAAACCTGCTCAAAGTCACTAATCATCAGAGAGATGCAAATCAAAACAACAATGCAGTACCAACTCACACATGTCAGAATGGCTATCATCAACAAATCAACAAATGACAAGTGTTGGTGATGATGTGGAGAAAAAGGAACTCTTTTGCACTGCTGGTTGGAATGCAGATTGGTGCAGCCACTGTGGAGAACAGTATGGAGTTTCCTCAAAACACTAAAAATGGAACTCCCATTTGACCCAGTGATTCCCCTTCTAGGAATATATCCCAAGAAACTAGAAACACGAATCAGAAAGGATATATGCACCCCTATATTCATAGCAGCACAATTCACCATAGCTAAGATTTGGAAAGAGCCTAAGTGCGCATCAGCAGATGAGTGGATTAAAAACTGTGGTACATTTACACAATGGAATACTACGCTGCAGTAAAAAAAGAAGGAGTTCCTACCATTTACAACAACATGGATGGAGATGGAGAGCATTATGCTAAGTGAAATAAGCCAGGCAGAGAAAGATCAATATCACATTATCTCACTCATTTGTGGAATATAATGAACGGCATAGACTGATGAACAAGAACAGAACCAGAGACTGAAAAACGTCAATCAGAACCTCAAACCTCAGGGAAGAGGGGGTCGGTGGGAGTGAGGGGGAGAGATCAACCAAGGGACTTGTGTGCATGCATATGAGCCTAATCAATGGACACAGACAACAGGTGGGTGGGCCATGAGTGGGGGGTGAGGGGTAATGGGGGAGTAAGGACACATATGTATAAAAATAATAAAATAAAAAAATAATTAAAAAATAGAAAGGAAATTTTGAGGTAACCAGAACCCCAAGAATGCCTGAGAATGTCTTTCTTGCCATGCTAGCAGTCATCAGCTGTACGGTAATATTACCTGGGGCAAATGGGGAAGTATTTTGGACTTATGTTCCTGACCCTTCATGGGTAAGAGCCCTTACGTGGGCTGATGCCCCACCTAATGTAGTCACCAATAATACCAAACACCTTGGTCATCCAGGAGGACCATGGCTGGGGCTAGGAAGCATAATTACACAGGGGTCGCCACCCAGCTTCCCTTTTGTATGACACAAAATCAATCCACTGCTCCTTGGTGTGTAAAATTAAAGAGGTTTCTGGGTTGCATGGACACCAAAGGAAGGAGCTATCATTACTTGCTCCTGGGAGTGGTGCAGAAAATGTAACTAAGACCTTGTCTATACAAAAAGAAATTGACAGCCAGTTTGAAATGGAATTGCCATGGCCTAGAGCAAAGCATATCCTTACATGATATTATTCTACAACCTCATTATAATTTTTTTCAGATTTGTATTACCCCCATTACCTATAATAGTACCTCACACCCTTAAGAACCAATAAAAAAATCATCTTTTTGGTGCTTGGGGACAAAGGTAACACATCTCTTGATATTTTAGAATTACAACAGCATAATGTACAATTATCCCAAACAAACTTACAAACTAATTCTTTGAATGTCTGGCAGCAATTTAAAAAGGACATGAAAGGATTTAATCCCTTCCACTGTATAGAGGGACCCTGGGAAGGCACCAGAGCATTCTATATTGGCCCCTCTTGCCCCTTTGGCCAGGAGGGACCCTCTTTTCACAATCCAATTGCCCACAGTTGTTGCCTGAGCTTTCTGTTCATCCTGAGGTTGAAGCCTCGTAGTGGCTGGTACCATGGATCTGTCTCTTGCCCAGTTGGGTGAGCTGGGCCCTCCCCAGAGAAGAAACCTGGGTTCCCCAATATATGTGATCAGTGCCAGGGGCCCCGCCAGCAGGAGAGGGGATCTCAAGGCAGGTGCTGGGTGTGGAGGCCACGGGGACATAGGCCACCAAGGAGACAGAAGTGAACCTCACGTCACCCTGCTTGGCCCCAGAGGATGGCTGGTTAGCCAGAGACGGGTAAGATTGCTCAGGGAAGGAATAACCTAAGACAGGCACAGTCATAGAGGGGCTATAAGGAGAGAACTTGGGAGTCAGCAGAAGTGGGGCACAGACCCTCACCCTCCACCCCAACTTTGCAGGGGCCTGAACCCTCACCCCTTCTGAGGGAGGTCTTCTGCCCCCATGGCTGCTTCGCTTCCCAAGCCCAGCTTAAATTGGGACCCAAGTAACAGACAGAGACTTGGCCGACAGCATCTGCCCTCTCACTGCAACAAGACTTGTTTGAGTTGTCTTGTACCCATGGTGTGGGGAAGTGGATTATTGATATCTAAATCCAGCCTAGCACCAGGAATGCTCAGGGCCTACTCTAGAAGGCAAATAATCCTTTCCATTAATATTTACAGGTAAAATAAGATTGTTGGTAGAGTATTAAATTTGACAGTGAAATAGTAGTCAAGTTCTCAGACTGATTCAAATTGGCTAATTGAAATAAGTGAATATTCTAGAAAAATTAATGGTACTGGACAAAAAGCTGTTCTTTAAGTGTTAACTAAAATTTTTATTGGTAGTTCATCTCATGGTAAAATTGGGTAACATGTAATGAACCTAAAGCAGTTATATTTTAGCGCAAAAAGTTAAAATTTAAAAGCTATCAAGACTACATTATAAAATTTCCAAAAGCCTCCTAACATTTAAATCAAATAAGGGGTGACAGTAGAAGAATATCATGTAAGGAAAAATATCCTGTAAGTAAATTATATCTAGAAAATTTTTACTTTAGAAAATTAACTGTCATGCTAACAGTAAGACACCCATGAAAACACACATGGTGTCAAAACAAGCCAAAGGAAAATCGTTTGGGCAAAAAAATGAAAAAGGATCCCAAGTCAAATTTATAGAAAAGATTCCTTTATTAACTTTTGGTCGAGAATATGTTTGTATATTTTCAGAAAACAACTCCAAGACCATGTGGATTCCTGCAACAAAGAGGAATTGCTCCAGTCATGAAGACAGAAGAGAAACATTCCAGAGATGGGAGACGCTGACAACACCTTGCCACACTAGCAGTCAGCAGCTGTGCGTCACTGCAGGTTGCCCAGGACCAAACCAGAGAGGGTTGGACCTGCATTACCGCCATTTGTCCACCATCCAGAACTGAAATATCATTGCTGAAATGTACACATAAGGAACTGTTTGACATTGAAATTGGAACTCAAAAGAACTGTTGACCCAGAAAGAAACTCACTACAGACTGATTCATTTGCCTCTCAGCATAACCATTTTTGCTTGTCCCATTTTCGGTTCTCATAAGTGTATTTCTAGTATCACATGATATCACACATCTAGGGGAAATAATGAACAAAATAAACTGATGAACAAAAACAGACCCGGAGACAGGGAAGCATCGATCAGACTGTCAAACCTCAGGAAAGGTAGGGGAGGATGGGGGTAAGGAGGACTTGTATGCATGCATACAAGCCTAACCAGTGGTCAGACACAACAGGGGAGTGAGGCATGCGTAGGGAAGGGTTCCGGAAGGGAATTGAGGGATGGCTACAAATATGTGATACCTTAATTAATAAAGAAATTAAAAAGTAAAATAAAGAGAAAAAAATTCTAAACTTAAAACCCAGGGAACAGAGACAACCTGATCTAACATTATCTATACCATATATAAATTTAAAATTAGACTCCCACTGCTATAGACACAATAAAATATTCCACATTGAGAAAAAAAGACAAAATAAAAAATAAAATAAAATAAAACACTGTGTTGGGGAGGTAAAAACTTCTCTTAGAGTCTGAATAAAGTTATTGTTTTTTTGGGGGGTGCACATCTAAAAAGATAAAAATATAAATAGTTTCAAGAGCACTGGGTTACTAATTTTTTGTCCTAAGGTTATATATATATTTTAATGCACTTAAGCCTGACTTCTTCTGAACAACCAAGAACATGCCTTTTATTTCAGGTGATCAATTCTGAATTTTTTTCCAAAATATTTTCTCAGAGAAAAAGAGACCAAATCAATATGCTATTATAGTTTTGATCTAAACTAAAACCTCCCTCTTGGCCTGAAGTATACATAGTCTATTCATATTATTGGGCTCCATAATGAATTTACATGGCAGGCTTATTGCAGGTGTTATGTGGGCTCTGCATATCTGGGCCATGAAAGCTCAGGGAATCTGCTTAAACTCTGGGAAGGAGTAGCTGTTCAGCTCTAGAGGGTGAATTTAGAGTCCATTTTTCAGATCCTGACTGCAAGGCCGGACACTCTTGCCAGCTATGGATAATAAATGAACTGTCTTTGAATGCCCACTTCCTGTGTTAATAGCTTTTATATATTGGTTGTTTATACAAAAGAAGTTGGGAACTCATCAATTCTCCTGTCCTAGGGAAAAAAAAATATTTTAGAAAATAATTCAGAATTGATTACCTGAAATAAAATACATCTCAAATACATCTTTTCTCTTTTTATTTATTTTTTAATGCCAGATGCAGGAAGTACTGAAGGCAAAGGAAGAAATCTTTTCACCATTTATAGTTTGTTTCTTCACGGGTTATCATAACAGCAAGACGGTCTCATTTCAAATGATAGTGAAGTGAGTGCCAGCAAATTCTTATAGGAAAATAAATGCATAAAATCCAGGTTGCACATTTGCTGGTCTCCTGTAGTATCAGAATTATAATGTTTCCTCTGATTTTTCTAAAGGTGCTTTATTCAAATGGGATATTTTAAAGTCAAATTCTGAAGCCTGTGCCAAATAGCCTATTTTCAAATGCAGTTAAATAGTCAAATTTGATCTAATGCAATTTTTATGAGGATGCTATATGTGATACCATAAAATTAAATCCTAACCTTAATATGTTTGCAGGTTTAGTCTTTGTCATATTTATCCCCATCCCCATCCTCACTTGCCTACTTTGTTTTTATGGGCATCAGAGAGGAGTTAACTTTTAATTATGTGATGACCAGTTAGATTTTCAGACATTGTTTATTGGTGTCATAATGGTCTGCTTTTAGCCTTTTCATTAGCATGTCTATAAGAAAATATAAAAAGTAGAAAAAATATATACAACATGTATCCAAATTTCTTTCTACTGATAGTTCTGGTAAAAGTTTTGGTGGACAAATTAAAATGTTAAGACATACCTCACGTATGGGTAGTGTCTTTTCTTTCTCCCTGGGGACAGGAAGGCCAGGCTGGGAGTCTAAGTTCAGACCCTCACTTTCTAGCTTTATACCATTGTGCAAGTCAGCCACCTTTGCTAGTCTGCCTTTTGATTTCATCAAGATGCAGTTTCCCTCTACAGCCTACCCTAATCTTAAAAAATACAAATCTCTTGGGCTTTTACTCTGAAAATATAGATTGCTCTGAAGATATCCTATCTAATAAAGAGGGGATATGGTAATTGAACCTCATGCCATCACAAAGATGGCAGCGCTCACAGCCAATAAGGAGGGAATATGCTAATTGACTGCCCTGCTCTCAAAGATGGTGGCTCCCACAGCCACAAGGTAGCAGCACCCAGTCTCCTTAGCCCCACCAGGGTGGCAGGTATGCGGCAATGCTGGGCCTGCCCCCAGGTGGGACCGGCCACCCTGCAGTCCTACTTCTGCAGTCCCCCAGTATCCTCAGTCCCCCAGCTGCCCAGGGCCAGCCCAAGGTGCAGGCAAGCCTCATATGGTGGCCGCCCAGCCACCCAGGGCCACCCAAGGCTCAGGTAACCTGGGCCGGCCAAGGCTTGCACTGCTGGCAGTGGCAGCACAGAGGTGTGATGGGGCAACACCTTCCTCTGATCGTCGGGTCACTTCCCACCCCTGAGGGCTCCCGGACTATGAGAGGGGGCAGGCCAGGCTGAGGTAACCCCCCCTCCAGTGCATGAATTTTCATGCATCAGGCCTCTAGTAGATTATGAAAGCAGTTGAGATCAACTTTATGAGGAAAAACATCTGCAGAAAACCAAAGCTCCAATGACATTAAATTGTGTATAAAAAGCTATTATATCCAAAAAGTAGGATGTGTTGAAATATAAAAAATAAAATTGTAGAAATTTAAAATGTGGAAATGAAATATGTAATAGATGAGCTTAAAATATAAGTAACTCTAATGGTAAAATATTAGAGAACTCAGAAATCTGGCTGAACAAAAGACAGACACACAAAAATCAATAGCTTCCCTAAACTTTAGCCACAACTGATAAGAAAATGTAATGGAAAATTATGTTGTTCACAATAGCATTAAAATATAAAATAATTAGACTATCCCTAAATAATAAATCTATAAAATACCTAAGTAGAAAAGGCCTAACTTTAGTGAGGGACAAAAGGACAACTTTAACAAATGATAATAATATCTACTTTGAAATAAAATGGGAAGATTAATATTATAAAGTGATCCACTCTCCCCCCATCTCCCAGTAAACTCCCATCTAAAATTCTAAGAGACTTTTTAAAGGTAATTTTATTTTTTCATTTTTTAAAAATCCTCACCCGAGGACATGCTTATTGTTTTAATAGAGGGAGGAGGGATAGAAAGAGAAATATCAATTTGTTGCCTCCCGTACACACCCCAACCAGGGATGAAATCTACAATCTGTGTATGTGCCCTAACCAGGAATTGAATCTGAAACCTTTTGGTGTACTGTATGACACATAACCAATTAAGCCACACTGGCCAGGGCTAAAGGTAATTTTTTTAAAATAAATCTTTATTGTTCAGATTATTACAGGTGTTCCTCTATTTTTTCCCCCATAGCTCCCCTCCACCTGATTCCCCACCCCACCCCATGCCCTTACCCCCCGCCACTGTCTTCATCCATAGGAGTAAGATTTTTGTCCAATCTCTTCCCGCACCCCTCACACCTGCTTCCCCTGAGAATCGTCAGTCCACTCCCTTTCTATGTCCCTGATTCTATTATATTCACCAGTCCATTCTGTTCTTCAGATTTTTTATTCACTTGATTTTTAGATTCACTTGTTGGTAGGTATGTATTTGATGTCATTTTGTTGTTCATAATTTTTATCTTTACCTTTTTCTTCTTCTTCCTCTTCTTAAAGAATACCCTTCAGCATTTCATGTAATCCTGGTTTGTTGGTGATGAACTCCTTTAGCTTTTTCTTGTCTGTGAAGCTCTTTATCTGACCTTCAACTCTGAATGATAGCTTTGCTGGGTAGAGTAATCTTGGCTGTAGGTTCTTGCTGTTCATCACTTTGAATATTTCTTGCCACTCCCTTCTGGCCTGCATAGTTTCTGTTGAGAAATCAGCTGACAGTCGTATGGGTACTCCCTTGTAGGTAATTAACTGTTTTTCTCTTGCTGCTTTTAATATTCTCTCTTTGTCTTTTGCCTTTGGCATTTTAATTATGATGTGTCTTGGTGTGGTCCTCTTTGGATTCCTCTTGTATGGGGTTCTGTGTGCTTCCTGAACTTGTACGTCTATTTCTTTCACCATGTAGGGAAAGTTTTCTGTCATTATTTCTTCTAATAGGTTTTCAATATTTTGCTCTCTCCCTTCTTCTGGCACCCCAAAAATTTGGATGTTGGTTCGCTTAAAGTTGTCCCAGAGGCTCCTTACACTATCTTCATATTTTTGGATTCTTTTTTCTTTTTGTTTTTCAGGTTGGATGTTTTTTGTTTCCACATATTTCAGATCTTTGGTTTGATTCTTGGGGTACGTTGATCTACAGTTGAGTTTCTGTATATTCTTTATTTCAGACAGTGTATGCTTCATTTCTGACTGATCCTTTTCCATTTTTTGGGCATTCTCATTAAGCTCCTTGAAGGTCTCATCAAGTTTCTCAGAAGTTTTAAGAAGATTGTTGAGTAACCTTATAAATGTGGTTCTGAACTCTATGTCATCCAGTAGTTTGCTTTCCTCCATTTCTTTCATTCGTGACATGTTTCTTTGTCTCCCCATTTTGGCTGCTTCCCTGTGTTGATGGAGTAGCTTTGTGTGGTAGGTGACCTATAGGGGGCAGTAGCTCAGCCTCCCCAATCACCTGATGTGGATGCTCTTTGTACACCCCTTTGTGGGCTGAGTGCAAAGACTTGGTGTAGTTAAGCCTTAATTGCTGTTGGTATACTGGGAGGAATTGACCTCCAGGCCAATTAGCTGTGAGCACTCACTGTGTCTATAATGGAAGAACTGCTGTACTGAAGACACACTTATGGGGCAGGACTTGTTTCAGTGGGGCTTTGGTGCTCACTGAGTCTGCCTCTTGAATGTGTCACTTATGGATGTGAGGAGTTGAAATCTGGTGTCTCACACTGATCACTAGGTACACTGGCTTCTGGATCTCCAGTGGGGTGCAGGTCAGCTACAGTCTGAGGCCACCCAGCAGGAGCTACAGTGAGAGCTACAGTTTTCTCCTCTTTGCTTGTGGTTTGGAGGTTTTGGAGCTGTCTGACCCGGGCTGCAAGTTTGCTAAGTTAAGCTGTGATAGGGCAGGGCTTTCTTATGCTAAATACACTGCTTGGAGCTTGGGTGGGTTTGTAGGTTGTGCAGGGCGGGGTCTCAGGATGTCACTAGGCTAGGGCGTGGCAAACAGCAATGGCTGCTAGTCAGCCGGCTCTGTGTCCCTGATGGCGTCCCGGAGTCCCCTGTCCCAGTGCCGTAAACAATTATTCCTGCGCGCAGCTCTGCAAGCAAGCCACCCTCACGGGCAGACAGTCCAGCTTCTCCCAGTAGGAGTTTGGGTCCCCTGCATCTCCCCAGAAACTGGATTTCAGAGTAGTCGGGGGCTTGTCTCCCTTTGGGTTGAAAAAAGCAAGGCCCGCCGCCAGCCTGGATCCTGCGCCTCCGTACCTCAGCTTTTCAGCACTCGTGCACGTCTCAATGCTCTTTTCTCTTTCCTTCTAGTTGTAGAACTTCCACTCAGCCAGCTTTCCCGTGGTTCTGGGTGATAGACGTTTTGTCTTTTAGTTGAATTTTTGAAATTGTTGCGCGAGGCAGCAGTTTAGGTGTTTACCTACGCCACCATCTTGGATTCTCCCGCTAAAGGTAATTTTAAAGTTCATATGGAGTTACTGCTTAGTATAATATGATAAAATATTTTCACTAGAATCCCTAAAAACAAACAAAAACTAAGAAAAACATTTAGAAAATAGAGAGAAAATTTTCATAGTCCGTGAAACAGTGAAATAATCACAACTCCAAACCATACACTGTGAAGTATCATAATAATAAAAGGCCAAGAGGCATCACAACCGAAACAACAAAACAACCAAACAACCGGTCACCACGAGGTATATGGAGCACCTCTGCGGCCCTCTCCTGCGGCCCACAGACTCAGATCACAACAAGGCCAGCAGTGGCCAGCAGGTGGAGAGTGGGGTTGGGGGGGTGCGGTGAAGCGGACATGGCTGTGAGCAAGGTGGGGCAGTGTGTGGGTGGGCTGGGGTGGGCTGGGGGTGAGCATGCAGCGAGGCAGACACAATCAGGCAGGTGTGGCTGCCAGCTTGCCTGAGAGCATGGTTGTGAATGTGGCAGGTGGGTGGTGGGGCTGTGAGCATGGCAGAGTGGCGGGCAGGTGGGCAGGGCACATGCAGGTGGGTGGAGCCATGTGATATCCTGCACTGGGCCTCTAGCTTAAGTGTAAAGTATTGCTGCCAAATAAAGTGAAATCTTGAATAAGATATGGAAAGATGCTGAGCCAAGTAGGCTCCTCTCAGACCTGAGAGCAGATCACATTACTTGAATGACCAGCCAGTTACATTGTTTAGAGCACAGATGTGATCAGGTGGATGGGTCAAGAGAGAAATGGGGGCAACAGTGTGACCCTTCAAAATGAAAGATGAATACAAACTATGCTGACTCACAATCTAGCTTCCTAGTTAGGACACTGTGGGAAGCTATTCCTATGGGAGTAATTGAGGCATGGGGACTGGGAGGGGGGAACAATTTCCAAATCAAAACATAATTCACCTGTAATTGATGGGCTTTTCTTTATGACATCTTGATTTCAATGATATAGACTGGAAAAAAAAAAAAGATGTATTCCCAACAGAAAGCAAAGAGACAACAGATGCTTGAGACAAACAACTTGTGGCAGTTTTAAAACATGACCCCCAAATACTCTGACTCTCTTCCCATGGGGAGGCTGTCTCTGTTTCCTCCCTTGGGTTTATAAAATACAGAGGAAGGACTGCTTTGCCATTTTCCAGGCCCAGTCCTAAGTAACTAGCAACTTCCACTTTCTGTCCTCAGGACACCACTCTTAGAGCCAGTCAGTCTGCTCTGAGGAGGTCCAGCTGTTCTGAGGAGAGC